>JAOTRC010000039.1:2392075-2414054 GCA_027497675.1 Cyprinella lutrensis
GAAGAGGTTCCAGATGGATGTGAGTGAAGCTAGGCGGAGCTAAGCGGAACGACATTCATCTGGCTAGGGCCAAGTTAGGAAAAAAACAGTGACTCTTTGAGATGTCGTCTCTAACACAGCTCAACCAGGCCTCATCCCCTTTTTTCACATTCCATTCGCCTTGCGGCCATTTTGAAAACACGAACGACGTTGAGGAGCACACAAACCAGGAAGTGTGACTCTGATGCAGCAGGACCAGCAATGGAAACTCCAGTGTGGACCACCAGTCTGCCCGAATTAACAATGCTAAATGTGAAGCAGTGACTGCAACATCCCTCGGGCTGTGTTAATTAAGGAATACATTAACTGAATCAAAGGTTTTATCCACAACATTGAATGTAAGAATGGATGCCAATTTACCTCTTTACCCTTCAGGTGATTCACCACCAGGAGAATAAGGCGAATGGATGGATTCGTTGAAAAGTGGATTCTCTTAAATAAAATATCTGGACTTTAAGCTTTGTAACCTTGCAAATCTTTTTTATGCTCAAACAGCAACATTACACACTTACTAAAGTTAAAAAGTGAAAAAGCATAAAACAACTTCATGACAACCAATCGTATTCTATACAATTCATTCCTAATATCCTTTGAATGCTCAGTCATGTACTACTTGTATGTGCCTAGACAACACTATAAATACAATATAAAGTAGCTAGACCTAAATCCAGAGGTTCACTCATATCATCGATTTATTGACATATCGTCCAACCCTAAAATTTGTGCTATGTTAAAGAGTCTTCTCATACAGGGAGATATGGCATTGTTTCTGTTTTGCCGAAGTGCAGAGGAAATATTAATCATCACATTGCGCCTGGCTTGGATATGTGAATGGGGGTGGTTATGGCCGAAAATAAGCTGCATGTGGACCACAACTTATGCCAAAATCTAGTCTTTCTGTGCAACACCTGAGCGCTGCTCCAGCAGGCAACAGTACACATCTCTATACCTCCTGCATCAAACTAACCACTTTCAATTGCTGTCCGTCATGTCCGATGATGACTTCCTTCGAATTAGATTTCTCCACAGAGTCCTGTTTTTGCTTGCCGATCCCAGCTCCCTAGTGGGATCTGTTTATGCTTGAGATTCCTTTTAACTCTGTCTTTGAAGCACAGCTTTTGAAGCACATAGGTATGCCATGGTGTCCCTCTTTGAGCTGGGAGTAGATAATATTTTTTGCCAGTAGAATATTGTCCATTCTGCTCAGATGACCAGCCCATCTCAGATTAGCTTTTCGTACATATTAGGTGTGTTGGTTTTGTCTAGTAACTCTTTGTTGGATATATGGTGCCACCATTTAATGCCTAGAATTTGTGTCAGGTGTCTCATCATGTAGGCATTAAGGTTGTGTGCTTCTGTCATGTAAACTGTCCAAGATTCTGCTCCATATAGAAGAGCTGGGAGAACAATTGTACAATATACTGCACATTTAGTCTTTATGCTGAGGTCTTTGTTGGTCCAGACTCTTATAGTCGGCCGAATGCCTGCGAAGCTTTAGACTTACGTACATATAATTTGGCATGTAGTTTGTTGTTGTAGGTGACTATTGCCCCAAGTTATTTAAACTCTTTGACCGAGGTTAGATTTTAGCCTCTGATCTTGATGTTGTTTTGGCTGCTTTCGTTGCTGCCTGGGGTGGCTGGAACATTATTTCTGTCTTCTTTAAATTTCCCTAAGTCCATAGGCCATTACCGCTGTCCCGAGTTATCAAGCGGGTGATAATTTCCTGTATGTCCTTATGTGAGTGGGCGACAAAGGCAATGTCATCAAGTTCCCGGACAACGAGGGGTTTAGTTCTACTTGATGATTTGAACTGATTGACGTTAAAGTCAGCTCCTGGCCTTGCCCGTTTCATCACATCTTTATCATAATTTGCAAAAGCAATAACTAGGACTATGGCAAGGAAGAGGGAAAACAAGGTTGGCCCTAAGACACAACCTTGTTTCACTCCATTTAGCAAATCAAAGTTTTCTTATAGTTCCCCCTTAATGCTTACTGAAGCCTTCATGGCATTATACAGGGAGGTGAACAGGTCAGGGCAACCACTTTTATGGAAGTCTTCCATAATATTTCTCTGTGCACTGTATCGAATGGTTTAGTAAAAGTCTACAAGTACCATGAAGAGAGGCCTGTTCTGCCTATAATGCACTTTTCCTTTATCTGTTTTAGGGAGAAAATCATGTACTGTTCCTCTACCTGGTCGAAAACCACATTGGGCCTTAGGGAGGATTGTTTCAGTATGGCATGCTAATCTGTTGGGGAGAATTCTGGGAGATACTTTTCCTGGGATAGAAAGAAGTGAGATGCCTCGATAGTTCCCAGATACACGTGTGTCGCCAACTGATGAAAAGAGTAATCAGTTGTGCGTCCCTCCAGTCATGTGGGACAGATCGGGAGTCCCATCCTGCAATTATGATCTTGTGCAGTGCATCTACAGTAGTAGTTTGGTGCCACCTTGCTGGATTACTCAGGATGGATTCCATCAGCACCTGGGGACTTATCACTACTTAGCAAATTCACAGCTTTGTGGACTTGTTGGTTGACATCTGTGCGGACATCAAATAGACTGCCATAGTGTTCAGTCCATCTGTTCAGTAGGTCCTGCTTTTCACTTAGTAGAGTTGTATTATCACTATAGCGAGAAGTTGATCTGGGTTGTTGACCCGCGGAACCCATACTGCTTTCATGCTCTGGTAAAGTTATTTTGTATAATTCATGTCTACCAGTTGTTTTAGCTCTACAGCCTTTTTTGACCACCAATTATTTGTAGGCTCTCTGCATCTTCTCTGCATTAGAATAGAGTGCTTACTGAGTTCTGCTATAGCCGATCTGGTGTTTCTATTCAGCACTTTGTTTCTTGCCTCATTTCTTGTGTTTATGAGTTTGCTGAGCTCCTCGTCATTCTCATCGAACCAGTATTCGTTTCTCTTGCAAGCGATCCCAAGTGTCGTCTTTATTCTCATAGACGACAGGCTTAAATGAGTTCCAAGTTTCATCCATAGAGACTGTAAAAGTTGAGTCCGTCTGTCTTTCATTTAGAACTGCTTCAAGAACTTCCCCTACAACTTTACGCTTTAGTTTGAGGACGTCCAGCTTTTTTATTGGCTGTTTAATTTTGTATATTATCTTCCTAATCTTTAGACGGGTTGTCGAGTCGACATTATCAATATGTGGTCTGTGCTGCAGTTTGTAAAATAAAGTATAAAAATAATAAGCCTGTAAAATAAAGTGTTTCCTAATATCCAATTTACTTAAAGCTGCAGTCCGTAGGTATTTTTTATCCAAATACCAAAATACATATTTGAGAAAATACATAACTAGCATAATCACAATCTGTGATACTGAATGACAGGATCCACACCGGCACGGTGACTGACAGCTGCGCACTCTCCTCAAACGTGTTCATCCATGCTGAAGTTGATAGAGATGATAATTCTGCAATGACTGCAATTGGAGATTTCGAACAAAGATGGCGACAAAGAGAAAAAACTGTGGAAACGGTCTGTTATTTGAATCTATTTTTATTGCTGCCTTTGAACATATACGATTGAATGTTTCTAATGATACAGCTGTACTGCACTAGAAATTTCTGAATTTTTTAACAGACTCTTGGAGACCTGTGGTTGAACTCTGAGATTGAAAGCAGAGATAAAAATCAAGGGATGGTATCCACCATACTTGTGTCATACAAGACAATTCATTCAAATATGTAAACTAGAAAGAAGTCCTGCTACGTTGAGAGAGTGGGCTTGTTTACTCTTTGGTGGATTGCACAATGCAAATTCTGACATGCTTAAGTGCCGGCATATTAATCATTCTTGGTAACTTGCACCATCCTAGGTATTACTTTTGTCATCAGCATCTTGAACAACAGAGGAAACTGGCTGCATTCCAGACAGACAGCAAGCCGACCTGAAAATTGTGGCAAAACATCGCACCAGTCTCTTTGTAACCCAATCCCAGATGAACAGATAGAGCACAATGCTTAGAACATCTGTTGAGGCGTACAATGCAAAATTATGAGCAGCTTCACAAAGATGAGCAAAATGGTTGCCATCACATTTTAAGCCTTCTTAGTTTATGTGTCTGGTCTTTGTATACAATTACATTCTTTGCAATCTCCAGACATCAATGATTCACAAAACATGCTTTCTTGTTTAGATGATGTGGAAATGCTGATACTTTATCACAGCTACCTGCATGAACAGGAGTTTTCTTGGCTGCATATTGGCATATGGCCCATAAGCGTCAGTAATGTCTACGTGCAGATCAGAGATCTTGAGAGTGAACTGGCCATGGTTTTCGGCTTTGTCACGAAGATTAAAGACATTTCAGTGAGTCTAACCTGAACAGTTCGGCATCAGCGACTCATGCATCCATAGTAAACATTTCTGAGCATATCGCTTCATGCGCATACTCTTCCAGCGTGCAATGATCTCTGTGCTGCTGAGAACGGTGTTAAACTGATTAACTGATTTAAGATATTTTTCATGGTTCTGAAATGTATTATTTTTTTTGTCATTTTCCAGCAAATGATTAGTGAAAGGAGAATAAACGTGGGACACAGCTGAATATTAGCTGAGGACCCCCATGGAAACGATATGTTTCATCTCGCTGATCCTCTAATAGGGATCTAATAAGTTCATAAATGCATAAATAAATATTAGGCTTTTGAAAATTACAGTGAGAACCATTTGGCCTGTTTACTTGCTGAGATTAAATTTATTGTGTACCAACAAAGAGGCAATATTGACAGTGTAATTTTGCCAATTGCATTACTTTTGTTATTATGCAACTGCCCTCATGAATAAAGAGGTAGCACCACAAGGCTGTGTTTAGAGCCCATACGCTTAAAGCTTACATGCGTTTCTCCACAGGATGTATGATGTGGTGGCGGTAGCAGCGTGGTTAGGAATGTGGACACAGTGGTTGCAGGTTCAGTGGCAGATAGAGGTGACTTAGGATTGTGTCCTGTCAATGTGCCCTTGACCCACTGCCTTGACACACTGCCTTTTCTTCCAAGATCAAACTGTTTCATGTACACTAATACACATGCATTTTCAAAAAGTAGAATCTATTAAACACTGTCACATGCAATGCAAAACCTTTGAAAATGTATTTTGTGAATTCATTTTTATTATAATTACTGGCATAGATTATTGGTACAGTACTGGTTTTACCAGTCTACCAGGCAGTAAGTTTTTTTTTTCATTCTTGTCATGATTAAAACCCCCTCAACCCTGACAAAGTGAATGTAACATACTCATGTGACTTATTCCTTTTATAACATTATACTGATAACAGTAATATTTTTCATACTAACACACTTCGGTCATGACAGCTCGTCCAGAGATTAGCATGGTAGTGGAAATGGCAATGTTAATTTAGTCTTGGCAGAATAGATCTGCTATGCTGCTGCTGCTGCAGAGCAAGTCCCAAGATTTGCTACAGCCAATACATCCACAGACATTGTTGTTAACATGTAAGATACTGCTGCTGCTGCACATGTAAGATACATGATTCAATCCCCTTAGCAGATCTATAGTCAAGTCAAGCCATCTTTATTTTATAGCACTTTTCACAATACAGATTGTGTCAAAGCAGCTTCATGAAAATAATTACATTTTGAATAATACAATTTTTTCCTTGAATAAAAGACATTGTTTTTCTTGAATAAAATTATGTCATCGTCCACATGAAGTAACGCAGATCAAAAACATTGTTGAATAATTAAAATGTCCTAAACTGCAAGCCAAAAGCCAAGGCAACAGTGGCAAGGAACCAAAACTCCATCAGGTGATGGAATGGAGAAAAATACCTTAGGAGAACCCAGGCTCAATCGGGGGCCAGTTCTCCTCTGGCCAACGAACGAACTGTGTATGATTGGTTCAGGCAAAAAGTCAAATTGGATCAGAACATTCACAATATCCAGTTCCATTTAGTTGGAGGTAGGAGTTATCACCCCAGTATGGAGACGAGTTTGTAGAGGTGTCCACAAGTGTTGATGAGGCTGGCACTGCAGTTATGCGTTGTGATCGTGTCTAAGCACAAGTTCACCATCTGATCAGAACAGATCACTTAGATCATTAGGATCACATCAACTAGAAATCCCAAGGGTTCACTCTAAGCATGGAGAGTCTGCTTTTAGCCATTATGCCAGCCGCACCTGGAACCAGCTTCCAAAGGAGATCAGGTGTGCTCCTACAGTAGTCACATTCAAATCCAGACTCAAAACACATCTGTTTAGCTATGCATTTATTGAATGAGCACCGTGACACTGTTCGTCTGACTGTTATTGTATTTTATTTTATTTTAATTCTAAACTGTTTTAATTATTTACTGTATTTTTTTATTCTAAACTGTTTTAATTATTCTGATTTCTTTTGATTATTTTAATTTCTACTATGTACAGCACTTTGGATTACCATTGTGTATGAAATGTGCTGTATAAATAAAGTTACCTTGCCTTGCCTTGCCTTGATCTGGATACGGCCCAGATATGGCTGACCTAATCTATGCAGCCTAGTAATCATTTAACTGATTTGAAGTAATATAAATGTATAATGTATAATGTGAATACCAGGTTAAAGAGATGTGATTTAGTCTAACACTTTTTTTTTTAGATTTAAACTGACATTTTAACTGAGTGTGTTGTTTCCCAGTCAATGTTAGGGAGACGGTTCCAAAGTTTAGGGGCTAAATAGGAAAAGGCTCTACCTCCAGCAGTCGATTTTGATTTTCTGGGTATTATCAACTGACCAGAATTTTGAGATAGCAATAGACGTGAAGAGATTGCAATAGACGTAAATGTGAATATACGTTAAGAGCTTGCTTAAGTACTGGAGAGCTAAACCATTTAGTGCTTTGTAAGTAGACAGTAATATTTTAAAATGTGTACACTGTTTATTAAGGAGCCAATACAGTGTTGACAGAACCAGGCTAATATGGTCATAGTTCCTGGTTCTGGTAAGAACTTGAGCTGCTGCTTGGATGATCGGTTCACGTGTGCTAGGGATCTGTGGTGTAACATGTACAAGCGCCAAAACGGTATTTATTGTTTGAATTGAGTAATAAAATTGACAGAATCTGAGAGCTTAACTAACCTGCTTGCTAAGTGTCAATTGCGTGTGTTTCATGGTGAATTCGTGAGAGTTGGCAGCTCTGAATGGCGCTAGCTTGATCAACATCAGCGAATGTTTTTATTTTTCCATATCATCGAAATGCACCAGCTTGTTTTTGAGACAGGCTATGAGATGGTCTTCATAATTTAGTGTTGAGATGTTGTTCATTGAGTCTTTGATGTCTAAAATTCTCCAAATGCTCCACGTGAAACTACGGTCTTCCAACCTATTACTATCGTGTCAAATTATTTGAATAATATGCGCGACAAAGAGAGAGCAAAACAGCGCTCGCTTGTGTTGTTTGAAGACGTGAGAGTGCGCGTGGCCACGGCACAACTCACTTTCTGGAGGTATACTGCCCCCATCTGTTATGGAATATGGAATATGATTTGATTTTATGTGCCATATGGCACCTTTAAAGCAACACTAAGTAAGATTTTTTTTTACCTTAAAATAATGTTCCCAAAATCGTTTCAGTTGTTCACTAAGTCGTAACAGGGTGAAAGGCACTTCTGGATTCGCTTTGCAGTCCCGTATCTGCTATAACCACGCTATGTAAGATTGCCAGATCGGGTCGCGTTTCTGTAGTTCTATTGAGACATAAGAAAACTACAAATTTGACTTGCTACGTCAAGCGTTGCAATAGACTTTATCTAGTTTTTCTTCGTTTCTGATGTCGCAATCATGTAACGTAGAGTATGTCCTTAGTCTGTGGACATCATTCGTTTCAAAGCAGGTGCTGGATAAACAGCGAGTGCACGTGCGACAGTAGGCTAAATTATTTACGACAGCGGGAATGGACAATTTCGCTTCCAACCTGTAGGGCGACCGCAGAGGGAAAGTTACTTGGTGTTGCTTTAGTATTTGCCCTATAACAAGCTCAAGACCAGTATTAAACCAGAAAGGGTTATTTCCTGTTACTTCAGATGCCAGAAGTGAGGATCAAATCTGCCACTGTGTGTGTCGGGGGGAACGCCCCGATGAAGCACTAATCCCGAGTGACACACCTCAAGAGATCATAGACCTCATGAAGATGTGCTGGAAGGAGGAGAGCAAGGACCGCCCCACATTTAAAGGTAGTAGCACTGAAGTTTTAATGTTTTTCCAATGCGAGTGAATTGAGAATATTTACCAACCACAAATCTTCCTCACCAGACATGTTTTGCATCAATTTAGCACGTTCATTTACAATCTTTGGCATAAATGTTTTCAAGAACCTTAAACATACGTGGAACCTTTCCATTGCGTAAAAGTTTTTTCAATAGTGGAAAGGGGTTCTTTAGATTACTCAAATGGGAACAGTTCTCTGCAAACACAATGGGACCTATAATCCCCTTTTTTAAAGTCTTGATTTTGTTTTTGGGCTCTACTAGAATAGGTTTCATTTTGAACTGGAACTTTAATACTACATCTGGTTTCATCATGGGATGTGCCCATGGGCTTGACATGCTTTTGTCTTGAGCATATTTATGCTTTACCCACTATGTTTATGCATATTATTCACAGCCTTGTGAGGTAGGCATTCCCCAAGCATGGCGTAGCAGGTATTTCTTCCCCATAGCATCAATACACAGATTCACTGACGTTACTGTCATCAATGCCATCTTCCAATGATTATTGGCTTTTGTTTCTACACTGGTGGCATTCCCCATAGTGCCAATACCACCAGATACAGTGTCTTGTTTACCATCTCAAATGCAACACATGCTGTTTTCATGCTTGAATGTTCAGAAACACATTACTTTTCACAAATTTGACATTGCAACCCCTGTCTTCCCAGTCCGTCAGTAACGCTCTGTTTAGTTCCTGTCTCTATGAAGTCACTCCTTCTGAAAAACACACTGTGCTCTGATTGGTCAAACACTTCCAGCATGTCCCGCCCCTTACCAAAAAGTGCTACAATGTGCTACACTTCTAACTAACTCAACCTACACTACTAACTAATTCAACTAGACTCCGACCTTTTATTTTGCATATGCCTTGGGTGGGAATTATTTAAATGAGGAATTTTGTAACGTCTTCGTTCCAGGAATAAATATCTAGACTACAAATGGGGGTGTTTCAGAGAGTTTAGAAACAAACAGCAATATTACACATTAAGGAAAGTCGAACATTTACAAAAAAGCAAACAAGAATTATCATTCATGGTGTAAAGGGCCTGCATTCTTTTATTTGTTTTACAAGTTTTATTTGCTTGCCAAAGCCGGTTTGTAATTGCGTTTGGCACATGTTGACTGTTCATTTTGGGCCTGGATTAATTTGTAGCCAAAAACCAGTTCAGTTCAGATTTTCAGTTTGTCTATTTGTTTTATTTTTGTTTATTTTTTACAGATAGCTATGAGAGCTTGTTACCGTTTTACAGAGAAAAGCTGGAACCAAATGTAAAAGCCGATTTGGAAAGTCTGATGGTAAGTTGTTGTTGTTGTTGTTTTCTCTCAGTTTGTGTGTCAGGTGTATCTGTCAGTGTTGAAATGTCCCAAAATAATCACTCATTTATTCTTTTAAAAGTTTGCTAGGCATGCTGAGATTATTGCATAATCGCCTGAGCACAGAAATTCCCTGAAATATACATGATAAATACTTAAAGATATGTTTAAGTATTTAGACTTCAAATTGATAAAACGATTTTGAATGAAAAAAATATTTGACTAGTATACAATAGTGTGCAAGATTTGTTTTATGATCGTTCAAGTTTTTGTTTTATAATCTACGGAGCCCCTGAAGGGACATGGTGGTGGAAGGAAAAAATATTTTTCAATGCTTGTGTATTTCTCGCAAAACTTTTGCGTTCCTCTGAAAAACTTTGTTCTTGCTCTCAAAGAAGGGATTGTTCTCCTTCACAAAGAAGGAGAATTTGTTGCAAACTTCTTTCAATGGAAAGTAACTAAAGCCTGCTCGAAAAGTTGCTAGATGGTGTTATGAATTAGCATATTTATAACATAATTGTGTAGTATTTGCATTGAAGACTACCTTTCAAACAGTTAATCTGCACTAAAATCCTAATTTATTAGGGCCCGTGTAAACACAGCTATTAAAAAGAATGGACTCCGTATGATTCAGTCAGTCGTGAATTGGTCGTTACTAGACCCTATTTCTTGCATTCACTCGTCTACTTGAACTCATGTTGTGCATGTTTTGAAACCAGTCACATAACAATGACTGCATTTGTGGTAGAGATGCAGTCAGGAAGTGAAACATGGGACGGTCGTGCTAGTGTTATTTGTTTCATTATGTTGCTTTGTTTTGCACAGGCATCGTATCAGGGCCCTGAGGAGCTTGTAGAAAAAATGAAATCCCTCACAACAGACTCACTCACTCCTGAAGGTAAGCAAATGTATTCATAAAATGACATTCATGTTGTGGACTTTTATTTGGGGGAACAGCAACCATTTGACATCAAGTGGCATTTTTGTTGTTTATCATTGTGATAAATATATACATATATATATATATATATATTATGGCTGTTAACACGTTAACCCATGCAATTAATTTTTTTCCAGTTTAACGCATTAAAATATTTAACGCAATTAACACAGCATCCGTTAATTTTAGTCATCCTTTGTGTAGTGTTACATTATATGACACCACTCTTATTAATGCAAATGCTTTTAAACCATTTGTCCTTCTTTTGTCACTTACCATTTTTCAACTACTATAGACCCCTTTTGTGCCGACGTCACAGTTACGTTACGGCGCTAGTTGGAGGCAAAACAAAGAGAAAACTGGAGGCGGCCAATACAAACTAGCACAGATTCAGCTACATAATAAGGAGCTTAAATTACTTTTATTATTATTAAATGTCATCTTGTTGTGATGTTTGGTGCAAGAATTGATGAAAAATGAATATGCTGTAACTGGAATTTTTATTTCTAGAAAATATTCACATCATTAAAATCGCACCGTAATGTCACTATTCATATTGTCGTCGTCTCAGCGCTGGCTCTGCAGAACTGCGGATTGTACACACAAGTCCTGTTCAGGACCATTCAGCACGTAGTTATAGGCATCTAAAGATGTATATGCCCTCAGTTTCTCTTTACGATTGGTTTCTCTATAAGGTAGTGTAGTATTCAGGCCACTCAACCGAGATAACAATCGCGGTCCTGGACACTGAGTGACCTTACACATTAAGATAAAATCGGATTTTCTCCAGTCATTGTTAAAAAAACAAGTTAACAATACTTGTTAACTAATTGGGATCGTTCTGCCTCCACCGAAGCTCCGCCCACACAAAAACGTCACCGTGTTTACCAACTGAAAAGGGGTCTATACGACGCTTTTGCCAAAGCGTAGATATCCAACACACATGGCACCCTTTAGTGTTAAATGAGACTCAGATATATATGGGCGCCTCCTAGTGGTCTAACCCTAAACCTACCTCACACCTAAACCTACCATAACCGAAGCGTCTCTAGTCTCAACTAGTCTCTAATATGAGAAAAATAATTGCAACTGTGTAAAGGCGATCATGAGGACAAATGGGCGAATCGTAAGATATAAAGTTGCAATCGCGAGAAACAGTCTCAATTGTGAGACATAAAAGCGTAAACATGAGAACTGGCTTCTATCGAAAATAGAGGCATTTATCTATGAAATTAAATTCATGCATTGTGGCTTAAATATCAAAACACACTTTGGGGCCAATGTATATTTCCTACCGTGTGTAAATACAGCAAAAGTATTAGCAGAACAAATCTGTTAAATCACCGACACTGGCGCACACACAAACACAGTGCACTTTAACTATAGCCTTTAACACCATAATTATCTCAGCAAAGTACAGTGATATCCATCAGCATGCAGCAGTAATCGTTAAGAGCGACTGACTCTCATTGACTGCAGCAAATTAAAGAGAGGCGAAAAAACAACAACTGCAAAGCGGCTTCTAGACCAACAGATCTAATGAAACTGTTAATATCAACATTGTACTCCAGCCAGAGAGTCTTCACCACGCCGAGGAGCCGAACTGAGATTTAATTAACACTCCATTTAATTACTGGGGTTGATTACGCTTGTAAAATGCTGCCACTGAGATTTCCAGTTGATGGGCTGCCGTCCACTGATAATTCAACCATCGAACGGAAACTGTACAATGCCCATGTGATAAACTTTGAAATGAAAATTTGACATTTAGGGTATTTGTAAGTGACGTACAGCAGCCAGTCTCCGTGGAGCATCTCAAGGCAGACGCGCAAAGCATTGTGGGAACAGTTGTATTTTCACAGCCGCTCGCTGTGACCTCTTGGCAGCTCTGAGATTAAACTCCACAACCTTTACTTATGACAGCCCAGACCTTTAAGTGCTATACAGCAGCACCAGTGCACCAAGCAGATTTACATATTTCATTCACAGCACTTTTCACTGATGCGGTCAGAGTCAATCTCAATCTATTTTAAACGACTGTAATGGTCCACTATTCTTGTGCCCTGTTCGTCATATTTAATTTGATGTGAAACAGTCTGGTCAATATGTTGGGAGTTTTTATCCACTGGCAATTTATCATCATTTTATAAGGTTATTCACCGGTACACAACAGTATTTAAACCTTTTTTTTTTTATATTATTATTATATATACACAGCAGCATTTAGATTCACATTGAACTGCATTCCCGTCACAGCCTCATTGTCGTGTCAAATGAAATATGTCATCTACTCTTCTGAGGTCTATTATAATGCCAAAAAACTCACCACTGCATTTCCATTCTGGCTTTCTGCCATTTGTTGAATATAAAAACAGGACGATCCAGCCTTCTCACCGGAAGCTATGAGGCATTTTCCCTAATCAAAACCTGATGCATTGGACCGTTACCTAGTAATCCTGTCCATGTTGCTTTAGTTTCTACAGTGTAATACTGATCTCAGTACAATTTTACACTATCTTTGTTAGGAGCAGCTGATTGTTCTCAAGGTTTCGATTACACGGCAGGACCGTCTACGTGGTGTCAGCGTTCAAATGCTAGATTGAAAAATACATTATTAATCACTCAGACATAAAACATTGAATTGACCGGGCAACCCACTTTTATTGGTTTTTATACTGTACATATGTGAAAATGAGCAAAATATGTTGTTTGCTCTGTATCATAAGCTTTAGACCCCATTTATTTCATCTTAGCCCTCTTTAAAAGTCTGCAATGAATTTATTGTAGCTTCCTTAAAGGGTGATCCCAAAAATGACAATTCTGACATCATTAACTACCCCCAAATTGTTCCAAACCTGTATAATTGTCTTTCTTCTGTTGAACAAACAGTTGATGGGCCCCTATTGACTTCCTTCGACTAAGGAAGTCAATGGATCTATCAACTGTTCGGTTACTCTTTTGTGTTCAGCAGAAGAATGAACAAACAGGTTTGGAACAACTTGAGGGTGAGTAAATGATGACAGTATTTTCGATCTCTTTAATCTGTGCGTTTGTGGTCTCAGCTGAAACTGCAGCAAACTGATTTCACTTTGATTCCTCCGCTCAAATGAATTTTTGTTATATTAAGTATCATCTTCCCCTCAAGTCAATGGCATATATAGGGCAGTGATTTTGGGCATGGAGCCCCATCCCCACTAATACTGCTCCACTTCTCGTTCACTCTCTGTTCCACAAAATGAAATGCAACAAAAGATGCTACCTTTTCACTCATATAGTGACACTAAAAAAGGTCCTCTATATGGAATTATATTTTGAACAATTGTATCTGCAAACAAATGATGCTATCCAGCTTATTCCTGACCACTTTACTGCGTTTTGAATAATGGGTAGCACTTCCAGTTTGGGGAACTTCCATTCAAAAAGGCTATTTTCAGACATCATGAGAGTACATGTTATATAAAAAATATCAACGCCAAGAGCTCTTTTCAGTCGCTGCTTTCTTTTCCTCATGATGATTTTTATTTTTTTTATTTTTTTATTCCGCTGTTGAAAAAGGACAACATATACGGCACATTTGTGGTCTGTTCTCCCGAATTTAATTCACGAGATCCCATTAATAATTCACTGGAGTGCACGAAGAATCTCTCGTTATTCTCCTCAAATCCTCACGTCCCTTTCCATGTTGTTTTCACACTGAATGCAATTTATAATCTGTCAAAATGACGGAAAAGACTTAGATATAGTGTCACGTATGCTGAATATAATGAACATTTTTGATTAAGGCTTGTTATACAATACAGATATATATGTGCCTACTAGAGTGATATTTAACCAAAGACTTGCGCTTATGGGGCTACTTTTGGTCTGTTGAAAGTACCTTATCTTTTAAACTTTTACATTTTATTTTAATGTTCGATGATTGAAGGGCGAGTTGATTAATGTCATCTCATTGTAACACTTTTTTAATGTATTGCGTTCATAGAGCGAGCCTTTCACTTTATTGTTTACAGTTTAGCGGAAGTAACACCCATAATTTGCGCAAAGTGTCAAGGGACGTAGAAATAAGGTGAGCTATAGAGCTTTTCTCTGAACTAACTTCCCTTTTCCTGAAACATTATTTAAATGTTACACTTAAAATGTACATAGTAGTACCTAAAATGTACATATTACCACCTAAAATGGACATATTAGCTCATGAAATAGACATATTAGCTCCTGAAATGGACATATTAGCACATAAAATGGACATATTAGCACCTGAAATGTATATATTAACACTTAAAATGTACATATTAGCACCTAAAATGTACTTATTAGCTCATGAAATGTACAAAAGTTTACGTTTTGAAAAGGTACAGCCCCAGTGACAACTTTTGTAAATTTTTTTCTGAGAGTGTATTATAAAAACAACATTTTTAGAAAATGTAAAAAAAAAAATGCAGAAAGTTTTCTGTGAGGGGTAGGTTTAATGTAGGGGGATAGAATATAATATGATTTGTACAATATAAAAACCATTACGCCTATTGAGATTCCCCATAAATCACATATTCAAGAATCTGTCTGTGGATGTCTGTGTTTATTGTCAGTCAAGCAAGATTTGAACTGGCCTACATCTCCCTGCACTTTGTCAATCCACAATCCACCCAACTGCACACAATAACACTCTCATATTGGTCTGGTGGAGTTTGTGAAGTATCTTATAAATGATTGATGGAGACCCTGCAGGAGTTTCCACAAACCCAGAGAGAGCACAAGAAAGCAACTGACGTCCATCTTACCCAGCCATTGACGACATTCTACTCATATATAGCACTAAACACCGAAACAGGTGTGTGGTCAGGTCTGAGGGTGTGTGTGTGTGAGAGAGAGAGAGAGAGAGAGCGCGTCCTGCAGTATGAGCGGAAAACAGAGATGGGAAACGAAGAGATGCTAGCAGACAAGTGTGTGAGTCAGAGAGCCCTTCTCCATATCTCCCTCCCACGCATGCTATTTTTACAGTCTACCTCACACAGCATCTTCGACCACTGCTTGGACACACACATTTTTGGGTCTGCTATGATGCTTGGCCATTTTGACCTGAATCTGCAAATAGACATCTGGCCCGAATCTGTGTGCGAAAGGACACCAAACAACTCTGTCTGTGAGTCTGACAGTCTGTCTCTGCTGTAATGACAGTGAATAATCTTTGCACCCTATAATTAACTCGCACAGCTTCCTGTCTCTTCTTTGTTGTGTGCGTCTGTGTGCTTGTGTTGGTGTATAGAGCATGTTTTTTTTGTTTTTGTGCAGCATGCGTGCAGGTGAATGTAACCGAATCACTGTAGTGTCACTATGACTCAATTTAGATGGGATATGATCTGATCACATGTGTGAAGTGGACTGGCCTAACCTCGGGTCATCTTGTCATTCAGAATCTCTTTAGCATCTGACACAGAGAGAATGCTGACCTGCATAAACACATATGCAACCGTGTCCAAGCAATTAAAGCGAAGTATAAAGGGACAGTTCTCCTAAAATAAAAAGCACTCACCATACTTATCCTCATGTTGTTCCAAACCACAAACGAAGATATTTCGAAGAACACCTGTTTAAAAACTATTTTGAACCCCATTGAATTTCAATGTATGGCCCACAAAAACAAACAAACAAACAAACAAAAAAATGCTTTTCCATAAATGTTGGCAGCATTTTCAGTTTTGTAGTTGTCTTTTCTTTGTAAATGTATACAAAAACAGATGATTTTTAAAATATATTTGAAAACACTTTTAATGCTTAAGCTCTCATCAGATGTTAATGAAATGGGTAACTGACTGCAGTTCTCTATTATGACTGCTTTGCCGCATTCACGAGCTCTTCTTGACCTTTATTGACCTCTACAAAATTTGGACCGCAAAAACAAGACACCAGTATCAGACAGAAAAGCACATGGCAGTCCGTTACTAAAATGACGATTTCAGCACCACTTACGGTGGACAGCGACCATTGCGCCTGGGTTAAATGCCTCAAGCACACAAAACATCCATTTACACCCGCACCAATGCACACAACTTGCCATGATGTAATATTGCACGTTTCTCTGATTCACTCTCGTCTCACCTGATTCGTAGAGATCTGCGCTCGCGGGGGCACCAGCAGCTGGAGCGCGATGTGGAGCGCGGAGGTCAGCAGTCCTGCCACGATGGCCCAGGTGAGAGGCAGTGGAAGCATGCTGTAGGTGGCGAAGAGCGTGAAGAGCACGTACCCTATCCCATCCCCGAGCAAGCCGTAGCCCAGTCCCGTCGCGAGGATCTGGGTGGCCATGGCGACCCAGGTCACCGCGCCGCTGTACTGCAGGTAACCGTGCGAGCTCGTGTCCTTGCGCACCACAACCAGAGCGCAGATGACCACCTCGATGCCCGTGAAGAAGCCGAGCAGCATTCCTTTGATCGGGTCCATCGGCGTGGACGCCAGGGTCAGGTGCAGCACGAGAAGCGTCAGCTTGGTCACCACGTCCAAAATGTTCATGACCACCACTGACTTCCGTCGCTGGCCGAGGAAGTAGCGCTGGTACAGGCGCTCGAGGTCCCTGGACTTGAAAGCGTAGCGAAGCGTGGGGAAGATGACCCCGCGGTATGTGTAGCCCCAGCTCAGGAAGAAGTCCGAGTTGCTGGGCGCGCAGTCGATCTGCAAGAAACCCAGGTCGCTGCTCGAGCGTTCGGGGAAGACTTTAGTGCCGCCGTTGTTGTGCCGGTCGCTCACCGACGTCCTGCCGGCGGAGTGTTTGCGCGAGCCCTGCGCGTGATGATCCTCCGGTGAGACGGGTTTCGGGCTGTGTTCGTGAATGAAGCGCTGCTCGGTGATGTGTCGAACGGCATTTTGCCACAGCAGGCGCTTCGGTCGGTTCCCGTTGTTGTTACTGGGTGTTTTGTTGATGGTGTACAGCTCCTCGCTCGCGCTGGAACAGCGAACCTCTGACAACTCCATTGTTCCCACGCCAGACGCGGTTCTATTTGCTTACACGCCTTCCCAGGACAGAGAGAGATAACACGAGCAGGTGTGCGCGAGGAAGAGTGAAGGCGAACCGAATGGAGAGTGGAGAACGCATCGGGACGAGCAGACTGGTCCCACGGCAGCTGCCGCTCATCATCATACGTCTTGTCCTCCACAAACGTCAGAGCGATTCGGTCGGGCTGGCTCGTGCCATTTGGCTGCGCAGCGCTACAGCATGGCATGCGCCCGCTCGCGTGCAGAGAAACAGCGCATCTTAACGCGGTCTGACGAGGAAAACGTGCCCTGTTGTCTGCGTGTGTTGCTGCAGCAGGTCTTGGTGTGGCTCTGTTCTCTCTATCGCAACCATGCACACTCAAGAATGTTAAAGAGTCCTCTCCACAACGCCATTCCGCCCCTCGTGCGGTACAGTCCAGTCGTTTAGTCTACTGTATGTGTCTCTTCTGTGGTATTTCCCCCCTGACTCCAGGAATCTTTGTCATATCCAGGGGTGAGGTTTAGAGCTGGAGGTGTCGAGAAGACCTTCCTCAGTTTCGAGGCTCTCAGAATGGGTCGCAAAAGATAGAAAGTCGAGTGCTGAAATCCAAGAATAATGTCACTTAAAACAAAAGAAAAAAACATGCAAGCAAAAACAACAAAAGGTCTTTGTCAGCCAGTAGGGTTACTGAAGGCTCCTGTGATGTGAAACATCCAGTGCGTCCGCTCATCTGGTGGAGATGGTATATTTACACTGAGAAAAAGAGAGAGAAGGGAGGAGGAGGGGTGTGTGTTTGACCGAGTCTTCCCGACGTCATGAGCTCCTTGCCTTTTTCCTCCCCGCGCCCGCGCGCAGCTTTTGTTTCGGTCCTAAGCACAGCAGAGGAGCGCGCGCAAGAAAGAATGGGACAGTGGGACACAGAACATTTGACAACATCATTTTTGACTGCTTTCAAAGAATGAAAATAGATCAATTCAACTGAAGGCAAAAATCAATAGCCTACTAAAATGATTGTTATTAGCCTATTCATTTTCATCATCATCATCATCATCATCATCAAAATCTCGAATGTAAACCGCTCTTTGATTCTTGACAAGCGAGAACTGCACGGGTCTGGTCTGAAAACAAGCTTGTTTGACAAATATCACAAATAAATGTCACAAACTATTTGCATCCTTCTGAATTCTTCCAAAACAAAAATGACTTTCCAGCTCTGCTTTCAGATTTGACGAGTAGGCCTACTAGCCTACACCCAATGAGTGAAATACAGAATACAGTGTTGGACATCTAAGGCGAATATCATCTTTTTTTATGAGCGACGTAATGACTGTAAAACAAAATGAGCTAAAATCTCAAATATTATAAAAAGTTATAGCCTATTGCAATTCACTTTTATCATGTTTATCAAAATTTATCGGGATTTTCAAAACATAACACAATAGGCTTAGATCTAGCGCCGTTACCGTGACTCACCGGCTATTCGTCTTGTTCAAATATTTTACAGCGCGAGATCCCAACCGCGGCTGATCAAAGCGAGCCGACGACGCCTCGCGAGTGACTCATCACGTCCCCCGCTTGCGCTGCCGGGTGTTTTTTTTAACTGCTGTGGGTTTGTACCATACGAGACTCTATCTCACTTTTCCAGGAGTCTCTCTCTGCGTTGCTCACTTCCTCACTTTTTTTTTTGCTCTGAAAAAAGAAGAATGATAAAGTTAGTTTGATAAACCGCCACAGGAAACTGCGGCGTGCGCGCTCACCGTCTGCTCTGGGTCTCCGCATACCCCACTGTCATTCAGTTAATAAGCAGACTGTGTGACATAGCTGCCAACTTTTGAGTTTAGCTTCTCCAACAGTGGGGGTGGGGGTGCTGTATTAGTCTGCACCATAGAGGTCTGCATACGCAAGGTCTCTCTCTCGCTTACCTCCACGGGCGTTAGTTTGGTTTGAAATGTGCAGGGGACAGAGATACATGAAAGTGCTGACAAACTTGTCAAAATGCGCAGCCGCTCTGCTCAATCTGTAAATAAATGCAACTATTCGCAATGTAAGTTTGAGTTTTTCAATAGTCTAGTGTAGAACTTTTGCCAAGAGTGTCGGATACGGGTTCTAATCCTCCCTCGGTATAGTTTTTTTTTCTCTCATCAAAACTGAATATGTTCATCAGTGGTTAAAGTCTATATCAAGCAGGGACACGTTTGTGTGCATTTTATTTTGTGATTTCACCGAAATGAATAGAGTCTCCGCAACGGCGATAGATTGACGTGTACGCAGTGCGTATCCGAGTGAAGACTGCGCGAGCCATAAGAGAAATCTGTATCCATGCAACTGACAGCAGCGGCAACAAGCGCTCAGCTTGATTTCAAAAACAAAACGTTTAGCGCTAGATCTCTTATTTAAGAGCGAACTAAATTAATGCTCTGCTAGATAACTGGAGATGTTTTGGATTCAAAATGACTAATGACAAAATCTGGTGGGGACAAAATCACTGAAATCGACGCCTATTCTTACCCCTCTGCAGTGCGCAGTTTTGAGCACAACATCTGTCTCGCATGCACACTCGCTCTAGATTACGGGATATTTTACTAGTCGATCATGAGCGGCTCAACAGGTAGATCCCATCTTTCAGGAATGAATATGCTTTCCATGTCGGAATGTCTATTTTTGTTTTCGTCTGTGTGATTCCACCTACTGCCAATTTACCAAATAAGGTAGTATTCAAACATCCCAGGTTGCTAATTGGCACAAAACACAGTGTATTTCAGCCATGGAAGCCAGCAAACGAATTGAGTTAAAGATCTAAGATTCTACCCAACCTAAACAGCATCTGCATAAAAAGCTCTTTGACCAGCCGTAGAACTCGGATAAATCAACTCATCATCCTACACTGAAAAGCTCGACATCTTACAATGTAAATTGCGTTCATTCCTATTGCGTCCTCAATCTGGCAAACTATGTTAGCATCAAGGTTGAGGAGCCCTCTCCCAATATTTGGAATTTGGACTGCAGTACCCATTTTAACCACTAGCTGTCAATATTACATACTGCACCTTTAACATTAGATGACAGATGAAAAAATAATCCAGCCCTAGCTAAAATATAGTTGAAGACTGTCATTATTTAATCACCCCCATGTTGTTCCAAACCGTTTTATTCTGTGAAACACAAATGTAGAAGTTTGAGAATTATGCCTTAAACTTGAGAATTATGCCTGGAGATACCAACTATACTCACATCCAGAGCTGAAGCCGTACATTTGTTAGATGAGGACACAACACTGAAAATATTTGTTAAGCCTTATAAAACAAAGTATGACTCATATACAAAGCAGGAGGGGCGACGAACACGTGTCTGTGGATGTCTTACTGTATGACAGCATCACTATGCATTTGAATGCAGTTTGTATGTTGTGCTATCCGAGGTGGAGGAGTGATGTCAGCAGGCTGCTGATGATGTGATTGGTGGAACTGATAAAGACATGAATGAAGAAAAGACGCCATTCAAGTGTGTATGCAAGTGCTGTAGAAAAGCGTCACACGGAATTGGCGTGAATATGCATTCATGTTTTCTATGAATGCTGCTACGGTTCCATTATAGACCAAAATATACACGAATTATCCCATCGAGGAGCAAAAGTCAGATCTCTCTCACACTGTGCTTTACAGTTTAGTTAAATATGAATCAGTCCACTATACAGACTAACCCAAATATATCTATAAATAAAAATATTACCCCTAAAAGAAAGCCTTTGGTATTCTTAGAATTTAAATATAAAAACTGCAGATTAAGCACATATTTCCTAACATCTCTGTGGTAAACAACATATATGTTCACTCAAAAATGAAACACTTGTCATTATGTCAACAATATGATTTTCCATCTTCTGCAGAACACATAAAACCTATTTAGGAGAATGTTAGTTCCAAACCATTGATTTTCACTGTAAAAAACAACAACAAAAACAAGACAATTTTCAAAATATCTTATTTGTGAAGATAGTTGAGAGAAAAGATCATACAGGTTTGAAATAACATGAGAGATTCATTTTTGGCTGAATTTCTTAAAGCTGCAGTCACACTAGGCTTTGAGCAAATAAATTACATAAACTCAGAAGCTTTTAAGTTTATACAGAGGTTAATCTGTTATGTTTACAGTAGATTGGTCAAATGTCCATGTCAGAATTCAGCTAAACTTAAAACTGGGTACTGAAGACTGGGTTATAAATAAATTTGAATATAATATCTGATAAATACCAGAATAATTTTAAAGTCACAATGAAACATATTGCAGTGTTTATTATAAATGATTTAAGGGTGCAATTTAAACAAAAAAAATAAAATAAAATGCCCTCCCTCTCTTCTCTGATGATGTGTTTATTGATGCACCTCTTGATGGACATAACAGACAATATACATTCACCTAAAGGATTATTAGGAACACCTGTTCAATTTCTCATTAATGCAATTATCTAATCAACCAATCACATGGCAGT
>JAOTRC010000039.1:2489087-2499563 GCA_027497675.1 Cyprinella lutrensis
ATATATAAACTGTCAGGGAGCTTTCACTTCACACTAGCAGTTTTGCTGCGCACCCTAGTTCGAATTACGAATTAGGCTATGGTCTTCCGAACTCGGGTGCGCAACAGACGAACCATACTCGGGTCCGCACAGCGGAAGTGAACCGCTATTGATGACAATGTGGTCGTATACAATTTGTGACAGACAGACGCAAGTGTGTTTCTGTATCTTTTCTAGGGCTGGGCTGCGTTTCAAAGCATCGTAAGCCTAAGAAGTTCCTAAAAACGATCGTAAGACTGAAAAATTGAAATACACATCTTTACAATTGATTAAATGAATAAAAAATTCATTAAAGAAGTAATGTGTGAAATATGCTTTAAAAACTGGGAAAAATATAGATGAATTAAAAAACGCCAATGATTTGATGACGTACACGAAAACCCGCATGTATTGGGCATTTCTTGAGGACTTCCTTCCCTGATCTTTCAACACGCCTGGTTGCAGTTAGTTTGCAATGTCCTCCCAGATGTTTTTTTTCCTTAGGCCTATTTGTATGGTGTCCTTAAAAAAATAAAACATTTGTTTCGCTCTATCTCCTCTAAAAGGACATTAATTTTATCTTTTTGAAAGGTATATCTTCTCTTTTCTTCTTTTTTTACCATTTTGTCAGTGCCTCCCATGTCTAGGTGCTTTAGACTTGCCTTGATTTCTAATCCACAAACAAATGACGATTATTAGGTTAAACGTTCATAAAACGATTCCACATAAGGTTAAATTTCAGCCCTTCTAAAATGGACAGCGACTCTTAAGTAGCACGTAGAGCGCGTTCTTGCTTGTTCATGTTAAATGCTTCAGAATACCATTTTTTGAGCTTTGAAGCTTCGGTAGTAGGCTAATGAACATCGAATATTCTAAGCTTCGACATCTTTCTGTCACTCTTTTTGCATTTTGATTATTTCGAGAGCCGTTCATCCAAACGACTTCACAAGGAAGTGCAGTGTCGTAGCCTATTTGGTGCAATATAGACAAGCGAGAGAGTTTATGTTCCAATAACGGACCTTGCAAAACACACACGCACACAGGTCTTTTAACTTGAGCAAGATTTTTAATAAGTTATAGTATTCTCACTGACAAAGTATGGTAGATTTAAATAAATAAAAACGAAATGTAAACAAAAATGAAATTTTAATAAATAGGCTAACAGAGTAGCTAAATTTAAACTAATAACGAAATTTAAATTAACAAAAAAAGATAATAATAAAAATAAACGAATAACTTAGGTTTAGAAAAAACGAGAAAAACTAAATTTAACTAAAACTAAACTTTTAAAAACAATTTTAAGAAAAACTAAATTGTGGTAAGTAAAATTTCGTTTAGTAAACGAAAGTTTAGTAAAATTTCAGTAAAGTTTAAAGTCCCTGTAGATTAATTTAGATTGATAATAACTGGTAGGCCTAATGATAATATGATAAAATGAAAAAATGAAAATAGGCCCACTATTTTGTTTCTATTATTTTATTTTCCACAACATCAAAGCTATGCAGCTTAACCCAAAATACAAGCTCAGGCATGCACTTCTGTCCACACACACTCCACTGTTCTGCGCTCTTGCCGGAGAATCCCGTTGCAGGAACACTTTTAGTAGCTAGTCCAAGAAGATATGAATATAGGCTATTTATTAAGTAGGACTAGCTATAACGAAGTTATATGTTAAGTATTATATATCACCAGATACTGTAAAACATTTTCAAGTGCGACTGACACAACCTGCCAGGTGTGAAAAAAAGATTATTCAAATGTCATATTTTCAAATCGAATACCAACCGAATATTTGAACGAATATTGGGCTCCAGCCCTAACATTTTCTTTGAAAACAAAACCAAAGGTTAAAAAAAAGAAGAAAAGATGTGAAGTGAGCTATTCTATCCATTTTGAAGTCCTTTCATTCATAGCGGTTACCAAGCAACATGATTGCAGGCGCAGCTTTATGACGCAAGCATACTGATACAAACATAGATATCGATGGATACAAATATATAATGTTAACAAAGTCCATGGGGGCAGGGGGGAGGGGGAAGCAATCGAACTCGGGATCGGAAAAGGCAATCGAACCAAGTGTGAAAGCCAATAGGAAATGGGTACCTGGAAACATTTACCTTTTCTATATTGTACTCTAGAGACAAACTGGTTGTGCGCTATTTACTCTTCAATTGTGATAACAAACTAAAACCGAATACCTTTACCTTTGTGGCCATCTCAATCTTTTCCTCTCCAGAAGTACTCTTTAAAACAAAACGTTTTTCTTCATTAATATATTTAAATATATTTTTTACATTACAAAATCTCTTGAAAGTGTTTTTATTTCACCACAATTCAACCAAATATTATTTTTATTCAATTAATTAATGCACATTGTTAGGTTTGTAAGTTTGTAGGCTTATAATTACCATGTCACTTTCATGTTCTATTTCCATAGTAGTCTAAGAGAATAAACAGAAAACTTTAATGTAGTCAAAGATATTAATCACACAAACAAAACAAATACAACCAAGTAATTTCAGTAGTTGGCAAAGTTGATATTTCCAGTTGGCTATACTGTAATTTTATCGATTTATAAATGCAATAAATATGACACGATTTCCTTCATAAAATGTTTTAATATTGCATAGATTTTAATTACCTTCTGGACTGTGTCTCCATGTTCCTCAATCTGAAAGATATTGAAAATATTTTGCAAATACATTTAAAACAAAAACTAGCCTGTTTTATGTTAATCAAACATCTTTATACATAAAACTAGCCTACCGTTATGACTGCGTCACATGGTTCTTTGTCGGGTGAAACCTTTGGGAAAAAATACAATGTATTGCTCAGAGATGGGCAGTATTTGAATTACAATATACTCTAAAGTAATCAAATAAGTATTTCAAATACATGTAATTTGTCATTTGTAATTAAATACTTTGAGGGACTGTAATTTGAATTTGAAACTGGGCTGGGCGATCTCTTCAGTAAAGCCGGTTCATTGATTAGTAGTAAATCACCTTCACCTGCTTTCAGATGGAAGATATGATGCAGATATGAGTGTTAAATTAACAATCAAGAGTGTTAAAGTTAGTGAGATAATTAAGTGATTAATGTAGTGATGATTGAGCATTATTGAAGACACCTGGTGATCACAAGCAGAATCACTGAAGGAGAAAATCTAAAATTGTAAGCCACCGTTATGGAGATCAGTGTTTGCTTTAGTTGGGCTCTTGACACTTATATTATTAACTTTAGATTTTGTTCGACTGTTGTATTTGAGGTACACCTGCCAGATGAACAAAGAATAAAAAGTGATCTAAAGGCGTTGGTTATATTATGATTCATCATTTGAAATTTATGTTTGTGGTGTATTCTGTTGGTTACAGTATAACTGATTCTGCATAAATATCCAGAATTTTAGATATGATATAATGGATTTCTTAAAAGTTGTTTTTAAAAGAATCTTTCTTTTAGGCACACACAGACCTCAAGATTCAGTCAATGCTTCTCAACTATGGTGACGAGCAGAATATTTAATTAGGAAAAGTAAATTACATTGACAATTCAGATCATAATTTATTCATACCACAATGCATGATGGGAGCCATTAATCAGTTTTGATTGATGGCAACAAGGATTATTATTGTCACCACGATTGAGATGCACAGGCTGATTATTGATGTCTGTGTTTCTAAATAAACATGAAAGTGATTTGATCAGAATAATTTTTACCCTTTACGGTCGGAAGGGTTGTCAACGGTACGTCGCATATTATTGAGCAATAACTTTGCGATATTCAAAAACTCTAAAATTAAAAGCTAAACATATCTCATATTGTTAGAAAGCTAAAACTATGCTAACTTACGATGTAAACCATTAATATACTCTTAACACAGTGGGTGCAATTGGTGTATTTGTCAGACCACCTACAACAAAATAAAACAACACAAAATGGTAGAAACTCACCTATAAAGCTCATCTTACTTCACTGATCCACTACATTCCAACAAAAAGAGTTTAGTTACACTGGAAAGGGTCCATACAGTCCAATTCAGCAGATTATTTGGTCCATAACACATTTGTATATCAATAAACAGCCACGTAGTGTTCTAGTAGCATTTCGAGCTAGCTGTCAGAGCTAACACAACTTTGACGCATTCTTTGATGAAGCTACCTTGAACATGTAAATATTACAGATATTTTATGTCAAAATGGCCGCTGACCCCTGAACTTTTTATTGACGGGTCATTTGAGCGAATCGGTGATTTGTAGGGGTGTCACCAGGTATCAATAGCCAACGAGTGCCATCGATCAAGAATAGTCCTCCCTCTGTTTGATTGACAGTAAATTCATGCAATCAGGTGGATTTAAGCAAATGATGGTGTTTTCTGATAGCCAATGAATTTCTGAAAAAATTGACATGCTGTTTTAGTGGGAGGATTCAACCTTTCACACGAGAAGTTCATGCGCAAAGTTGCATAGTGACTGGTGCGCCCATGCGTAAAAGACAGTTGAACGCGTTTTTGGAGTGAGAGAAGGTGCGAGCTTCAAAAATGGCTAAGAAAACCAGCAAAACACACTTCTTATTAGAAGAGGTAATTGAGTAGTGTACTCGGCGTGACAGTGATGAGTCGGAGGATGATTTATCAGACGAAGAGAGCGAGATTTCATCCTTTGACTCAGTGACAGAGGTGAAGTTTTTGGGTGGTGGAGACGTCACCCTTGACAAGCAAGTATTTTATTTTATTATACAACATATTTTACTGTATATACTGAGGTAATGTTATGTGTTTGTTTTGAGGTGTACTTGCCAGCTTATGTCGTGTGTGTGTGTGTGTGTGTGCGTGTGTGTGTGTGCGTGTGTGTGTGCATGTGTGTATGTGTGTGCTCATGAACTGGTGTATATAAGCCTGGCTGTTTGTGTGCATATGTGTTTCTGTTTATATGAGTGTGGATACAGAAACAGTGTAAATGTTTTGTAAATTACTTATTTCTTTGTTTTTGTTTTATATCACAGGCCATCATCTGAAAATGAGTCAGATGAAGTCTGGGAGCCAGTCAGTACAGGAAGAAATACTTAGGGTCATGACAGTACCTCATCAGGGGAAGGGCCCCAACCTTCACTTTTCCAGAGAGCTTCACCTAGAAAAACACCAAGAGGCAGAGGACAGGGGAGGGGGAGAGGGAGAGGATGTGGGAGAGGCAGAGGGACAACTGGCAGTCAAGTTGAAATGTCCTCTACCACATTTGAAAAAGGATGGAATGATATTGACATTCCAGATGTGACACCACCACAGCCTACATTCAGACCCACCAAATCACCAGGACCCCAGCTCATTCGTACAGCATCATATACGGTTCTTCATCTTTACCAACTTTTTTTACCAACACCCTGTTACAGACAGTAATTCAAAACACTAATGAATTTAGATTAACAAATTACACAAATCCCTCTAACCCATGGATTGACATAACCTTACAGAACATGTTTGCCTTCATGGCTATGGTAATTTACATGGGTACAGTGATACTCCCTTCACTGACGGATTACTGGCGATGGGGGTAATCTTTACAGCATACCGTTCCCAAAAAAGGTAATGACGGGAAAGAAGTTTCTTCAGATCTGCCGGTCCCTTTACATCAGCAGCATGGCGGATAATGCTGCTAATGAGCAGAGAAGAGGAACCTCCCAATCCGATCGCCAATGCAAAATTTAACCACTCTACACAGAGATTAGAGAAGCCTGCAAAAGGAACTTTCATCCTGGCCAAGAAATCTCGATTGATGAAAGGATGGTTGCCTCAAAAGATCGCATTGGGTTAAAGCAGTATATGAAGAACAAACCTGTGCGCTAGGAATATAAACTTTTTGTCCTTGCAGACTATGTAATGGGTACACATGGGACTTCTTCGTTTACGAAGGGAAGCTGCAAGGGAATAGTGGCAAGGGGCTAAGTTACGAGTCAGTGATGGAGCTTGTGGACACGCAGTTGCTCGGCACAGGCTACAAGCTCTTTGTAGATTTTCTACACTAGTCCCTCTCTTTTCATTGACCTCCTCCAGAAGAGGATTTGGACGTGAGGAACCATACGCACAAATAGAATCGGGTTTCCAAAAACTCAAATAAATGTTCTGGACTCGAAATCTCCCCGTGGCAGTATTCGATGGATCCGAAAGGACTCCCTTCTCTTTGTTCAATAGCGGGACACAAGGGACGTGTTCATGTGTTCCACGCTTCACACAGCCCATGCGGGGAACACAGTTCAGAGGAGAGTCAGAGATGCAGATGGGCACTGGGAGTTGAAAGACATCTCTATTCCACCAGCAGTGACAGAGTACAACCGGTATGTATTATAAAATCATAAATGTTATTTGAAATAAAATAAAATAAAATATCTTAATGTTGTTGTTTTTTTATGTCCAAACAGGTGCATGGGTGGAGTGGACTTATCTGATGCCCTAATCAGCCTCTACAAAGTGATCCACAAGACCCGGAAGTGATACAAAACCTTTTTTTATCACTTTTTGGAAATAGCTGTGGTGAATGCGTTCCTCCTTTATTAGGACATCACAAAAGGCAAAGGACAGGTACCCAGCACCAGAAGGCCTTTAGGGAGACACTCGTTGATGAGCTGGCAGCAGCAGCTGGGAGACCTGCTCCACCACCTACTCCACGCACAGCACACCACAAGCCTGTGCACATCAGTGGACACAGCACTGAAGGTCGTCTGAGGTGCAGACAGTGCTAGGCAAAGACACCAGTCAAGTGCTCCTCCTGCGATACCCCTTTATGCTTCGCTCCAAATCGGGATTGCTATGTAAGACTCCATATTAGAGCACCCAGATGTGCTCTGGAAGAAATATTTTCTTTATTCTGATAAATATAATTTGTAAATAGTTGTGTGTGTGTGTGTGTGTGTATATATCATAGTGAGTTCTAATATTAAAGTGTTTTAATTCAATAGAACTTGTTTTGTCTCTTTATTTGTTGAAAGTTTGGTTTCAAGAATTGAAAAAAACCCAATATAATGTTTTTATGCTTCACTTACTATGTGTTAGCAATTACTGACAGTGAATCTGGAAGGATTATAATATCTCTAAGTGAAACGTTTCATTAGAGCCCAAAATTATGACTGTAGAGTTAAGCATTCATTAATAGCAGCATGTTATTTCTCTGTGGTAACAAAGGGTCATTTGGAGTCTCCAAGTGGACTTTTTAGGGAAACGCCTAGACATACACTTAGATAAACGTGTGTAAAACTCATTTTATAATCTATTGTTATAAAATTTGAAATTGGGCTTTGTAAGGCTTCATACTGTGATCACACTGTGTTTTCTGGGTAATACCTCACAGCTATAATTATCTGCAGGCATATGTTTACAAAAAAAAATTGTAAGCGGAACATTTTTTCACTCTTTTTTAAGTGTTTTCAAAGTTCTATTACTCAAAACCAGTAACACTTACAGTAATTCTAACTGTTTACGAACAAACCTCAAAGTGTCCCCTTTCAAAAGAGACCAAAAATATACACTCCCAAGGGTTCAAGAACAGCATGCAATTTAATTTGGATAGGTCTTTTTAGGCGTTTCAGGCAGAATTTGCAGGCCTTAAAAAGGTTAAATGTTTTAGATTGTAAGACAATAGTGATTATCATATGCTGTAGAAATGGAAGCGTCAGCAAAGTTCTACCAGAAAGACTCTATTTCAACGTCACTAATTGGTCATTCCAAGTTACCAATCACGGCTCTACATCAAATATAAAAGACTGACCTTACCTTCCCCTTTCGTTGCTGAAGGTGTCGTAGAAAAGTTTTTTCTTGTTACGCGCATCTTTCACGCAGCTCAACATGTCCCACTTACAGATCGTGGATTTCGATTCC
Organism: Cyprinella lutrensis; assembly: GCA_027497675.1. Classification (NCBI taxonomy): domain Eukaryota; kingdom Metazoa; phylum Chordata; class Actinopteri; order Cypriniformes; family Leuciscidae; genus Cyprinella; species Cyprinella lutrensis. The sequence goes on from JAOTRC010000039.1 coordinate 2,496,974, forward strand.
TCTGATTCAGAGGACAATCTCATACCACCGTCTCCTCAGTCAGTGCGTAGAAGCAGCCGCATCCAAACCCGGGATTCCCCATGGGCTCAACTGCCCTCCGAGAGAATCATTACTCTCTTGGAAGGGAGCGGGCTGCCAGTCAGCAACGACCTCTCACGTAACGATTTAATTCTTCTTGTTTCAAACACTCTGCCCCACCCGACGAGGATACTCCAGCTAGCTCGGCTCCTCAACCCAAACCAGCAGGTAGAAAGCGCACTGCTAAGTCTTCTCCACCAGCCCAAGCCAAAAAGGCAAAGTCATCCGCACCAACGCCTTTTCCTTCATCAAAAGCAGGATCGGAAGCATTCAACACTCAGCTCTTAAATTCCATTAAAGGTCTTACGGAAACAGTCAAAGGATTCGAATTAAGGCTAGTAGTATTCGAAGCTGCCTTCGCCTCAAAGAATACCGGATTAAACATGTCAACAACATCTTCAGGATTATTCTCTGCTTTCCCCACTCTTCCTGGTATAGCCGATCAGGCTTCGGGGTCCGCTACGTCAGCAGCTTCGGCTTTTTCCTCATCAAATTGACCACCGTTTCTGAACGCTGCCACGTCAGCATCCACACCGGGCTTCAGTCTCTCTACGGCTACTCCAGCTCAAAACTTCGGTAGGCGTTTCGTCCCTCACACTGCAGTCACAGTGTCTTCAAAAATGAGATCAGACATCATCTTAGGCAAGGATATTAATTTAGCTGCCTTACTGATACCATCTTCTGCAGCTGATCGTAAAATGGTCCATTGCGGCGACGTGGCAGTCTTCCTGAAATCTTCTGATCCCAGATTGCAATGTAATTTATCATTCGGCGAATTCGTCATAGCATTTAGAATCTTTAGGGATATATTATGTCAAGCTTTCCCCGATCGCAGGGAAGAATTAGATCTTTACCTCGCCATGCAGGCCGATTTCAATCAAAGATACAGAGGCACGCTCTTTTATGAGTATCACAAATCTTTTTCTGCGAAATCTGCCTCCTTCACCACCCTGTTTAACACTAGACTGGACTGGTCCGTCGCCGATTCTGAACTGTTGGTTCGCCATTTCTGAGGTCAACGAGCTCTGGCTTGCGTCATGTGCAGCTCACATGGTCACTCAGCTGCTTTTTGCCCCAAAGGACTCGCTCCAAGAAAATCAGCTGCTCTCCATGGTGCTGATCCTGCACACGCAACTTATGACGTAAATGGCAGACCTATAATCGCCTTCAATGGCACCCGTCTATGCAATAACTTTAAAGAATATGTCTGTAATTATGCTAAGTGTAAATTTTCGCATATTTGCAGCTTCTGCAGAGACCCGCATCCAAAATCTGTCTGCCCACGATGCTTCAGACAGGGGCGTAGCACCAAATTCTGGGCCCTGTACACTCTCAATGTCAGTGGGCCCCCTACACATGGCATTGTACGATGCGGGTTAGCAAAATGAAAATTCAATTTTGAATGAAACGTATTTTTTTTAATTATTTGAATGTAAACAAGTATAAACAGTGTTTAAATCTATAATAAAATCAGATTATAGTAATGACTGGTTCTTTCATTCACCACCTGAATTGATGCATTTGGCCTACTTGTGCTCAAACCTTAGGCTTTAAACCTTAGGCTACATTGGTTTTGTGTACTAACATTTTGATCCATGATACTGATTCAAGTTTTAAATGAAAAACATTTATTTTTGAATAGGAGAACACAAGAACACGAGAGACAACTGTATCCTCAGAAACCAATCAAAAAAGCTAAGCCTGCCATAATAAAAAAAAAAGTCAATTATAAAAAAAATAAGTCATCTGTAATCTACATCCCCGTAAATCCCCACTGACGAGTCTTTTTGTTTGAAAAATCAGTGATGAGATCTGTAAAGTCCAACTGTTTGGCCAATTGGCTTTCAATTGACAGAATGGCAATGGAAAGCTAGCAAAGGCTTAGCATAAATACCTGTATATTAATTATCATTGCCAAATTTCAGGATTTTCATGGATTTTGGACAGTAACTTTAATCTGTAATTTTAAGAATTTTACATTTGAATTACATTCAATCTATCTATTTACATTTGAAACATAATCTTCTGTCTGTCTGTCTGTCTGTCTGTCTATCTATCTATCTATCTATCATTTTTCTATTAGCATCATATTTCTATCTTTTAAAAATCATTAAACATTCAATTATGCATTACATTTTAAAAGATTAGAGTATTACAATGAGCTAAAACAGATTTTTTGTTATCAAATTTTATAAGTTAGTTCAAAAATCAGAAATCTCACACTCCTTACCTCCTGCATTTTTTAATAATTTGTTTCCTGAGACATTTTCATTTTTATATTCTTATTCATGAATTTGCCATCAGTGTGCAATGCGCGCGTGACGTCTGTGTCTTGCGGAAGAACACTGTTGCCGGAGCTACTTCTCTCATTAACGTCTATGGCGAGTCACGCAGTCACTGGGCAACCTCGCATCCGAGTCAACCCCGGGAATCCGGGATAAAAAAAATAGTCCGAATATAAACACTTATAACAGGCGTACTGTAGTGATTCAGGATAAGTCAAAAACACGGT
>JAOTRC010000039.1:2596843-2616153 GCA_027497675.1 Cyprinella lutrensis
AACCCTACCCCAGACCTAAACCTACCCCTAAACCTACCCCGTCACCTAACTGACGTTAAAGGTAAAGCGCCAGTTTGTATGACGTCCCAGGATCGTCTTGTAACTGACGTTAAAGGGTACCCTAAAACGGCGGATGTTGACGTATGGTCAAAAGACGTCCCTAGACGTCAGTTATATGACGTCTTGGGATGAGACTGCGTTATTTTGAGACAAAAACAACATGGCAACATGACCTCTGTGTAGGTCGCTCATAAAGAAACACAGGCTAAACGTAATACCTGATTGGCAAACACAAGCCCAGCTTGCTTTGTTCCTGCTGTTACAGGTATGCAAATTTACAAACTATCTGTATGTAGAAATATGAATGTAGAAAAGATCTACACTCATATTACTGATGGGTATCATGTAAAAGCTGAACAACTGAGCAGTGCGTCTGTTATCATCAAAGAAAAGCCTGTGCTCGGCACAGCTGTTTATCAGAAGCATATCGTTTATTCTTCCCCCGAACAGCCATGAAGCGCTTATCGTCACTTCTACCTCGTCAACATCTCTGCACAGCTGTCCGTCCAGCAGTAATTATATTCTTATCGGCTGCCGAGTCAGCGGCCTTAACGTGTTTGTCTCTGACCTTTGCTCACCTCACCTCGCTCCCCACTGTGCATAGGCCAGACCTGGACACTCGTTCACATGCACAATTCCAAACCACTTCCTGTGAGGACACTGAAGGACACTACTAGCAGAATCTCTCAATAGAGAATTCATGAGATCTGCTACAAAACTCTGATTCGGTATTCCACAAAGCAATGCGCTTGGCTTCACCTTCCATTTTCAGTATGATCCACAAGTAATGTCAGCCTTGATGTTTCACCGCTTACTTAAAATTATATAACTGGATTGCCAAAAGGTTAAGACATTTTCACTCAAATTTGGATTACATATGTAAAGTATTTTATTTTGTATGAGATGATGATAATTGGTTGCCACTCAATATAATAAGGGTTATGTAATTATTTAGCGTGAGGATTGAAATGTTTATCACTGCGTAATGTCAGTCCCTTTAAAGCCCGGAACACACCAAGAAGACGCCAACGAACTAGCGCTGATGAAAGCCACCTGTGTTGTCGCCTCTCGTCCCCTCTCGTCGAGGTAAAAAGCTGCACTTGAACACACCGAGAGAACTACAGGCGTCTGTCAGCTAAAATGTGCGTTCTGCGCCTGTGTGTAATGAGACAAACTGTCTATTTATGCAGATATATTAGTCTATATTTGTCATTCAAAAAGGAAATCTGCGGCTGCAGATACACATAAAGTAAACAAAGCAACGCGTGCTTACCTTTTGAATATCAATCCTGCTAAAAACTCTCTTTATTCCACCCCACTCATGTTAATATTGAAATATTCGCCAAGGAACACTCAGATAAGAAGACGTAACATAAGAACAGCCTTCTATCTTTACTGTTTTGACTTCTTTGCTTTGCTGTTTTGCGTTTATTCTCGTGCACTGACTGTTTCACTAAGCTGAACAGCCAATCAGAGTTCTCTCTTTCCCCAACGGCCCGACGACGATTCAACATGTCGAACAAACCCGACGAGGACTATTTTTAGCCAACTGCATGGAACCGTGATATCACACCGAAGAAACTTAGGTGGCCAACACAAAAAATCTGCCAGATGGCCGACTGTCGGCTTGGTGTGTTCCAGGCTTAAGAGTCTCCATAGACTCCTGGTAACTGAGGACGCAGTGAATACATTTCATTTATGAAGGAAATCTGCCAAAGAAAGTCATTAAAGTGTTGTATATTTGGACAAATTAAGTCGGACTGTTACAAACGAGGGTCGGTTCAACTCAGTTTTTTTGATCAACATGACAGTACATGCTATTCGATGAGTTGAATCAACTTAACTCCACATCAACTTCATTAATTGGTCTGACATTTTGGCTGCGTGACATTCTTTAGTTTTGTTGTTGACGGAGTATCTGAAGCATCTGAACTGTAAAGGGTCCGCCCTTTTTTGGAAAGGGGGTCGGGAGAAGCAGCCCATTTTCATTTGAAAACAGCGTGGTTTTGCTCACACGCAAATAGGGGCAAATTTGACAAGCTACAATAAATGATCTGTGGCGTATTTTGAGCTAAAACGTCATCGTACATCAAACGTACATCTAGTGAGGGGCATAATAGGTCACCTTTTAATATCTTTTAAACACAAATGCATAAACATGCATGCAGTTTTCTTTGAAAATGCAAGATTGGATGGTATAAGTTTATCTTCAAGTAAATATTTTCATTGTAGTTTATGCTGAAGCTGCTGGTTCAGAGCGAGGGCTCGTGTCCGACTGGTGTGCTCATACCAGTGCCCACTTACGCTACGTTTACCGAGGCTCTGGAGGACCAGGGAGCTGCCATCATACCTTACCATTTGTGTGAGGAGCAGGGCTGGACACTGCAGGTGGAGGAGCTTCGAAGAGCGCTTCATGATGGTAGAAGGACCTGCAATACAGTAGCGCTTTATATCTGCAACCCAGGAAATCCTACAGGTACAGCAACAGATTACCCTTATTATTGTGAGCAATATCTGCCATCTTGTAACCAAAAATAGAGAAAAAGAAAATGGCTTCTTGTAATTATGAATGGATGAATGTTGCTTTGATTATCAGGTCACATACAGAGTAGGAAATCCATAGAAGAAGTGATTCGGTTCGCTGCAGAAGAAAGGCTCTTCCTACTGGCTGATGAGGTGAGTTTTTCTCAAGTAATCAAGTCAAGTATATTTTTACAGCGCTTTTCACAATATAGATTGTATCAAAGCGGCTAGTAATGTAAGAGCTCCCTGTCACTAAAACCAAAGTCCCTTTCAAGTAAAGTCTGTTTCATTCTGCAGCCATGTTTGCAACACCTCCAGGCTGCTATTTCGAGCATCCAAGACCATTACCTATCTACTTGAAAAGGGGTATCCTGAAATCTCAAAACTGCTTGGCAAACTCACAATTAAATAACATATTTCAAATCAGTAACAACATCTGCCATGATTTTTCAGGCTAGATGCATGTGCAGTCCTCAAAACACTTTGTTTCTATAGGAACTGGAGCTAATGGCAGCAGCAGTGATGCGATGACTGTACCAATCAGCAATTGGGTCTTTTATTTAGAGACGGGTTGTGTTCCACTATATTGCGCGTTGCACTTTTTCCCATTCAGAAGTAAAATGAGTGCACTGTCTTTGGTAAAACACAATCCTGTTCCTAAATTCGTCAAAGATTTAGTGGCGGCAAAAGCTGACTGTGTTGTCGCCTCGCGTTAGCTGCATCTTGGGCAAAAAGTGTAGTGATTGTACCATTGTAGATGTGAGTACAGAAACTAACCACTAGGTGTCAGTAGCATTACCGGTGGAGTATGCAGACAGAGACTCAGTAGAGGACAGGCTGAGGACAAAGGCAAATATGACGTGGTACTGGTAAATGAATGAAGGTTGGCCTAGGGGAGAATGTGTCCAGTACTACAACATCAGAACAGAGCTGAGTGTTGTCAAGGGACTTCTGCTGAGACCGAACAAGAGCATTATCCCTCAGTCACTGTGACAGGAGATGCTGAAAAAACTGCATGAGGGACACCTGGGAGCAGAACATTTTTAAAGAAGGGCTAGGAATGCAATCTATTGGCCCGGAAGAAACGCAGACATCGACAGGATGGTGTCAACCTGTGATACTTGCTTGAAGCATCATGCTATGCAACAGAAGGAGCTAATGATCATCACTGATCCACTAGATGAACCATGGCAGAAAGTTGGGACTGACTGACTTCCTGGATGGACAAAACTATTTGCTAGACATAGTCGATAGTGATGTGTCAAACTATCCAGAGATGGCATTGCTTTCCAATACATCTGCTGCTTGTGTGATAACACACAAAATCCATCTTTGCTAGACACAGCATTCCGCAGGTGGTTTACAGTGATAATGGGCCGTGCTACAGTGATAAAGACTTACAGAAGTTTGTTGAGGAATATGGGTTTCAACATGTGACATCAAGCCGCAGTCGAATGGAAAGGCAGAGAAATGAGTACACATAGCGAAACTACTATTTAAGAAAACAGTGAACAGCCAATCGGATCCTTATTTAGCGCTGCAGAATTAACATGCTTGTCCACTAGCACACTTCTGTTCTTGAACCCTCCATTGTGAGCTGTATCTTTCTCTTCAGGTGTATCAGAGCTGTGTCTTTGGAGAAGATACTGAGTTTGAATCCTATAAAAAGGTGTTATCAGAAATGGGCTCAACTATTTCCAGCACTGTGGAATTGGCCTCCTTTAATTCTGCCTCCAAGGGCTTCATGGGAGAGTAAGTAGCATGTACCTGTAATGCTCTTGAGTATTATTCTTCCTTGATTTCTCTCTATGTATAATTACAGTGTATCAATACTTATATTAATATTACTCTGGATACAATTATTAATAATGGGAGTGGGCCAGTGAGTCTGACAGATAGCACATTTATTTAATCAACAAATGGAATAAATAGTAAATCTATGTTAGTCTACTACTCTGACCATTCTTTGTTTTCAGGTGTGGGCTTCGGGGTGGCTACATGGAGCTGGTGAATCTTGACCCTGGTGTGAAGGAATACACTCGTACATTCTTTTCCACTAGGTCCAGCCCACCTGTTGGTGGACAAATTGCACTTGACCTCATGACAGATCCTCCAAAACCTGGAGATCCCTCATTCCCCACCTTCTCTGAGGTCAGTATGCTCCATATGAGTGCTTAACATATACATAAAAATAACATGCAATTTTTTTTTTACTTAAGTAAAAAGTCCCCAAATCTCCAATGCACAGTCATACTCTGCAAACATGGCTGAGCACATTTCTCAGCCTTGAACCAAAACAAAATCTGTGGGGTATTAGCCAGAGGGGAGTCATGAGCCCAACCGAGAGAGGTGCCACCGGGAGATGTAGAGACCCAGGTGGAGTCGGATGTCTGAAGAGAACAGGTGAGAAAGGAGGACCAAGAGACCCAGGCCGGAGCTGCGGTGATGGGTGGCCGAGGTGGAGCAAGGGTACCAGAGGACCGAAGCAAAGCAGGTGGGACTGAGGTGGGGTCGGAGCAAAGGAGGGGCCCAACCGAACCAAAGAGGTGGTGAAACAAGGTGTAGCTTAAGGCCCGTAAGTCTGTGACGGAATAAGAGTGATGACTGACTACGGTGAAGCTGGAGGGATAAGGGGGCCCAATGGAGTTGGAAGGACGATAGTCCCAAGTCGAGTTGAGGGAGGTAGGCGCCAAGGTGGAGTAATGGGCTCAGAGGCCCGTGTGGGAGCCAGGGATCATCACACCAAGGCGGAGTATGTGACCAGGAGACCCGAGGCATTGCAGCAAAGTTAGGCTGAACTGGTGGAGGCTAAGGAGAAGACGAAGAAGATATCGGGCCGAGTAGAACCAGCAGAGACAAGGAGACTTGGATGCCAGATGGAACTAGCAAGGAGGAAGGGCTTTGGCACAGGAAGTCATCAGGTAATTTATCACTGCAGACTGAGGTGGACTGAATTCAGATTCTGGAGGATGGGATTACCAGCCTCTACTTCATCCAGCTCCACTAAAGCTCCCACTGGGACAGATGGACGAAGTGGCACAAACACCTGGTCAGACTGGGCGGCAGATCCTGGATGGATGTAGCCTCTTGCAGGGGTATTTTGCGGGCATAGGCTCTGGCTCTGTGTCTGCAAAAGTGAGAGGGACGTTTAAGTTCTGGCTTTATGAAGTCCACTGGAGGATTTAGGGCAGGAAGGGTGATGGAAATTGTGGAGCAGGCTTCCTCTCTTGCTGCTTCCACTGTGTGGGGAGAACCAGTAAACCATGAAGCATACTTGATGTACTGGAACAGGGAGCATCTGGACTCCCCCATGGACATGAGGTCATATGGTCATATGGTCATAAAAAGTCAGACTGAATATGCTATTCAGTTCAGTGTTGATTCAGTTCGATGTCTGTGTAAAGTTGACACATTATGAAATTAGTTCCATTCAGATATAAAGCAGCTCTGTAATCATCCATCTCAGTTCAGTTCTCACCCACTGTCAAATCAATAATATTGCTGAATATTAAGTGTTAAATAAGCAAGTCAGAGGAAACAGTGGCAAAGAACCCAAACTCCATCAGGTGACAGAAACAAAGAAAAAAACTTTGGGATACAGCCAGGAATCATATTGACATCATGTTCATTCATTTAGCCAGAGGAGAACTTCATCTCCGACTGAGCCTGTTTTTTCCCAAGTCAGATTATGGATTGATATCATTCAATTTCATCCATTTGCTTCTCCTTGAAGATTATGATACATCACATTGGCATATGGAGGAAGGGGGATTTGTAACTGGTCATAGGGGTCTGCAAAGGTTTTGTCTGGACCCCATGTTATTTGCCAAGGATCTGCGCAGAAGACTGTCTAGTTGACACTGTCTAACTGGGGTTTTGTCTCTGGGCTCGTCTAGTTGTTGTGGCACTGACATCCAGGTCCACCATCTGGTCTCAATCCTATCAAGGCATTCTAGAGTGCAATGTACTGTGTTGAGCACCATAAAGCTCTGTCTCAGTCACAGATCATGGGTCCTCCAACAAGATAATGACCCAAAACGTACCTGTTGACAATTACAGAAGTCTCATTGGGAGCTACAGAAAAAGCCTCTAAAGGTAGTGCAACAAAATATTAGAATAAGGTTACCATAATTTGTGTCCATGCCATTTTCATTTATTTTATTTAAATATGCTATTGAATCAAAATCCAAAGAAAAATTTCTTTTGTCAGTAAGTTATTTCAGAGAAAATGTTGGGTTCTTTACTTTTTCATGGAAGGGTACCAACAAGTTTGTTCACGTATGTTTTAGGGAGAAGGCTTTCCTGCTGGATGCGCCCATTCCCCAGTCGGGGTTTTTGGGGACGTGGTTTATGCTGCTCGAGAGCCCATGGCTTTTGGAAGCGGTTCTTGCTCTAGCTCTCTCCAATGTCCTCTAGGGGATCAAGGACAGCTGGGGTGAAAGATCAATTAAGCTTCTGGTGAAAATTAGATGTGTTTGAGCAGGATTGCAAGAAGTTAGCTCTCCAAGAGAAGAGCTGGTTTTCCTTGTTTTAGAGACCAAAATTCACCAAATGGTCTCATGTATTGGTTGACCTGATACAAAAGAACTGATAAAGCTGAAAAGTGTCAATATCAGTAAAAAAAATACAACTTTGTATTGAACTTAATTAATCTTTTCTTTCAGGAGATCCAGTCCATTAAAAATATGATAAGTAAAAATGCTCGTCGTATTCAAGAGGTCTTTAGTGAGATACCGGGGATCAGCTGCCAGCCATTGAAGGCAGGATTTTTTGTCTTCCCCCGTCTACACTTACCTCCAAGAGCAATAAAATTGGCCAAGGTGAGAATCTGTGTATTACAACAATTTGTGAATGACACTGAATTAAAAGTACTACTGTTGTTGAATAATAAGTAACTACAGAGGACATACAGTAAATACCAACACCAATCTGTATAATAGCTATTTCAAATCCTGGAAACAACTGCCATTTAGCCTATTTCATTATTCAGTCTAAAAGTCGGTAGCATGCAAACCAATCTGTCTGAACTACACAAACAGTTTAGTACTTTTCAATAAGACAATGAAAATAATGAGTAACATGGAAGTAAAATCATGACAAATGTAGTTGAAACAAAAAAAGCTTGGTGACATGAACAAACCGAGAAAAAAGTGATTGCATTTAAACATGCTTGCATTTTAATGCATTGTATTTTTAGGGCTTGCATATTCATGGGCTGAAATTCAACACGGTCGTTTATTTAAGTTGTGAATACACACATTTGCATTATTAAAAATTCAATAATCCACATTCACCTTTCAGATTTTACTTCCAGAATAGTCAGTCTCCTTAAAAATAGGGCCTATAATATTCGATAGGCAATTTTCAGTCCATCATATTTCGCTTTACAAATTTGCTTCCACATTCGGTGGTTCAAATTCAACAGAATATTCAACATCGCACATCGAGGAACTGCAGGAATAGCAATAGAGTACCGATGCAAAATCATCATCTGCTGTTAGACAGCCTTACCAGTAGGTGGTGCAAGCATGTGTTGACGAAGACCAAACAGGTAGAGAGAGTCATTCATTCAGAAAAATAGATTTCCAGAAATGGAGCAAGCCATTCACATTCTGAGTGCATCTGTTTGCCTGTAGCCAATATAGTATAACCTACATCCCCAGTAAGGTATGAGTTTGGTCTTTCTTTTTGGTCGGAATCACAGCAGTGAAGAAATATCTTTAGGCAATACTAAAATGTAGTAACCTGACTGTAGTTCTCATATTTTCTATGATTAAAGTTGTTTTTTCTTTGTAGAAAAAACAGATGGAACCAGACATGCTGTATTGTTTGCATTTGCTAGAAGAAACAGGTCTGCATGTGAGGCCGGGCTGTGAATATGGACAAAGAAAGGACAGCCATCACTTCAGGTGTTTGCACTACCACTGTTGCATGAGTGATGTGATTTTTATCCGTGTGATTATATTGTTGTTTTTAATGGCCAAACTGTATATACATTCTGACTAAATTACAGCCAGTCGTGCTTACCATAGTAGACATTCAAATAAGCTGTAAACGTTAGCCCATCTGAATTGAAAGCATATTCTGTGTATCCTATATATTCTTTGTGAAAACCAAATTCTCCATCGTTTCTCAGGCTTTTTGTGGCAACTCATGAGGACACCATGGAAGATGTTCTACAAAGACTGAAGACATTCCACAAGCGATTCATGAAGGAGTTTTCTTAGTGTCATCTTACCTGCTTGTTAGCTGCTTTTGTTTTGTTTGAAAGTTAATTTAATTTTTTTTAAAGAACATTGCTTATATTCCCAAAGCGCTGAGATAGACCCTTTTATTAGATTTAAATCCAATGCCCCAACAATGGCATCCAATTATATTTCTATGCATTCTGTCTTTTTGGTGCACAATGTAATTTAGTTCCAATTTAACTCTTTATTTGCCTCAAATTTAGGTTGAGAGGTTACATGAATATTGGTCATTGTCCAATAAAATATTCAGACATTTGATTATAATTGTATACTTTAGATTGCACTCATTCATTTGGATTCCAATGTCACTCAGATTGTCGCACCGCCTGTGCATACGGATCTCACGGTCACACACTCACCATTCGTGGTCATTAGGTATAGACCATTTCGCTAAATGTAAACAACACTGGTCCAGAAGCACTTCCTGTTTCAGTTTTTTAACACTATAAACGTTGGGATAAAGTACAACAAAACATACAACTCAATCAACAAGTTAAACAAACATCTTCTTTACAGTTGAAATTAAGACACCATTTACAAACTGAAACAGGAAGTGCTTCTGGACCAGTGTTGTTTACATCTCGTAAAATGGTCTAAGTGTGTTCAGTTCAGTCTTCGAATGTTTCAGCTAACTCACTTAAAAAAAAAAAAAGAAAAAAACTTGCTGATAATTTACTCACCCCCATGTCATCCAAGAACCAAGATATCCATGTCATTTTTTCTTCAGTCGAAAAGAAATGAAGGTTTTTGAGGAAAACATTCCAGCATTCTTCTCGTTCATTTCGTGTGTTGAATGAACCAAATGACTCGGAAAAAGATTTGTTCATTTTGATGAACGAGTTTGAACAGGAGAGTCTCAAACGTGCATCACAGGACAGAGCAAGGCGATGCATTTGAGCTTATAAAACTAAAAACTATTTATTAAGTATAAAATTTTAAAAGTGAACTACTCCTTTAACATGTTTATCAGATGTATTTACACAGCAGATGTTTTCCAGACCTCCAGTAGACATCGTACAGACGTCTTTCATCAATATGATTGACAAGCTTACTCCACAAGCTACTTTTTTAACTGTGTCGATAGACTACTATACGAATGTAGCCTTCAATCTTGCATTATGATGTAGTCTATACAATGCTGTTAAAGCATCTGCAGTTGCTTTGTTGGGACAGCATTCTTGCAATGCAACGCAAAGCAAATTACACGACATGATGCACTTTTATGTTTTCAACTGCGTTAACTAATGAATCAGACACCGCTGCTTTTTATAGAACACATTTGCTTTTATGAATTGATACTGCTTGGATTGCTTTCTCACATCAACCAAACCGCTCCAGAGTTTGCTTGCAATCGGGCCGAGACCAGCTCATTCGGGTTATCTCAGAGCGATTGTTTTGGTGCGGATCCGAATGTTCATAAATGCCAAAACGAAATGAACTAAACGAGAAACGCACCAGGTTCCAAGAAAGCGCCCTAAAATAATGTAGGGCTTGTTCCACAAAGACATACAGAAACCTTGTTTGTTACTGTAAAAAAAATGTATAGGTTCTTTTTAATTTGGTACGGTGCAATCTTATAGCATCATATATTTCTACATAGTTACAACATTCAGCTTTTATTCTTCAAGAAAAGACCTTTGTGCAAAAATGTTTTACATAGTATACTAGTGAGAAATGTCACTGTTCTTTTAACTTTAATAAATTACTTAAATTATTTCTATTCAAGCAGTTTGAGTCAACACGCCCCGACGTCACGTGACCCGTATGATTGTGTTCCTAAAGGAGAGGGTTTGATTCGTCCTGCACAGTCTTTACTCAGACCGTCTTCATTTGCACAGCTGTTTGCCTGGAATGGAAAACATCTTTCTCAAATAATTTACAGTACCACGTGTCCATTAAAAGCTGTCACCCTTAACATCGTCTGTGGAGTTCAGACTGTTGTTGAAGTCGTCCATATCACTGCTAGCTTCTGAGTCTGTGTTATTCAGAAGGTCCACTAATAAGCCAATAAGCTCGCTGTCCTTCCGGCTGTCCGAGCTGGATTCACATTCAGACGGCCGAAGATTGCGGTGGATCATGGCCTGTAGGGAAGTGCGCAGGTCCCACAGCAACTCCCAGACATGAGGGGAAAACTCCCATCGTATGAGTGTATGACCTGGTAATGCCACCTCGACCCGATCTCCCAGGACTAAAAAAATAAATATATATAATACCACTGTATACACAACTTTTCAGAGCAAACATAAATTGATAAATGAGCTCACATTATATTTCAGTATGAAGTGATTATGGAAGCTTGTTTCCACCATGCAATGAAGAAATAGGCATTGAAACAGAATGAGAAGGCATGAGTTGCGTCAGTTGGGAAATTTGAACCAATGACCCGGACTTCATGTGACCGGAGTGAGAGATCTAGTAAACATTTTCCTCTCGTAAACAAATCGCCAACGTCTTTTTTTTAAATAGGGAGGTTGAAATAACTTGATTTAATTCCTTGCAACACAAACAATACTTCATTATAGGATTGTCGCCTACAGAAACTGTTCCTCTATTAATAGATCTTTTCCTTAAATAGCTGCAACAGACAGAACTGTGATTTATGCTTTAATGGATTTTTATGCCGCTTTGAACCTGCAGACAGAAAACAGGCCATGCACTGATTCAGACCGTTCCAATGTCAAATGAAAGTCTTATGATGTTTACAATGGTTTGCAACAGCGAGAGTGCAGCAGTCATGAGAGAAGTCATTGGCTGAGTCTGTATAACTGGGGATTTTCAAACCCATGATCAGTCGTCTGTTTGGTTCTGAAACACCCAGAAGGCTTCATGTTGAACCACTGCCCTTTTCCCACTTTATCAAGTAAACACTTTAAATGCAAAACAAAGACGCTGCATATATGCTTAGTGGATAGTTGTTCTGATTTATTTAACTCCTGTCATGGCCATTACTAAGTGCTGCTGGGAAATGGAGCACAGGCTTTCAGGCAGTCATGTGATGCAGTCTGTCCATCAGCCGGGTTGCTAATACAGTTATCAAGCACATCACAGCATCTAAGCTGATTATTCCTCCACTCAGTCCATGCACAATTAATAGACCCACATTTTTAACCTCTTTGAGGTGCAGAGTGGATGTTGTTGTCATTTCCCTTTCTTGGTGTATTTGGTGAATAGATTTGGTTTGGTATTTTATATCCACTGTCTACTAGATGCCCCGTACACTATGTGCGGGATTTCCTATGATCTGGCTTTCTTGGTGTATTTGGTGAATAGATTTGGTTTGGTATTGTATATCCGCTATCTACTAGATGCCCAGCACACTATGTGCGAGCTGGGGAGGGGTGGTAGATGGTATTTTTAGAATCACTGTTTGACTGGCGCCCGTGTTTGTGAAATATGAATCCTGTGGAGATTGCAGGGAATCTTTGTCTTTCCATTAACTCAGACTAAGTGCTCTGCATGCCCACAATCACTTCAGGAAGTACACCGGTGAATAATGAAGCTTGACTCTTTAGTGATTGCTAGAGTAAGGCCACAAAAATACTCTATGCAAGTATGCATATGCTTGGCAAACACATTGCACGTGTACATGCATACTTAACATGAATTCCTGCATTACTGTGGTGGTAACAAAACTCGAAGAAGGGGGGATAGATTTCAAATATCATGCCATTAAATTGGCAAGACCGTTTAAATAACTTAAACTAGGGCTCTTCAACCTTTAGCAGGCCACTGACCCCTTTATCAGAGAGCTAAGATATTGTTACATATTTAATACAATTGAGTTGTATTTTACAAAACCCTAAGTTGGCTGAACTCAAATAATTCAGTTACATAAAATTTAACTTTTAGTAATATTTGAGAGTAATATCATATACATGTATTCATATTGTTTGATGCTTAGCCTACATTGTAAAGTCGTTAGAATAATCATTAGTCATGAACAGATTACTTTTTAATAGATAATATATATCTGAAAGATTTTGAAATGCAACTGTGCCTGCTTTTGCTTTCTTTTCCTTCCATAGAATATGGTTTGTCCTTTGTTCTCAGTACTAATTTTCTACCATGTCAATGCAAAAAGCACACATTTGCTCACGCATCTGGCGCGACTGCAAAACAAGAGGCCCAAAACAAGGTTCTTCAGCTTCGATCCCATTATTGTGGAAAAGTACTGTCACAGATATGGATTTGTGTTCCTAGAAACCAGGGCCTGGAGCCATATACCCCCTCCACCCCTTCTTTTTTTGGCATGAGATTGGACAGATGTGACACATTACTGTGCAAGCGTTACCGAGGATGTGGTCTTCGTTCTGTGCTGTTAGCATACTCTGAATAAGGATTAACTGTTTTAAATTAACATTTAATAGAGGAATAGATGAGAGATGCAATGAAAAGCAGCTATTTGTTCTGTAAACTGTTTGAGAAGTTCCCCTGCTGATGTGAACTTTAGCTTGGACCGTCGGGCCGTGTTTTAAAAAGATGCGTTTGCGGCCTGATTTGAATCATTTTAGATCTGTAGCCTGGCGGACAGAGATCTCAGCAGCTGTCTGTGCTCTGAGACCTAACACTTCCTCCTATGGCTGTGAAATGAGATTATGGGGGGGCTGTATGTTTTACCAGAGCCATGCAGCCGGTTACAGCTCACCCTTTCAGTTAAGAAAACCCTTGATAATGAGAATGGGCTGCAAATTCATTCTGCTTCGTAGTATTCTGCCAAGAAGTTTCAAAGTTATTTATTGTAATACATTTATTGTCTAGCTCTCACACAAAAAGCTCCAATCTCAGATAAGTTGATAAGTTGGCCACTTGTTTCTACTCCTTTTTAAGAATTTGAATATTACTAATTTAATTTGACTCTTTTACACATGAATCTTTCTGCTGCAAAGTGTGCCGACTCGTTCAGATCATTCAAAGTGCTTCCTCGGTAAATGTTCAGTATTTTTACAGTATTTATTTTACTAATTTTAAACTCGCATTATATATTTATTTAAGTTTGTTGTAAATGCTTGTCCTTATTTAAGTTGACTTATTTAACTAATGCGAAATATTCATTTATTCATTTCATTGAATTTGAATCTGTATCTCTAAATGTTGACAAATTTTCTTTTTGGACGCCAGCATCGCCTGACCCGTTACGCACCTGGTAACCATCCCAGAGTTCAGGAGCCTCTAGTTTTATCTGAGGTGCACCGTTTGCTGAAGCCAGCTCTTATCTCGCCGAGCTTTGATCTACCGCTCGCTCCATTCCCCACTGGCATTGCCTGCGCGAATGCTACGCAACCCGCTAGCATGAGTCATGCCAATCCGTTTTATTTGCCTTTTTACAAATGCAAATCTCAGGGGTTATTCAGGTGCGCCGTTATTCAGAGGCGACTCTCTTTCTCAGCCAGATTCGATCCCCTTTTTTTGAAATGACTACACATGTAGTCCAGCTCTGTGATGTGGTTCGAAGCTGCTTTGATCCAGTTCTCGCCACATCCACGGGCGTCTTATTGCACCTTGTTGTGCGCCCACACAGCTTCTGAGAAAAGGCTGTCAGGTGAGAGACTCCCATCTGCATCGGTGCTGTTGGCAAGCCAAACACTAAATGTCACACGTTGCTCTGTAGAAATAGCACTTCAGTAACAGAGCAGCTCTGATTCAATTTCAAGAGTTGGCATTGCATCCATTATCATTATTGTATTAGCATGAGGCTTATTTTCTCAGAAAAGAGCAGGGGTGAGTTTTCTAGAAGGGCTCACTGCTGTATCTGGTTACTGCAGTACTTGTTTACAGACAGGAGGGCACGGCAGCTGCGTTTATCTCCATGCCAGGCCAGAGGTGTAGATTTTTGTGTGCGCGACAGTCGAGTAAACAGCTGATTGTTCACTGAACTGTCTGTGCACAAGGTCACGTGACTTGCTAAGCAGAACTAGAGATAAAGGCTGACCTGTTTGCCTGCGAGTTAGTTAATAGATAAGAAGGGCACACATGCGGTATTTTTTACGCCCACGTACCCCACTGTTCAGAAGTTTAAAAGAATGTTGTTTTTAACTAAAGTGATGCTTCTTTTTTACAAAAGCAGAATTTAATCAACATTGGGTGAAAAGCATTTACTTAGGTTGCTAATGATTAGTGAAATTGCTGTTTTATAATTCAAAGGGCCCTTTTCAGCTGCCAGTCTGCTAAGAAAATATTCTGATATTTTCTGCTTTAAAATAGTAATTACTGTAAACATGGGTATCTTGGGTTTTTAAAAAAAATGTGTATATATGTGTGTATATGTATATATATACTACACAGTACTTGCAAGGACTTCCTTGTCGAAGTTGGCTGTGTATACAGTAGCATACAGTATGTTGTCTGTTTAAGCAATGTTTACTGTTATAACCAAAACCTCAATTATTTGCATCACATGATCGAGAAGAGCACAAGCACCTGTGTTTTTATTTTGAGAAACGGGGTGCTAAAATTTATGCTTGTGGTTTGCCAAGACAAGTGTGTATGAGGTGCCAAAGTTAAACGCATCACTTCCCCCTCTCTCTCTCTCTCTCTCTCTCTCTCTCTCTCTCACACACACACATACACTCACTCACACTTGTTTATCCTTCCTGTGTCTTATCAGCAAAAAAAAACTCCATTTAAGTTGCAATTATTGAGCCTTTTTTGCATTTTTTTCTCACTCCAGACAAAAGAGAGGCTAGCAAAGCTGCAAACCCTGCATGCTACAGAAGACCTCTTCCTGTGTCCTCCGTTATCAGACATTGATTAGATTAACTACTGACCTGAGATGGGAAATAAGATGGCCTCTGTTCGCAGAGAGCAGACTCCAATCACATTCTTCCTTAAAGTTTGGCCAAAATCATACTAAATGCAAGTACATGAATGCTTCCAAGCTGTCTTCTTCTGCTGTCATTTTTGTCTTTTTTCAACTGCTGTCATGGTGGAGTAAAAGTTTGAAGAGAATCTTGTTGAGCAAGTTACAGTCAGTTGACCTGTTAGCATGTTTATCGCTAACTACTACTTGAATACAACAAGTACGCACAACAGGAATGCATGCTTGAAATGCATTGGCCAAGCATTTGCAACTTTCATTTTTAGTTTTTTCAATAACCACACTTAAACAATATTCTCTCAAAAATACAAACATGTACATACATGTTGCGCACATATTATGGTAGCCCTGCTAAATGTAGTGTAATTTCACCTGTGCTATTAATATGTTTATTAGCAGCTGAAAAAAGCACAAATGTCACAGCATGTCAAAACATCTCAAGGACCCCAAATACACCTTGGTCCCCTGGGGGTTAACTTGCTTAACGACCTTACTCCCTGGCTCCATTCAAGAACGCCAGAGTTGAGGCGATCTTTCTGGCCTCGAACCCCCTTTCATGCGTTGGAAACGTGTAGAACGGCTCAAGAATTGGAACTGACCTGGAATCCGCACACAAACCATGTTGGTGGAAAAGCGCTTTTTGTCTGTACTCTCTCTCTACTGTCCTTTGGGATTAGTGGTACTTAATGGGTTGCAGATGCCCTCTGCTAGTGCGGTTGTTAGTGCATTTGGGAAGCAAATGAGTGTGTCTGCATTAATGTGGAGAAGGAATGCCCCCGTCAGCACTCTACAATGGTGGCACATCAGTGACACCAAATAGACTGGTAGCAGATAGCCCGGGAATCTATGTCCTCACGCACTGAACTAGCTTTTATAATGTATAGCTTTTATAAGACGCATGTTGCAATTTGTCCCCAGGTGTGCATTGCGAGTCGACTCTTTCACAGAATGGAATTAGTGCTCACGTAATGCATATGATTTAATCCCTGGGGTTGTGTAAAACTAGGCCAGAAAAGTGGCCTTTTTCCACAAAGTGCCACTGGATTAATTCATCACTGGCGGTTGCTGGAGCAATCATAATAATGATTAATGATTGGGCTAGCGCACACCGTTTAAACTACTGATAAGGGCATAGCCTGACCGGAAAGGAACTATGACATCACCGCTTGGATATCCTCATGCACAGGGAGGTGCGTTCCATCCAAAAACCCTGTCTTCTTGACACTGTTCTGATTGGGCAGGTCAGGCTATCCTGGATAGAATATCAGAGAGGCTTTTTGAGTAGGTTAGAGAGTCAAGGGAGATGATGTAGTGTCGTTTTCCATGACCGGTCATGTTGATCCTTTTTGCACCGTGCTTTGCTGTTTCTTTATCTTATAGGAGCCTTTGGTGTGTGCATGTGTGTGGCCCGTACAGGCATTAAGCACATGATTAGAGGACCACTTTGTGTTTAAACTAGATGAGTCTTGTCCCCTCCTGTGCTTTATACCTGGTCTATAGGGGCTCTTTTGGAGGCCTGGCAGGAATCAGGGGTCGGATTACATTATTTGAGGTTGAGTGGACCCCATCCGGTTGAACCATAGTGGTTGAACATAAAACCATGATATCTCATTTAAAGCACATCTGTATTACTTATCCCTGAGTTTAGAAATTATTAATTACAATAAACGCTGTTAAATATGGTTTCTATTACATTAAAATGAAGTATGTGGCTAAATGTATTGTTTTCTGTTCTTGTCCTTGCAGGATCGGAAGCTGTCCAAATCCGAGCGGCAGCGCTTCAAGGAAGAGGCCGGCATGTTGAAGGGCCTGCAACACCCAAACATTGTGCGTTTTTACGACTCATGGGAGTCGCCTTCCAAAGGCCGCAAGTGCATTGTGCTGGTGACAGAGCTCATGACGTCAGGAACCCTAAAAACGTGAGTAGAATATGTCTGTTCCACTTTCATATTATGTTGTCTGTCCATCATATGTTTGCCTAAAGAATGAATGGTCAGCTGAAAAA
The DNA here is from genome assembly GCA_027497675.1 of Cyprinella lutrensis. Taxonomy (NCBI): domain Eukaryota; kingdom Metazoa; phylum Chordata; class Actinopteri; order Cypriniformes; family Leuciscidae; genus Cyprinella; species Cyprinella lutrensis. The sequence continues at coordinate 2,614,494 of JAOTRC010000039.1, forward strand.
TGTTGTTTTGTTTGCTAGTATTTTTTTTTAATACATTTTTTGTTTAGTCACAATTTTATGCAATTTAAAACGTCCTTTGGGGTTAATATTTTATTGTGGTACTACATTCAAATGAACAACCTTTTCATCCGCCTCATATCCATCACCAGAGTTGTTGCCAGAGTGATTGCAGGCCAAGAGTGGCATGTCATCTCCATGCGAGACATGCATTGTGGGTACTGAACAGATGCTGGAGCTTCAGACACATACTGGACCAGCAGCCCCCTCCTGTGGATGTGTGGGCTCTGACATGCACACAGTTATGAAAACCCACTTAAATACTGATACCTGACTGCAAGACAATATAAGGTCTTTTTATATAAGATATCAGGTTATTAATTTTTTTTTTTTTGATATGTGCCCACAGTACACAACTGGGAGACTATAAAAAATGCAGGAAGATTGATATACTCGATATAATTGGTTTACTGAATAAATCTGGGTTGTCCGTTTAACATAAGAACATATTTATAAATTTGTTGATATGAGTTTCTGGATCCAACACGTCCCCATCAAGATCTATAATCCTCAGAGCCTCAGTTTCGCTCAATTAGCTATCTTTCACACAGCCCACAGGAACACCAGAGAAAGACAGTTGAAGAGAAATGAGGAGATGACTGCAAAAAGGGATAATGATAAACAGTGTCAGGCTTGCGCTTTGTGTTCATCAGCTTTGGCATCCTGGCAATGTGTGCGATGTTTGCTTGGCTTCTTCTACACCTCAAAGATAAACAGTGATCAAGAGGTCAGGTAGAAATGTAGCATCCCATAGACATAGACAGGCCATGCCTAAACTAGTCAGTGTTCTCGTTTTTGTCTGGGTCACTAAAGATAAACAACTCACTAGAGTTTTGTACCTCGTCCTGTCCTTTTATGTTGGCATAAAAGTCCCGGTTCCCTGGTTCGCATTCAAATCCAACATTTAGGACAGAAACATAAAAACAAATAATCAAATAATCAAAATTCATAATATTTCTTGATTGTTTCAAGCCTGAGACTGTTTATGAAGTTCAGAACAGATTGTTTTAAATGACTTCCATGTTTCAAGAAGTGCGTAGAGAGTTGTTGGTATAGCTGGAAAACAGCCTGTTTGGGCCCTCTGGGAACCTCTGGGTGTGTTGAGTGATGAGAAAGTTTTGAATCAGGCTTTGTTGCTCTATCCTGTATAGCCTCGGGACTTACCCTTGGCTCCGTTCCCACCTGTCAGTCAGCCGCCACACTCCATCAAAGCTTCCCTGTACCACCGCCCACCTCCTCCCGTTGGGCAAAGCACTACTATAGCTCGCTTCAGTCTTACTAAGCAAACTACAGAGCTAATATGTTTACACAGAAATGCTTGACTTGCTAGATATATATATCTTCACATGCGCCTGCAAAACCAGTTCAGGCCATTTCTCTATTACTATGAAAAGCATAAAAAGAACAGGAAAGGGTTCTATTTTTAAGTTACGATCACCCGTAAACAGATGTTTCTTTGGAAAATTCACTTATCTGATTCTTCTCAAGACAAGTGACAAATGAGTCAGACTGATCTCATGAAGTAGCGCCAATTCGTATTTCCATTTTTGGCGTGCTATCAACACGCATAATCGCTTTTCAGCGTGTTTATGAACGCCGTTGA
>JAOTRC010000039.1:2824754-2835361 GCA_027497675.1 Cyprinella lutrensis
GTATTTTATCCCAGCTTTTATGTAGTGTCAAAAAACTGAAACAGGAAGTGCTTCTGGGCCAGTGTTGTTTACATCTTTTGAAATGGTCTATATGATTTCATTATTATGAAATTAATGCTAAAAATATGCTGATTTGCTACTATCAATTTTGAAAGCAGTAATGCGTTTTATATTGGTTCTTGCTGAAGCTCAAACGTGCTGCATAACTTGGTTTAAACATGGATTAATATTCTGTCTGTTAGGGTGTGTTTACACATGGCAGGTTTGGTTTGATTAAAACAAACCCTGGTGCGATTGCTCTGTTAGTATGGATCATTTGAATATGTGTGAACACTGCAATCTGAACCCTGGTGTGCCACCAAACAAGCAGACCAAGCCCGATGAAACAATGAGTCTCGGTCCGCTTCCTAAAGAACTCTGGTGCGGTTCGACTGAAACATGAAAGCAAAGACATGTTAAAATTTTACTTCATCTTACCTGAGCATTAATAATACTGGAATAAATAATGTGTATTCAAAATGGTGAGCAAGCGCTGCTTTGTTTGTGGTTTACCTGCAGTCTTAGTTTTTCCTTCCCCATTCTTACTTTCCCCTTTTGAATGATGAATGGCAAATATATCTGCTAAAGTAGATAGTTATCTCTTTTACACGTAGGCGCAGAACGTGCGTGCTTGCTGGCAGTCGGCTGTAGTCCTTTCGGAGTGCTCGAGCACAGATTTTCTTCCCGACCCCTTTCAGCAGCACTAGTTCTTTGTTGTTGGTTTGTTTCCTTTACACATTTTATAAGCTCTTCACAAGTTCTCATCTGATCAAAATACCATCAGTTGTAGGCTACGCACATACAACGAGAGGATTTAGCCCAGCACACAGCATAGTTTTGCTGTTTGGTAAGTTCAGTCGCAAAATATACGTTATAAAGCTGACCAATCAGGTAGGGAATGTATCCCTATGCCTTTAGGTTGGTTATCTTTAGGTTCTGGACCAAACAAACCAAGTAAACAAAACTATAGAATGAACACAACCTTATTGTAGCAACATTTACCTCCCCCTATACATGATGTTGAACAAAACAATATGTTATAGGTCACTTTACATGTCAGTCAGACGAACACTTCCCGTCTAAGTGGAAAATCATTGGTAATAAAGCGGCCGGAGAGCCCAAATCTTATGTTGGCTAACAAATCAATTTCTCTATGTACAGATATCAATGCAAAAGGGGTTATCCTGAAGGCCTTTGAACAGTATCGGTTGAAGTCATGTATCGACTACACACCATGGAATGGAGAAGAAAACTATATCTCTGTATTTAAAGGCAGTGGGTGAGCAACTGAACACTTATATACGTGCTCTTCCACATAAAATGAGCTGTGTAGAAACCATGATAAAATATATGTTTGTGTGTGAATAGCTGCTTCTCATCAGTTGGTAACCGGCGAGTTGGCAAACAGAGGCTGTCCATTGGCAGCGGATGTGATCGTATCGCCACCATTGAGCATGAGTTTCTCCATGCATTAGGCTTCTGGCATGAGCAATCCCGCTCTGACCGTGATGACTATGTCTCCATTATCTGGGACCGCATTTTAGAAGGTATTTTTTTTATTCAATATATCCTATGCACAAAAAATATTGTATTAGGTCTGGTATTCTGTCACATTATTGGTGGCTGTATTGAAAAAGGAGTACAAACCCCTTAAAATAATAAATCCAAGAGGAAACATGCAGAAGAATAGAATAAATAAACTACATCCATCACAACCGATTCCAGACAATGAACAGAGGAAACTAAGAGTTTAAATACAGAGAGATAACAAGGTAACAGGTGAACATAATCCAATCAGAAACCATAGAAACTATCTAGCAAACAGAATGAAAACAAAACAGAACAGAGCAGGGTTGCCTTTTCCAAAAGCATTGTTAAATGTTTGCTAGTTCCGTCGTTATTAGCATAGTTCAACGAGTCGGTGTTTCCCGAAAACATAGTTCCAACGAACATTCGTTGACAGCAGTTTAGATTTGGGTGGTTGGAGCGACAGCTCTCGACCTGTGGTTTGAAGCATAGTTTCTTGTTTGCATGGCGTGTGGCCTCAATAAATCATTATCTTGAGCCTAATAAGCAAACTGACATTCAGAACAATCTATATCTTTTATTTAAAATACATACAAATGTAATTTATGTATTTTAGTTTGCAGAGAGATTTTTAGCTTGTCGAGAAAAAAGTGACTAAACAGTCGTGACTAGCTAGTTGGTTTTTTCAACGATGCATCGTACTATGGTAGTTAAGCAGTGAGTTACGTCCTTTTATGGGAAACGTAGGCCTACCCCAGAACCGTTACAAAAACAATACAGCATGTAATGATAAAATGTAAAAAAAAAAATATATAAAAAATAAAGATTAGAAACTTGGGGTGGTGATGGCTCAATGGATAAGACGTGCCTTTGGTCTGAGAGACCCGAGTTAGAATCCACTGAGAGACACCAATGTGTCCCTGAGCAAGACACTAAACCCCTAGTTGCTCCAGAGGCGTGCGACCTCTGACATACAGTATATAGCAATTGTAAGTCGCTTTGGATAAAAGCGTCAGCTAAATAAATAAATAAATGTAAATGTAGAACTGGAGATAGAAACATGGGTGAAGAAGCATTCAAAATGCAAAGTCTTCTGAAAGAGCATGCAAAACAATGTACAACATAGGATAAAATATCTTAAAAACAGGATTAGAATCTAGTTTATTATTATTTTTTTAAACCTGCTCGCATACTTTCCTACTAAATAGTAGGCAGAAAACAGTATGTGTAGTACAGTATGTCTGAATTGAAGGTGAATGATGAACACTTTACTATCCCATGAGGCCACAGGAGAGGATTTGTGAATGGCAGTGAAGCGACGCTGTTAGGTCACATGATAATGACAACATTGCGAATATAGTTCTTCTCACACTCACACATTCATACTATATAGAACATACTTTTTTAGCGGTCGTGGAGTAATTACCTATTCAAAATAAAAGATTATTTGATTTTGGATGCAGCCAGTGTTTAAGTGGAACATTAGAGACCTTATTCCCAAGTGAATTATACCCAATTTTATTCTCAGTTTTGGATTGGTGGTACCAATCGTACGTGTCTAGACATAACTTTAGTCAGGTGTACATAGGGGTATATCTACCACACCATCCCAACCTTTTTCTCTTTCTTAATTTCGAAAAACAGCAATAAATAAGACAAAATATTTAACATATATCACTTTGTGAAGACAAAGAAACTGATGATGTCTAATGCCGGCACCATTTTATAGTCATAATGGCGTGCCATTTCACATCATATGACTGCTGTCGGCAATTGAATTGGCTCAATATCAAACATACTTCAGAGACCAGTCACGCTGAAGCTCTGAGTTCCCTGGAAGGGGAAACACATGATGAAGAATACACACTCTACAATAGACAAAGAACTGAACTGGCGGTATAATTGCACAGGGCAAATGAGGGAGAAAATGAATGACTATCACAAATAGTCAAGTCACATTTATTTAGCGCTTTTAACAATACAGATTGTTTCAAAGTAGCTTTACAGAGAAAGGGAAATAATGCAAACAATTTTGTTTCCAGAAGAAAATAGCATCACAGTCCAGCTTAAGTAAGTGTTTTGTTTGTAAAAAAGTTATTAATTTAGTTCATTTAAATATAGCCGCAAGTAAACAGTGATGCTGCCATCGTCCAGCTCAGTTTAGTTCTTGTATAATAGTGTCAATGCAGGCAGGACACGGGCTAAACGCAGGAAACTAAAGTCAAATAACCAAAACACAAACAATATATGACATTTACATTGTGTATCAGATGTATTTACAGTATAATCTAGAAGATTATTGTTATGGTCGTTTGATACAAGGAGATATTCTCAGGGATGGATTTATTTTCAAAACACTTTCATTTCACAGACAGGAAGCATAACTTCGTCAAATACGAGGACACTACATCCAGTTCCTTGAACGTACCTTATGATTATGGTTCCATGATGCATTACAGTAAGAAAGCTTTCCAGAATGGCACTGATCCCACCATAGTCACCAAGATTCCTGCCTTCAGTGACGTCATAGGCCAGCGTATGGAGTTCAGCGACAGCGACCTGCTCAAACTCAACAGACTCTACAAGTGCAGTAATGCATTTTACACACTATCACATCTGAAATGAGGCAAAACCTCTTTCCTTCATAAAGTGTGCTGTTTAGTTTACGTCATTGGTTCTCAATACTGTTTCTGTGTAATATTACATTAATCTCACCCGTTTCATTTACGTATGACTTACAAATGTAAATCACATTGAGTTTCCTAATACAAATATATAAATCGTATCTGTTTCATTTATATATGACTGAAAAATATGAGTCACATTCAGATTATTAATTAGTTTATGTTAAAACTAATGTAATCCAAATGGATGGAAATTTGATACATAAATCTTATGTTTAGACATACATTTTTTAAGTGAATGCTTAAAGTTTGCCTGTACTACTGGATTACCTGACAGCATGTGATTACTTCACAGAAAGCTCCTCCACATTTCTGGACTCCTGTAACTTCGAATCGGAAAATATCTGTGGAATGATCGAAAGCCATGAAAATGCTGCAAGCTGGCAGAGAGTTTCCAAAGTTACAGGTGGACCAGACACTGACTACACCAACATGGGACGTTGTGATGGCAAGTCGTGTTGATTTTTAATATTTAAAAACTTTAATGCATTTTTTATAATTGAAAAGCTTTAAAGGGATAGTAAACCCAAAAATTAAATTTCTCTCATAATTTACTCACACTCGTACCAGTTTGGCATTATTGATGTGAAATCTATACAGCAATGACCATTTTCATTGAATAACAACATAGATTTCAGTCTGTTTTGAAAACAACGTTATTCGAGCGTAACGAGGCACTGAGTGTTTTTTTTTTCACGCTGAAGCACACGTTTTGTACAGGTCGTCGAGAGTTGAAGAATGTTCAACTTTGGGTAAAACCAAGCGGTAACATTCTAATCTGAAAAATGAAGCCTACCTGGAAGTGCGAAAAACTGCAATACATCTAAAATCCGCTAGTTCCCAAAAGGGAGCAAATATCCATTGATCCCATGTTAAAATGTCCATTTTCACAGCATAAAGTCATGCTTTTACATGTTGGTCCCATGGACTTTTATTGTAATCTTCAATATGTTCCGAGTGCCTGACAACTGTGAGGGGGGTGAATTTTTTTTCTAATTTGTTAGTTTAGATCGTATTTAGATATAAAATCAAATGTATGACAAATAAGGGCGGTTAACTTTGATTGACAGCTGATAACAGGCTGCACCGAGTGGAATTTGATGTCTCGGCCATGATAGGACAAAACCACCTCTCTATCTTTTCTGAACGTTGTACTTTGTATTTCTAAGATTTTCCAATATGGCGCAGCCCATACCCCCCATAAACAGCCTCAAAACTGTTCCTCAGAAAGTCTATGGGTGACGTCACAGACGCTTTGTCCATATTTTTTACAGTCTATGGGTGAAACGCAGCACTCATCACTGTCACTTTTTACCCAGCCGTCCAATCACAGTGGAGGAGGGGTGGGGCTAATACCACAGCGACCAACTGTCACAACATTCTTTCTGACATTAACTAGCAGAGCTAACCGAATAAAATGGAGGGAAAAAAAATTTGTACGAAATAAATTGTCTGCGAAATCAGTTACAAGTAAACTGCGCTGCGGATATTCTGTATCATAGCAACAAAGCATCTCAACTGGAAAAACGCTGCGCTGCCAAAACGCTCTCCAGCGCCCACAGTTAGGTGTTTTCTGCAGAGAGTCTATTATTTTCAGCTGGCTACAAATGATTTGGTGGACACACGGCCTACTGAAATGCAGTCACAGGTGTATGTTTGTTGAGTAATTTACAACGGATTCAAACGCGGTTTCACCAATCCGAATCGAGGACCGGAACTATCTGTTTTATAAAACTCCTTTACTTTGACTATAAACACCTCTCATAATCACTCAACGTGAGCATGTTTGAAACGTGGAAGGCCTTGCAATTGTCAGTTCATATACCAATCTGATTAACCATAATGTTTTCAGGAAAGGGTTATTTCATGCACTTGAGCACAGCGGTTGGGATTGAGGGGGACAAGGCGCTGCTGGAGAGCAGGATTCTTTATCCCAAGCGAGGATTCCAGTGCCTGCAGTTTTTCCTCTACTACAGCGGTCATGCTAGTGACCAGCTCAGGATCTGGACGCGAGAGTTTGACATGGCAAACCCCAACGGGACCCTGCATCTCATTCAGAAGATTGAAGGTACAAATGTTCAGCCTTGGATTAATGAATATCAGACGCTATTTTAAATGTGACTGTTGTCAAATACTTTTTATTTGCACCACACAGTTTTTTTATTTATTTTGCATTAATCTTATTAAACACCTCAAATATCTTTTTGAAATTTGAGCATCTCATTCAATTTTCAGGGAACTGGGGTTACATGCATAGTCCTAAGATGTTCCCTTTTGAGGGGAACTCGCCGCTGCGTCATGGTGTTGACACCTTGGGAACACTAACACCCACTAATGCTAAGGGAATGCCTGCTGCAACAGCTGTGAACTGTGCACAATCATAGTGAGCTAGGTATAACAACTCTACTGCCAAATTAGAGGAGGGGGATGAAATGAAGGAATGAAAATGGGAGAACCCGCCCCGATAACTCTCCTTCTTCCAGCTCTTACCGCTTTCACTAAGGGCGTGACTCTACAGACTAGTGCTCACAAGGTGCTCTAGTGGTCTATTTTTTCCTAAAAAGATGCCATATAGCAACCCATGTCTAACCCAGAATGAGAACTTGGGACAGTATGAAAATGGCCAAAATAATTCCCATTCATCAACTCCAACCGTGGGAAAGAATAAAAGATACATACGAAGTTAAAGTATCTTTATTGACGAGCGTTATTGTTCCCGGTGCCGTCTACATCATTGGTCTGCATCGCACGGCTTTCACATTCATGCGAATCACACCAAAGTTCAAGTGCAGCCAAACTCAGAAAAGATGGTAACAGCTTTCACATTAAAATTTTTTAATACCCCATGCCCCGTTTTAAACTAAACTGCCAGTGTGAGAGCACCCACAGAAACAATTCAGTCTGTCTGAGCACTGCTCATAGACGCGCTTTATAAGCCAAAGAGAGCAGCGATAGTCCTTCCCACATCTCCATCATAGCCCTCCAGGCGACGGAGCAATTTCATTCACATCCTGCTGGAGGGAGGGCAATCACAACAAAGAGGTAACATAACATCTGTACTGTGGCGAGCAGACATGAGAATGGCGCGAGGCTGGTGGCGTGAGTGATAATGAATAAAAGTATAAGCCAGCAGCCCCTCACGGTCGACTGCTGGCCACATAAAACAAACAAAACACAACATGAAATCAGGCCTGTTCCTCTCTCAGTCTTCACTGTCGTCGTTCCTCCTTTATGCTTCCGCCCCTCCGTGAGAGACGTGAGACCGGTTTGTCTCACAGGTGTCATTTATTATGACTTACGCCACCGCTCGTCCTGCTCTCCACACGTACCTTCTGTTAAAAGATCAAACTAAAATTTAAGGGGTTGCATCATCTCACTGAGACCACTGCTTCAGTGGGCTGCCACCTCACCTCCGAAAGTGAGGGGGTTGTAAGGTTCTACCACCAACCCTATTAAAAAAATAGTTGTCTCTTGTCAGTTTCTCCAGCTGTAAGAAGCGCAGCTTAATTGTGAAGGGGTCACATCATCTAACTGCTAAAAACTCCTTTAATAACCTCCAACTTAGGCAGTTCATTGCTAACACATAATACTGAAGCTAACTACAACAAAAGTTAAGAGGTCACATAATCTCACTGCGACCATTCCTTCAATAGACTTCTGCCTCAGAGGCTCATTGCTAACACTTCCAGTCAAACTGGAAGGAAGGCAACCACAAGTGACAGGGTCATATCGTCTCACCGTGACAGTTCCTTCCATATACGGTTGACAATCAACAATTACTATCTGCTAGTTTCTAATGCTAAACAAAAGAGGGTTCCACTTTAAGACTAGTATACTTTGACCTCCAACTGAAGAGGGCAACAGGGCTACTTTTTTTTACTCTGTACGCCTCTTACTGGGACACTCAGGGCCCGTAAGCCATTTACCAACAGCTGGAGGAATGAGGAGGAGCCTCAGCGCTCCTGCCTTTTCGAAACTCCCAGGGTGTGTGTTTAACACACCTGATTCAGATCCTCAGCTCGTTAGGATAGACGAGCTGAGGATCTGAATCAGGTGTGTTAAATAAGGGAGACATACACAATATGCAGAGCAGTGGGTCGCGAGGACTGGAGTTGAGAACCCCTGTTCTAGCTTGTCCGTAAAAAGCCAGAATGCAAAAGCGAAAATAATATGTTTTTCGCTATATGATTCTGCTTCAAACAACCTACTGTACCCAATACCATCCTCTGAGGGTGAGGGAAGGTAAGGGAGAAGGGAAATGGTGGAGGTAGGGGTAAGGAGATGAATTATACATTTACTTTTTTAATCCTTTTTTACCAGTCTTTCAGACTGTTGTCAATTTATATTTCCCTCAAATCTTGGTTCCAACTGCCCCTACGCATCTCTGAAGTTTCCCACCACTGTCTCAATGGCAGTGATGAAACGTCCAGGTGATAACGTGGGATCAAGGAGAAATGATTTCTTCCTCTACTTAATTCCCTACAGACTGAGCCAGAGATACCTCTATGAAACCATCATAGTCACAATTAAGCAGTCAATGGCACCAGATGTCTGTTTAGCTTCCAGGAGAGACAAATCCGCAGTATGGCGCACTTTGGTAACTGCTTCAAGTGACAATATCTGCCCATTATCCAGGTCCTTCAGGAGGTCAGCTTGGTAAGCCTGCAACACTGCCATTAGCCGTGTTTCCACTGTCGGGCCAAAAGTGAGCGTGCTAGTGCATGCCAGGGCCAGACGTCTTTCCACTGTCACTGCTGGGGCTTCCTCTGTGCCAATGGCCAGTGGTTTTTGGCCTTCTGAATACCTTGGTCCAAAGCGGGCTAACTGGGACTTGGGGATTGGTCACACTGCTGTTCATTTCCCAACTTATCATAACAAACTTACTTTCAGACACCGGCAAGTGTTTGAAATAACTTTGGATTGCAAACTGATGGGGATTGTGATCACCATACGAGGAAAAAATATATTTAAGCTATGCTAAAGGCTAGTTATGCTAACCATTGCGATAGTGAAAATACCAGAGACTGTTTTAAGAATATAGACAATTCATATAATATTATAATCTTTTATTTATTTGGTTTCATGTTTCATCTTTCTCTTCCCTATGCCTTTGTTGATACCAAACTAATGCATAAATATCTAATTCTACCAGAAAGACTCAGGAGGCTAGAGAACGTATGAATCTAATATTTATTAAAGTTGTATGTGAATTAGTATCAAACAGATGTAATTATTACATTCTTTGGAGAAAAAGGCTCCATTGGTACTAAATAGACTGGAGCTTCTCAACAGAAAGAACAGATCAAGAAAAGTGACTTTATAAAACAGGTACTAACTAATAAATATATTTAAAAAAAATGTTCTCAATAGAAAGTGTTCTCAATGTGTTCACCTGGTTAATGAAGGTTTTATTATTACGTTGTGAATCAGATAGATCAGATTTGTCTTTCCACTGTACTGCAGGTATAAGGTTAATAATTGGGCTCTATGAGTGCTATGCAGTGACATAATGTTCAGGGTTGTTGTTACTAGATAACCATTGGAACTAGAACACTAGGTTAACTTAATTAACAACATAACCAGCTGCTTTATTCATTAACAGTGACTCTTTTATGTCCTTTATTTGAAAGCTCCTCCCGGTGACCAGTGGCAAATCCACCACGTGAGCCTGAACGTCTCCAAAAAGTTCCGTGTGGTGTTTGAGGGAATTAAAGGAAGTGGAAACACAGGCGGACTCTCTCTAGACGACATCAACCTATCAGAGACGACTTGCCCTGAACATGTATGGATGATCAAGGACTTCAGAAGCATTCTGGAGAACACGCCAATGGACACTGCTATTTATAGCCCGCGTTTCAGATCTAAGGATGGCTACACCTTTCAAATGGGCTTGTATCCCAATGGCACAGCTGGATATCCAGGCGAGCTGGGAGCTTATGCTCACTTAACGTCAGGAGACGATGTCGTGAGTGACAGTTTGGTCTGGCCTGCTCGCTGGAAGCAGATGACCATGATGCTGATGGACCAGAACGCAGATATCCGCAAACGTATGTCCAACCAGAGGAGCGTAACAACAGACCCCACAATGAAAATGGAAGGTGAGGGGTTGTTGATTTGGGTGTATGATTCCCATCATGTCCTGCTAGATTTCTGAAATGTTTACATGCTCAATTTAGTGTTTCCCATTAATTACATAGACTAATCTAACCAGTGTCCCACCACAGTGTCATAATTAATGGACAGATATATTTACACTCCCCATGATAACATAAAAGATCTCGGTAACACTTTATTTCGATAGTCCACTTTAGACATTCTACTTACTATAAGTAACTTTTCAACTACATGTCAACTAAC
>JAOTRC010000039.1:2889365-2902175 GCA_027497675.1 Cyprinella lutrensis
CGAAACACAAAGAACTGGTTCGCGCGCGGGCACCGGCTCCGAACCGGCTCTCAAAATGCTTTGGTGGAAAAGGGGCTACAGAAGTGCTTGTGACACGGGCAGTGAAATGGGGGAAAACACAAGGTCTCGAAAGAAAGAAGATATAGATAGATAGATAGATAGATAGATAGACAGACAGACAGACAGACAGACAGACAGACAGACAGACAGACAACCACTTGATACACTTGAATCACGATACACATAGTTGCTGCTTGTATGTTGTGAGAAATGTGTGTGACATGCTCTTAACTAATTGCCCCTTGTGGGATTGATAAAGTTGATAAAGAAAAAAAGTAAATAGTCTCACTTTTAGCTCATCGAAGGGCAAAAAGAAGAACTTCAACTTTTGGCTTTAATTCTTCAATCAGCTTACTTTAGCACGAGGCCAGTAGCATTAACACCTCAGCTCCACCTACGTCCCGCTTCTTTGCCCATTTTATTTTATCCGGTGGTGACAGGAGGTGACGCGCTGCCAAGATGGCGACGGCCGGCCCTGCCAACTTTAGGCTTCAAAAACGCTCTTCAGAAACCTACGGTTGACATCACAGAAACTACATCCATATTTTTTTACAGTCTATGGTTTTTTCCAATCAATTTTTTACCGGTCCAATCAGCGAACAGAGGGAGAGCGATGACGATGTTGTGTGCTAGTTTGAGTCATCATGTCAGCCATTTGTTATAGCAGATCCAATCAGAGATCCAATTTCCAATAAAATACTTTTTATTGTTTCCAATAAAAACAATAGCCTACCAGTCATTGTCGCGTGATGTACACATTATGACATGTTTGCCACTAAACTTAAACTTTTAAACTTTTGTTTAGTTACCAAATGTTTTGACAATCACACACACGTCCTGCTTAAATGCCCATTTGTCTGGACATAATGGTCAAATATCTTACTTTCATGAGATGTTTTTATATTGTTATATTTATTTTAAACTATTGTACTTTTAAGACAATATCAAGTTTGCAGTAATGCAAAGACGTCATGATTTCATTTTGTAAAACAATATTTTATTTGAAAAACACTGCAGTTTTCACTATACACATTTCAGCATTGTTACTAATTTGTGTGTCCATTTTCCTCGAGAACCAAGCAAGTTGACTCATGAAACCATTTGTATTATGGTGATGGCGGGGTGGATAAGAAACATGCCTTTGGTGTGAGAGACCTGGGTCCGAATCCACTGTGAGACACCAATGTGTCCCTGAGCAAGACACTTAACCTCTAGTTGCTTCAGGGGCGTGCAACCTCTGACATAGAAATTGTAAGTCACTTTGGATAAAAGTGTCAGCTAAATGAATAAATGTAAATGTATATCGCAATCGCAATTTATGACATTTTCTCCAAATCATGCAGGCCTACTTAGACTGATGTAACACGTTGCAATACACACTTCAGTGAGCCGTACATGCCTGACATTCCCGAAGAGTCTGAGTACACACTTCGCATGCCTTCAGATGGGGGAGGGAACTCTGAACCGATGCCAGAAACGAGGAAACACTGGAGGACACACTGCACGTTATGCTGACTGCAGACTCAGAGTGATGATTGATGGGTCTGATCAGGTGACCGGCCATTAATCCTCCTCACATGAGCCCGCAGCTTTAATCTAGCCAACATCTGCCAAGATCCCAGACCAATGCAAACCTTTACGTCAGGCTCCACAGAGACGAGCTCCAGAGTTTATCGTTATCATTATCGACTATCATCCCTTTCCCATGCCCGCACACTTAACTGTTCTTCATTTCATAGAGGTATTAAGCAGAAATATGGCAGTAAGCAGTAGCAAGAAATTAAAATGTAGCTTTTTTTTCAAGCTAGTGTTTTTTTCTTTCCCCAATTCATTTGGTCATTCTTTTGAAATTGAACAAAGTACTTGCATAAAAAGTTCCCAATAATATAATTAGTTCCCAATAATATGTATTAGTAAAAAGATATGTAAATGTTCAGGTTTAATACAATGCAATACAAGAGTGATTGAGAGATGAACAAATTAACAAATGATGTATTGATCTTCAAGTAAAGCTAAGTTGCTGAGTGTTCATCTTAAAATCACATCATCAAAGTAATTCTTATGTTTGCTTTATAAAAAAAAGATTTCAAAGCAAAAAGGTGGACGTTTCATTTTTACAGATACACTAAAATGCCTTTTACTTGCTAAAAACGTAACTACCAAATCAGACGATATAAAGCAGCAGAAAGTATGTGTGCAATGGGTTTCAGTACCATTTTGATTATTTAGAGGTGTTAAATGTGCGACACAGTAGGTTTTCTAGTGTTAAAGTAGGTGTAGCTTCTGGTTAACACTGTAAAAGTCTGCAGCTCTTCACCCTAAAACAACGGCTCCAACAGTTGCTAAGATCCACTCCTGCTCCCACAGCCCTTTCCTCCCCCATGCGTGTTCCTCTCAGCCCTGTTTTTCTCAGCGGCGTGAATGAAAGCGCTTCCTGAAGCCCCACTGTTGGCCGACGGGCCAATGGACGCTGGCGTGAGACGGTAAAGGGAGCGTGAGCCAAGAACAGGCCGGGCGAACAGCATCTAAATATCCAGAGCCCCTCTCTCTTCACCCTCCACTGCACCAACACAGCATTCAGCCTTTCATTTCAATGATAATGAACAGACCGGAACAAGAGCGCCGTCCAAACGACAAGAGCGGCTCACAATGGTTTTGTGGCCATGTCATGTGCATCCGTGGGAGCAGAGAATGCTGCCATGTTTATTACCAGAGAGAGAGAGAGAGCAAGAGAAGGACGGAGGGAAAGGGAGAGAGATCCCTGGGAACACAAACATGGAGAATTGTGAATTCATGTTGTTCTTCTTGCAGCTGATGAAGTTTTAAAGACAGCTACTGCAGGTCATTTTGGGCATTGGATCGTCATATAGAATTAGTGTCAACACATCAACTCATGCTAGCTTTGCGGCATGTGTTTGTAAAGTTTGTTAACACTTCAGTGAGGTTAAATTTGCAAGGTTATTCAGTCCAAAATTATATAGTGGCTATTTAAATATTACATAATGATATTTAGGTCCTGTTTCTGAGATGTGTTTTGGTCGATGGGATTCGGAACGCTAAATACAGGAGTAAACAAGGTCTAAAACGCTTTGAGCTTGTCCACTTTCCACCACTTCCAGATCCACCTGGATTTCTTTCGTAGTGTAAATGTGTTCAAACTACCACAAATGACCATCTACGCTACTCTACGCCAACTGAACTAATGTGTAAAAACGTAGCAGGTACAATGTTCTCTCAAATTCCTGATTTCTAACACACACACACACACACAGCATTTGATTTGTCTTATAGGTGTCAGACCAGATACGAAAGCTGCTGCTCGTTGTATGTTTTTCAGTTTTCTCCTTTCACCTTCATATATAATTATGTGAGCTTAATTCCTCAAAAAGATGTAAAGATCTGGAAAAGTCCGTACATTCACCCGCACATAGACCCTCCCCTCGAAGAAATCAGTCAGAAGAGGCTGAAAGTGGACAAAAGAGACGGATTAAAACACCAGGTGTGAATGGTCATGTGTCTCCCCTAGCTACTTGTGATCCGATCAACCAAAACGCATCTTAATACCAGGTGTAAACAGGGCCAAAAACTAATAATTTGATTAAATGCAACATTTTACATTGTACTGTATAAAAATTACCTGCATGTAATTAATTTCTGTAATCGCATCTATAATTGTACATTGTCCCTTTCCTTGCCCCATTATCCCAGTTCCTAACTTCACCCTAGCGTATCCCACGGCAATGGCAGCAAGTGTTTCGCAATAGAACACAATAGGCACATTGTGCATACAAAATTTAGTCAGTCCATAATAGTTAAAGAGACACCTAATATAAAGTGTGACCAGTTATTCATTTGTAACACAGGCTTCTGGAGTAAATAATTAAGCACTATTTTTGACTTGCACGTGTCATATAACAACTGCTTGACCGTGACGTCCCCTGAACTCAGTGTCAGCGAGCTGATCTCTCCAGTCAAATCTTCTGCATGCACATGTATTCAGTGTTTCCAAAACAAGCTTGTGCACTTTGCAAGGTAAAACTTTCTATAAGGAGTAATTCAAGGCCATTCCAAACACAATTAAAGATCTCTGAATACAACAACTGAAACTACTTCCCCTGAGATAAAGCTGTGCCTCACGTGTGTCTCCTCTGGTCTGTCAGAGGCAGTAGCTCAGATTTGTGCCAAGCTGTGCCAAAGTCTGCAAATCCCTCTCTGAACTGAAACACTTTAGGTGCTCGCCACAATATTCAATTAGCCGACACCTTTTCCCAAATCGACAAATACAACTTGATGAAAACTACTACTTTGGGCGACACACTTCCAGGAGGATTGAAAGAGATTTGTCACTTAACTAACAGCAGACTGTGACTTCTCATACACAGAGAAGGTGAACCGATCTCGCCTACGTCAACACGCAGAAACTTGTGTACTGTACATGAGCCACAGTCACTGTTTCTACTCTACTCTTCAGGGCTCATTTCCATGAACACACATCACCAGCTGACAGCAAACTCTTCCTGTGTGATTGGGGGATGATGGGACCTGCCACACGATTCCTCTCTCGCAGAGGCCGTAAACATGAAATAGTAGTACAACAGCAAAAGCATCAGTCGTTTACCTGCGTAGAAGCGCAGGAGAGATCCCAGCTCAGTGTTCATCCCCTCCTCCTGGACCCGCCATGGGTCCTTAAATCCCAGTTTAAAGAGAAAATCATTCTGGATCTGTAGGGGCCTCTCATCGGGGCCCAGGCGCCGGGCGGCCTCGCCGTGCAGCTGAACATACAGGGCCGGGCCGGAGTCTGAATCGGACGGTGTGCCCGCTGACCCCGGACTGTGCCCGAGAGCAGGTGGTGGGTCACTGGTCACGGGCCCCGGCACGACGGGCTCCGTGGGACAGTCCAGTTCCAGCTCATCCGAGGAGCTCCCGTACGTGTCCAAGCCCTCTGCGGCGCTGCTGTCGAATGCGGACGCATCCGTGCCCAGGATCATGTCATCGCTGAGCGAGTCCCGGTGCTGGCTGAACCGGGCCCCGGAGCTCAGCTCGTCACAAGCACTACTGGTCTCCACATCGGACCCTGTGAACCTCTTCAGGGAGTCCTCGTCCTGAGGGGACGATCGGTCTACGCTGGCCTCCGAGGGCGTGTAGATGTCATATTCCTGCGGGTGGTACGGGTGGTCCTTCTCCAGGAGCAGGAGGCGTAATCGGTCACCCGGCTGATCCGGGAGGCTCTCGGTCCCGGTGTGAAGGTGCGGCAGTGGGTACTCTCCATCGCAGTTCCCGTTCACGTCAGTGGACAGGTAGCTTTTGGCATTCAGCCTCAGGACAGAGCACATTTTGCCACCGGCCTGTTGCAGACGCTGGGCTATCTCAGTTGCGGTGCTGTCCACAGTGCACAGAACGGGGCGGGCCGGGTGAGACCATGCCAGCAGCCGGTCGTGCACGTGGATGGAGCCCCGGTGCAGGTCCTGGCGGACCCACTGGCGGTCTGACAGCTGTAGTTGTGGACTGGCTCTGTGTCTCAGCAGCGTCTGTCGGTCCAGACTCCGGCTATGTGATGAGTTTATACCGGACATGTGCCTCTTCACCCTCCTCTTCCTCAGTAGTAGACTGGAGCTGCCTTTACAGGCTTTGTTTACCATGTTGAGTTCAGCTGGGCTCTGGCTTCTGGTCCTGGGCTGGTCTGAGCTCGTCTGGTTCGATGCTCTCTGGCCTTCATCATCTTCTTCATCTGCTGTGCTTCTCAAGGCCACACTCGGAGCACTGCTCTTCTTCAGTTTAACGCTCTCCATCCTCATAAGATCATTCCTAGTCCATTTGAGCGGAGATGTGGGCGCCGCACGACGCTCCTGAACGCGCGCGGAACACGCAGTTATGATCGAGCCGCTCCGCTCGGGATCAGATCATGGAGTCTGAGAGCGAATGACGCGAATCTCGCGAGATGCGCGCGAGAAACACGCGAGAATTCACGCCTCCCTGAATGCTGAAACGAAAGCGGAGGATAAAGGTTGCTTTTTTAAAAAACATACCCTGTAATTTCTATCGGCATGTCGGTTCTGTGCTGTTCTTTGGATAAAAAAAATGAAAAACAGGAAGTCTCTATGTGCTCGAAGGACTAGCAAATCATCGCGAGAGTTCACGTCCTCAGGCTGACACTAGAATGTGATGTGAACCTGGCGAGTAGGCTGAAACTGGTGTTATTCGGAAGCTGGTAAGCTGTGTGCATTTGTTTTAACACATTTTCAAATTCATTCTCACAGCATCACTGCTTATTGTATGTACAGTAATAGATAAAAAGAGTGTGGACACATCCCACTCCACGTAAATCTCGCGAGAATAGAAACTGTTAACGCCCATGAAGCTGCTTTTTGGAGCATCACTATTTGTTTTGAACTCATTCAAAAATAAATTTGATTATTTTTCAACTTAATTTTCACGAAGGGACACTAAATGTATTGTGTCGCTGATTCGCTGTCACCCCTTTTTTTTGTAAAGAGATATAATAGTAAACTCTGCAAGTATTTGGATGTGCGTATCTTCGAAATGCAACTCAATTTCCCGTGATACGCTGCAGCGTGTGTTTTTATTGGTGCGTCACAGTCATTCATGTCCATCCGTTTTATGTTTCTGAAATATAAATCAGTCGCAGCCGTCGGTTAAATGACAGTAACAAAATATTCAGTGAGCTGAACACATAATCAGATTTATATCAAATTGAAAAAAAAAGAAAAACTAACAATGTATTCTTTCCGAATATGCAAATATCCAAGTGATTGATTATGGTCGCTTTATTTAACAGTTTTTAATGTTTATATGCGAATGTTTAGTTTATGTATTTTGGTTATGAATACAAAGTAAAGGATAAGTGCGTGAGCTGAATTTAGATTCGCCATTTCAGGCAGACACAGAAACACCAGAAGTGTTTTACTGCCCTCTATCGACCACACAGAGTCACAGACGAATAAACAGTATCAAACTCAAAATACGGACTAGGGATTTATTTTACATCTTTACAGAAACGTGGAACATAACCATCGAAAAAACATATCTAAAAAAAAATATATACAAATAATGGATGATTGAAGTACGCCACTGATATGAAAAAGCTAGTGAAGAAAAACATAGCTAAAAGCAAAACACTGAAATAAGCATTATTCCGAGTGTGTGAAATAATACGTTTATTATAAAATATATTAACATTTGTATTTAATATATAGTATTATATAATTGTAATTTATAAAATAATATATTAAATAATAAAACTATGAAATAAAAAAAAAACTGAGCTCGACATGCGCGCACAACGGGAGCATGTGACTGCGCGCGCATATCCAATAAATGAAATGAACGGTTTTTGAAAAAGTTACTCTAAATACCAAAGTTACGTAAATGACTATTAAAATCATACCTACGACGTATATTTTGACACGATAGTCTGACAAGTAAGTCTTTGAGAGGAAACCTAACGATTACGGCGATTTATTATGACAGTTGACAGAATACTAACGCTGACCTGACAGGATGAAGTGTTTAATAAAACACTTTATTTTTTACCTTTAAAAGGAATTAGTCACTTTGAAAAGGTTGACATAAGATTTTATGGTAGTCATTTATGTGCTTCTAGTGCGGAAGGAAAGTTACAAACATAGGAATTACACAAAAATGAAGTATAGCCTATGTTCATATGAAATTAACACAGTATCATAAAGAAAACGAAAATAAGTAATGTCATGTAGGTTGTAGTAACATAAATATAGAAAGAAAAATATATTAATAGTAATATGTTTTGGTGCAGTACGTATTGTGGGTACAAAATCAATCAATTATGTCAATTTAATTATGTCCTGTTTGAGACTGTCAAACTATAATGGTAGTTCTGTCATGATATCTTAATGTTTTGAAAGTAATTGAAAACATAATAAAAGTCATAACTTTATCATATACATTAAAGTTTTTTTGTTTGTTTGTTTGTTTTTTGTATTACTCTTAGGATGGCAACCCACTATAGTCGCCAAGCCTTTTGTCTCAGACAAAAATAAAATAGACATAGGCATTGGCTCATATATGGCCACCACAGTATGTGCAAATTAAATGTCAATTAAAAATGGTAGTGTTTCCCTTCGTTTGAAGAGGGTGGTGAAGAACTGCACCCTCTCTAGGAGCTATGGGTGACCAATGCGTGTTTGTTAATAAAGTAACAATAAGACAACATTGGCTGTAACAGAGGAGACAGAAAGAGCTGACAGGAAGCCCATCGTCCTCCTTCCCCATGTATGACTGGTGAAGAACAGGAAATCAGCAAATGCTTATCTGAGTCTGCAGGTAAAGGGGAAAAAAGCAAGTGAATTTAAAATCATAACTGAATATTTAGTACTTTATCATGGTTGACTTAAGCTTGGTAAATGGAAGCTATGTACTCGTGTTTCTCAATCCTGATCCTAGAGAACACTTTTATTTGAGATACACAGTTTAGGTGAATTAACCTTGATTGGGAAAACATATTCAGTGTTGGGGATTCCTGGAAAAAATAAAAATAAAAAAAACATAAAATTGGTCACTAAATGTGTTTTTTTTTTTTTTACTGAAATACTTAAAAAATTAAGATGACAAAAAGAAAACACTGAGTCAGTTTGAACCAAGCTTTCAAAAACCGGCTATTTTTTCTGTTAGACTAAGATTTTTCGTTAAATAAAAATAGCAGCCCAACCTCAATCCACACCATTTTAAAAAAGCAACATCTCAATGTGATATGGGGTTAGTCTTATGGGCTAAGTGTCTTTTACTACTTTTAACTTGCCAGGCAAGTTAATATAGACAATATGTATTTTTTTTAACCATGCAGCAAAAAAATACAAAATAAGCTTTAAAAAATTTGTTTTTAAAGGGACACCAGGCAAGAATGCTGTTTTTGTCAAACAGCGACCCCTAGAGTAACTGTGGACTACTTGTTTTTAACTTTACGGTCATAAATACCACTCACGGAGGGCGAGACGCCCCCCATTCAACCCGAAAGAAGTCATATAACCATTTCAATAACTCTGAAGCTGTTTAATTAAGCTAAAATAACTGCATAGTGTCCCTTTAACCGTTTAACTGATTATTAATTGGTCAAAATTTGTACTTTCGGTTAACGGTTATAGGGTCAATATGAGCATCCCTGGTGTCCAGAGTGGACCAAGCTCACCAAAGATAGCCTGTGTAATCCCTGTCTTGAGTGTTCCTGCAGAGAGAGAGCTTCTCGCTGCAGAATCGGATCAAGGCGAAGCAGCGAAGTTGCCTTGCGGGGAACAAGGTTACGCGGCTTTTACGCATTGCGTAGAGAGACACTGGGAAGTTTTGATTTTAAGTCGGCAACTGCACAATTCAGCACTGCAAAACAGCGTAAAACGTAGCCTAAATGACGCCAGACAATGTTATAGGCCTAGACTCGTCATTTGTTCCAGTTCATTTGACAAGGAGTTATTTCACGGTTGCCAATTGAAATGTTACCGGCTAAATAAGACATACTGAGAGAGTGTATAATGCGCTTGACTAAAAACAAAAGGCTACTATTCAGATATTTTATGTGGGGAAAGGGATTGGTTTGTTAAACTATGAATGTGAAACCATACAGTAAAAACAAATGCTGTTGATTGACGCCAATCGAATGTTTGGTTTTTTTCTGTCTAATTGAAAGTTAGGCTAATAAACAAATTGCATTCTATACGGCCTGGTTATGTGATTTTTTTCCCAGTTTTCCTCAACTTGACTACAGTAATTACGAGGCGACATTTGATCCGTATAAAGAGTCTAACCATGTAGATGAGTGACTTTTTGCACTTCTCTGTGTCACACACTAATTCCCTGCACTCACTCACAATCGCCATTCTACTAGTTAATAGCTTCCTACCCATCCCGACTGTGTGGACAACTGAGCTGATTTTTTTTTTTTCGGAAGCTATATCCAAAGCTATGACTAAACCCACCAGTGCCATGCTAGGGACTTTAAAACCCTTCTCTCCTAAGTTGAGGTCATCATATTGTTTGTCCATAAGGAATGCAAACTGTGAATCAGCAGGGATATGTGGTCAAGATTTTACACACACAGCTTTATAAACCAGTACACTTCCATCATGGTCAAAGGCAGATGCTGCTGAAACTGGTGGCCTCATCTCACTCAGCTGGTCCAGGGCGCGTTTTGATAGTACACCCTCAAGGATGTTGACTCCAGCACAGCAACACTGTTCTGGAAATACAAAATACAAACAAATATTAATGTGAATCTGAATCAACATGCACCAATGCTACAGTTTTCACAACAGACAAATATGCATTACTTCAATGAGCTCAATTCAATTCATTATAGACGGTTGCATTTGGTGTTTCTGCACTCTTTTAATCAGGGTTTCCCTTTTATTTTTCACCGCTCTGTACATTTAACAGTTATCACTAACAAATTATTAAAACTGGCCTTTCTGGTCTTCTTCAACTGGTTCAATTACTCGTTTATCAGTTTATTGTTGCTTTTGGCATGTCTGTATATTTTATAGTCTGTTAACCGGAGTAAAATTTCTTGTGTTAATGCATAAACCGAATCTAATTCTGAGTTGTCTAGACATCATCAAAGAGTATAGAAGAACAATATACATTCTTTGACCTCATGTTCCTGTAGCTGGTCCTGGCTGAGTACTCTCCCTGGATTCTGAGATTCTCAGTTTTACTATAGGTAGTTAGCTGGTTGAGTACTTTCCCTGACCTTTCTGACTCACTAGTCAAGTGGATGACCACAGAGCAGTCCATCGGTTCTCCTTGATGGATAATAAAACAAGTTATTGTACTGTAAATATATTCAATTTTCTAAAAATAAGATGAGCCAAAATCACTTACCATGATCTCCAGAACTAAAAGATATTTGGTGGGAATCAAATTGATTGTCTAGTGAATAGTCCATTGGCTGCTCCACCTGGTAATCACCATAATCTTCGTCCATAATCTTTTCAGTATTGATGGATACAATGACCCTTGGACATTCCTTGGAGATATAGCAATGTTCAGCTGAGATCTGCTCTGTGTCAATGACGACTTGGGCACTCTCCTCCTGGGAGGCATGTGCTGAACTGCAGCAAAAAGGTGTCAAGGTCTTGCTCACAGTTGGTCTTCTAATCAGTTGCTAAACATCAATCCTGTAGCCACAGCCTGGTAATCACACTCAAACTGGACAGAGTCAGAGCTGTCACAGTTACCACCACGAGCTGAAGACACACAGACACCATACAACTTGCAATAAAGAGTTACAATAAACCATGCAATGCAAGGTGCTGAAATACAATATTTATTTTTACATACCCCTCATGACTGAGTATGCATTCTCAAGTAAGTCTTGATTCAAACGATTTGTCGAAAGGTAGGAAACCTGGTGACGTTCACAAAGATCACACCAGATCATTTTCAAGCACACAATGTTGTGCTGCCTGCCACCCCTCTACACATGGGATCTGCTTGGTTCCGGGGCGAGCACGTATAAGCTTCATGCGGGGGAGCCAATCCATACACTTTTCCAAGAAGTGTAAGTGGGCAGATGCATTTTAGAGAGCAACATGCAGCTTGTGGGAATCCCTGAGCTGTTTGGAGTTTAAGCAGTTGAATATGCCATCAAAGTTTTCACAGAATTTGGCAGCTACCATGTAGTTCCTCTGCGCCTGACCTGTGAGCTGCTTTACCTGTGCCAAGGTCTTTATCCCCAGGACCTGAGTAGCAAACCTTACTCTCATGGAAGCACACGGTGGGAGATGCACATGCTTCTTAGTAAGACAGCAACACAATCGAATGTCCTGTTTGCTGTCATAAGTATACAGATCCTCCAAAATGCCCCAGAAGATGTGATCACCATCAAGTGTGAAACCACTGCTGCACCAGTTGTTGCGAATTTTCTTTTTCAGATGTGGTAGAACATCCTAACCTTCCTTAGCTCACAAATGATTGAAGACGGGTATGTGGTATGAGCCCACTAGTGAACCAATATCTGAAGAGTTGTTTCCACTTCTGGAACAGCCCTCTTACCATGAATGCAGAGGCATAGTTGGCGACATATGGATGGAGCATGCTGACCTCTACCAAAATCCACAAAACCTTCAATCCTGTTAGCAGACTCATTATAGTGGACTGCCTGTTTGAGAGACATTTCATCAGTGATTATGGCACAAACCTTATCCATGGGGCTTTATGGTCTCCATAGTCTTCTTCATTGTGGCAAGAATGTTGTGGTTAAAGCCAGGTTTGAAATCAATAGACTTCATAAGCTTCTACAGTGTGCGGACAGATGGCATAGAAAATATTTTAAACAGCAGCCTGTAACACTTTGGACTGGCATGTAGCAGAGACAAGAAGAAAGCTTTGTCCTGAGTGGTCCATCGAAAACCATGAGCCTTCCGGTGAGACATATGTATCTGTGTACTCACAAAAGCAAATGCTTTGGCTAGTAAGAGCTTCTTTATCTGCTTCATCATCACGGACTCCTTGTTAACACCAGCCTTCCTGGTCTTCTTCAGCCGATTCAATTCCCTCATTTTTGCCTTCAGTTTGCACACCTCATCTTCGACAGGCAGCTTCGAGGCCTTTTGTCAGTGCCATTGGTGGAAACAGTGGAGACAGTGGAGTCAGTTGCAACGAAGGCCCTTTTTCAGAAGCATCAAGTAAGTTAAAGGGTACCTATTATGGATTTTTTAAAATTGCCCTTCATGTAGTGTTTAACATAGATCTAAGTGAACGAAAACA
>JAOTRC010000039.1:2961825-2971878 GCA_027497675.1 Cyprinella lutrensis
TCCAGAACCATTTTACACACGATTTACACACAAATTCGTTCTGCTCGTGTTTCATGAATGAGACCCATTGTGCGTATGAAAACTGATATGCAGATCATCCATCTCTCGTGCCTCTACAGGCATCTGCTCGGCTACCACTCCTTTCCTTCTGCTGGGAGACGTTCTCGACTGTCTTCCTCTGGATCAGTGTGACAAGATCTTCTCCTTTGTTGAAGAAAACGTCTCTACGTGGAAGGCTGTAAGTTTGGAGCTTCTAGTTGGTAGTGTTTAGTTTTTGTCTATGTAATTTAGATGGATATTTAGAGGCCAGAAAGGAGTTTATAAACCTCTTTTTTTTCGTCAGCTTTCTTCAAGTCTTTAGAAGCCCATAGAACTGCTTGTACGAAAGTTGTGAAACTTTGCACATTGGACAGTTGTCCTGTTTGAAAATGTGTAATCTCTTTTTCAAAGCATCTAGTCAAATTTTTGCACTTTTATTGCTAATAACTTGAGCTCAGTTGAATGTTTTTATATCCACATGAAGTTTTTCAGAAAAAAACTTTATTTTCAGACTGTTCAGGCAGTCTTTCTGTCATCATCATTAGGAAATGCTAGCAAAAATGTATAGAAGTGTGTTTTTACACCATCCTTTCTCACAATTGATGAAAAACCCCATTAGGAGAGTCAACAGGTTCAGCGTAGTTGCTTAAACTGAACACGAGACTTGTGTACTTGTGTACTCAGTGTGGCAGACTGAGCAATGCTTAAATCAGTGGAGATGTACAGTATTTTACCATGTTGGCCATTTTGGTCATCATCAATTGTGAATTTTATTGTAAAATGCGTACTCGTTTGTCCAATCAGGAAAAGAATCCACTGATATATAGGGTTGGGTATCGAGAATCGAGTATCGATTGGAACCGGGACTAACTTTTCGTTTTTCCCGGAATCGTTCAAAAGTTAAAATTTCGATTCCTAGTTTCGGTATTCACAGTCCGCCGACCAGAAGAAGAAACCACTGAACAACACCAACGAAGAAGCGTCTACCGGAAGTGGTGGCATAACCGAATAAATTGAAACAAGGAATCGGAATCGGAATCAGAATCGTTCAAATTCAAACAATACCCAACCCTACTGATATAATAACCTGGCTGATTGAGTTTTTGTGTGTTTTGGGAAAATATTAAAACGCTGAAAAATGTCAGAGTAATGCCACTTTTTGTAAATGGCGATGGCTATCATAAACGAAATGAGATATTTACACCATTTATAATGTTTAAAATTAATTCTGTTAATGGATTTTAATCCAGCTGTCATATAATTATCAGATTGGTTTGTTAAGTGTATTTGTTTTACAGTTGTATTTATGTTTGCTCTGTCATGTTCACAGAATACGTTTTACTCTGCTGGAAAAAACTACTTGTTAAGAATGTGCAATGGTGAGTGTCAAGTTTATTTATATAGCAGTTCAAACTGTTTCAAAGCAGTTTTACTTTGCAAATGTTTCTAAACTGAATTTAACATCTACACAGTCCTACTGAGAGTAATACAGTGTCAGTGAATGAGTTCTTCAAGACAGCACCCATCGTCAAAATTTCTGTGTCCACCACTCTAGTTCGTCCAAAAAAACTAGAAAATAGACTCTAAGTGCTAAATACTGGAATTGTCCTTTAAACATCCACGTTGATTGTACTTAAAAATTTAAGGCGACAACTCCTTTTAATTGATCGTATTTATCTTTAAATGGTAAACACTAAAGCTTTTCAGACTGCTCCTTTCTCTTGGACACAGACGTGGGCTGTGATTGTCTATAATCTAGATTTAAACGGGCGTGACCATGTGTTTGTCCACAGATCTCCTCAGAAGACTCTCCAAGTCTCAGAACACAGTGTTCTGTGGACGGATCCAGCTGTTTTTAGCACGTCTCTTCCCTTTGTCCGAAAAATCAGGTATATTGCATTAGTTGTATTTCTTGGTTCTTTGTTCAGTGGTTGTTTTTGACCAGTTTGTCCTTTGTGTTACAGGACTGAACTTACAGAGTCAGTTCAACCTTGATAACATCACCGTGTTCAACAAGAATGAGCAGGATAGCACACTTGGACTGCAGGTAAACTCAGGATGCTTGTCAGGCTTGATTTACCGGAATACATTATTTTGAATTCTGGTGGGAATTCAGTTCATTCAAGTTTTAATTTTGTTGATGTCGGTTTCCTGATTTTAATAAATGTGCTTTTAAGACAAACCATGTGCAAATTTATAAGTCAAAACCATTGCTGAGTCTTTTCTCCTTAAAAATGCAGTGAACCAAAGACAGCCTCAAAAACACGGTTTGAAAACTGTTATGTGTCCGACATTGTAGAGAGTGAGACATTTCCATGGACTTGTATGCGAGCCTATATTTCCACTTGGCATTGTGCAGCATTTACTACGGTAAATTGAGTCGATTCTAATTAGTCGAGACTAATATGCTTATTCATGTATCTACATATGTGAAACAAAGCAAGGGTGTAGAGTTACATTCTAGCAATCTAAGGCATGAAGACATTTTCATAGGAAAAACTGCTTCATTTTGGTTTTCAAAGATGTTTAAGGGATATGATTATTGACTGCAGGAGGACTTCAGTAAAACTGACCAACTGTTTCCAAACACCTACTTTATGTGCATTTCTGAATATTGCATAATACAATGCTGGATGGAAATGCCAAGATGTGCATTAATTAAAAAAATGCGCTCAATTGAGGCAGATATACATTTTTATTCCAAATAAAAAAGGTGTCCTCAATATACTCCGAGAAGACATAGCATGAACTATGATGGTATAAAATTTAAAGACTAAAACCCATTCGCACAGCATCTCAAATCTTGGTTTGATCCTTCTAAAATGCCTGAGATTATGCCTGAGAATGCCTTAGAATAGTGCAGATTTTCGCCGTCTGTCATCAGGATGATTTGGTTAATTTCCCTGCCAGAAGAGTCTCACACATGAGCGTTCCCGAACAACAGGCTGTCGAACGCAAGAGAACATCACAGCGTTTATTGTGTTTCGTCTGCGTTCTGTCTCTCTCTGTCATATATTTTGCCAGTTTCCCAGGAAGTGATGATTGTGTTCTCTTGAACAGATTGGGTGGAAACGCTGCTTCATTCGCAGATGTTTTAAGAATATTCCAATTTTCCAGAAGTTAAAATCACATCTTGAATGGAAACATAGCCAGTTAGACTCCTATAGAGGGTTGCTCATCAGTTTTTGTGTTTTTTCCCAGCATGCAGAAGTTAAGGAGGATGGGATGGAGGTGGAGGAGGGAGAGATGGGTGATGAAGATGCACCTGCTCCGTGGTAAAAGATATTTGTGTTTTCACAGCCTCTAAGTTACAAAATCAGCGGCTGCATCAGAAATCACACACTTCCCTAATATATGTTGTAAGCGAAAAAATTATTGTGACAAAAGTAGTGTCTGAATTCACATTTTTCATAAAAGAGCAAAAAGTGCTTACGATGGACACTTTACTATCCCATGAGGCCACAGGAGAGGATTTGTGAACAGCAGTGAAGTGAGGTAACTGCCACTGCCGGTAGGTCACATGATAATGACGTCATAGAGGATTTGGTATGTCCAGATTACATTCATACTTCGCGAGCGCTAAATAAGAACGATTCATATAGCAAGTAGTTATTGGAAATAAGTACCTACTCTAGAGAGATGCGATTTCAGATGCAGCCCAAGTCTTGCTTTTCCTCCTCCTTCATTTAGCCTGTTTATCAGACTCTTATTTTGTCGTCTAATCCAGAGGACTTTTGTTTTGTAGCTCCATTCCTATTGACTACAATTTGTACAGAAAATTCTGGACCCTGCAGGACTATTTCAGAAACCCTGTGCAATGCTACGACAAGTTCTCATGGATGACTTTTCTTAAGGTATTTGGTTTAATTATTTATTTTTAATCCAAACCAATATACTAAAATCGGTTACGCTTTATTTTAAGGTGACAAGTTCTGAGTAATATTAGTTAACTGCACTTACTACAGGGTTAGGGTTAATAACTTAGAAAATGATGCATAATTATTATGTTATTACTAGTACATGTAACATGGTCACCTTAAGATAAAGTGTTACCAAAATGTCATCCCCAAAAGCAGTCCTGTTGGTTTCATTTGAGGTGAATGTATTTTATTACGGGCAAAGTGGTGATCGCTCATAAATCAGCTCTTGAAGAGTTTGCACTTACCTTTTTCTGGTCACACTTCTCTTAAAATTGGGTGATTTGAAGTCATTTGTCTACATGTAGTACTTTAACCCCTTAAGACCAAAATATATCAACACTGTGATTGTTCGTAGTGAATGTCGTGGACTATATCTACGGGTACTCTGATAGGACACATTTGTGAGCTTGAGGGGAACTGACTTGAAACAACTGAAAAAGGAAAGCTGACAGGATTGGTCCATATGTCTTGTTTTAATGTCCCCTCAATGGTATTCTGTGTGCAGTATTCAGATGAGACTTTAGCTGTGTTCAAGAGCTATAAACTGGATGACACGCAAGCGTCGAAGAGAAAGATGAAGGAGATGAGGACCTCTGCTGGAGACCATGTCTACTTCGCCAAGTTCCTCACCAGTGAAAAAGTCAGTTCTTTCAATCAACTATTCAATAGAAAGCAAACTCCAGTCATTGACCTGATAACACAAGGCAAATTCCCATCTCTCTGCAGCTGATGGACCTTCAGTTGAGTGACAGCAACTTCAGACGACATATTCTACTTCAATACCTCATCCTCTTCCAGTATCTCAAGGGCCAGGTCAAGTTCAAGAGGTCAGGGGAAGCCGTACACTTATCTTATCAAGCTGTAAAAATGCGTTTACCCTGCTGTCAGTGGCAATAATTTTTTTTTTTTTTTGTCTGCAATCTGTCTTTAACCTTTGCAGTTCCGGCTGTGTTTTGAACGATGATCAGTCTTTGTGGATTGAGGACACAGCTAAACTAGTCTATCAGGTTAGTCCTAACCTTAAGTGTCACTGATTAGAGGTCTGTGTGGTACATAATAACCCACTGGTGCTTCTTCTTTTTATTCAATATTTTGTGTTTTAAGTGGATTTTATGGTGCTATATGAAATTTCCAACATCGTAAATTTTGAATACTTTGGAGCACAGACTTAAGTTTGGTCTCTTTTTAAAGACCACAATTGGCAGATAATTGCTGAAAAGAAAATAGTATTTTTGTACATACACAACGTAAAACTAACTTTTAAAACTATTTACCATTTTTATATGAAATGTATATTTTCCAAAACATGTTTTACCCCAAAACTGCGAGAAAATCAAAGCCATAAACCTAGACAAGTTAGGTTCCAAATTTGAGCTTGATGTCTCAAAAAATGAGCAATCAGATTTTGTTTGGACTGCAGTACCAAAAGTTTTCACTAGATGAAATTCATCTCCGATTAATTTCCTAAGTGGTCATTTTTGACCATGAGGACCACAATTTTTTTTAACCTTTTAACCTTTTTCAATTGTGGACCATTTAACCTTTTTTGAATGTGTGTGTGTGCATGCGAATGCCAAACCCTTTGCCAAGTTTCGTACCCTTCTGATGCATGTAAATTAAAAAATAAATTAATAAAATTGACCAAACAGCACCAGAGGGTTAAGAAGCTTATACATATATTCCCAGGGTCCTATGTTCCCCAGTTCAATGGTCTGTAAACACACTAAATAAACTTTTTAAAAGGTCAGGACTACATTTCTCTAGGCCCTGTCAACTTTTTACATTAAAAAACAGCATCTGTGGTTGATGGAGACATGGAGGAGCAGCATTTTAAGTGTTATGAAAGTGAACTTAAATTTATGGTTAAAAAAACTGCATTTCATTAACATAATGGCAAAAGGACCCTATGTTTTCTTAAGAACCTTATGAATCTCGGGAACATTGGACCCTGGGTACAGGAAACCGCTGTGTCATACTGTGTTATTACCATTGCAGTTACTGAGAGAAACCCCTCCTGATGGCGACAAGTTTGCATCTATGGTTGAGGTAAGTACTTTCTTGAAGTATGCATATGGGTTTTATGTTTCGCTCTCATCTTGTGATGAATACATTGGTTTTGTGGTCCAGCCAGGGTCACATGGGTACAATTTTTTTGAAATTGAGATTTATACATCATCTGAAATCTGAATAAGCTTTCCATAGATGTGTGGTTTGTTAGGACAGGACAATATCTGGCCGAGATGTAAAACAATTTTAACATCTGGAATCAGAGGGTGCCAAAAAATGGAAACTTGAGAAAATCGACTTTAAAGTTGTCCATTTATGTTCGTTATTGTGCTCAATTCACTCACACATATACATTTTTTATATATATATTTATGGTAGGACATTTACTAAATATATTAACGGAACATGATCTTTACTTAATATCCTAATGATTTTTGGCAGAAAAGAAAAATCGATAATTTTGACCCTGTTGGCTATTGCCGCAAATATACACATGCGTTTTTGTGATATAGGGTCACCTATAGAAGAAAATGGATCTTTGGGCTCCAAAAGCTTTCTCATGTCAATTTATGAATTATGTCTCCAACAGCACATCCTAAACACAGAAGATAACTGGAACTCTTGGAAAAATGAGGGCTGCCCAAGCTTTGTGAAAGAGAGGTATTGAATATACAGCTTTGTCTCATTACACATTAGATACGCTCAAACATCTTTCATCTGTTGTTGTTTGTTTCTCTCAGACCCGCGGAGACCAAACCCATCCGCCCCAGCCGAAAGAGACAAGCACCTGAAGACTTTTTGGGGAAAGGTCCTGATCGGAAAATCATCATGGGAAAGTAAGATGATATTTGATTATCGGTACTATGCAACTTTGCAGAGACTTCGATTCAGATTTATTTTAGCATTTCTGCTGTTCTTGACCATCAACAGTGACGAACTCACGAGACTCTGGAATCTGAACCCGGACAATATGGAGGCCTGCAAGTCGGAAAGCAGGTGTGTGTGTGTTTGGTAAACGCTTGCTCGTAGGTGTTCAATACGAGACGTTTAGCATTAATACATGTCTTGTTTAAAGGGAATTCATGCCATCACTGGAGGAGTTTTTTGTAGAAGCTATTGAACAGGCAGATCCAACGAACATGGTGGAGGATGAGTACAAGTACATTCCTCATTTACTCTCCTAAATCAAAATGATTACGTACTATACCTCGGAATTAATGAAGTCTTTGTCCTCCCTCAGAGTTGTCCGCAACTCAAACTATGGCTGGCGAGCCTTGCGATTGCTGTCCAGGAGGAGTCCTCACTTCTTCCAGCCCACCAATCAGCAGTTCAAGAGCCTGGCAGACTATCTGGAGAACATGGTCATCAAACTGGCCAAAGAGCTTCCTGTGAGTGGACATCCACTTCATCAAACACTAGCGGAGCTTTCTGGAATGTAGATGAACTCGTGCTTGACCAATATAGCCTTTCCAGTGGTTAATATTTGGGGGTTTTCGCACGAGTAACTCAGTTATAGGAACTAGCCGATTTCTACATGTTCCTCCTGTGTGAAAGCCTCTATTATGTGACAAAAACATTTTGCCGCCCTTGGTAAATATGGCCATGGAAAATGGGGTTTTTCATTCAAAATATCCACTAACCTTTTATAAAATAATTGAAAGAATTTTTTTTTCAAAATCTATGCATTTCAGCAAAGCATTCATGCGTGACATAATAATAATCATGGTGAGTGTGTGTAGTAGATAAAACTGTGCCACTTCACTTGGGACTTACACATTAGCGATACACACCTGATCATCTAGAGATGTATGTGGAACAGCGAAAAACAATATAGCAATTTATCGCTCTCTAGGTTATATGGGGAGAATCCCAAATTCATGTTTTTTACTCATTAGAGTTTGCCAATTTTTGCACATATTTTGGAGAGAAACATTTATTCCATACATATTTTAGTTTTGCTCACATTTATGAAGGATGCCCGACCCGTATTAGTGGAGGACGACGTATAATATTTTTTAAATTAGTTTAAGTAAGACAAACTCACTCAAATATTTTGCTTAATATTTTACTCAAATATTCAGTATTTTGTGATTGCATTAGTGTGACAGAATTTTTGTGTTTCTTTTAACAGAAAGACCTTCCTTCTGAGGAGATAAAAACGGGAGAGGAGGATGACGATGAGAATGGAGATAACCTGTTGAAAGAGAGCAATGACAGTGAGTCTGTTGCTGTTTTTTATTATTAAACCTCAAAAGTTTATCGTTTTTATAGCTATTGTCTCCACTGGACTCTGTTCACACCGGACTCTGGATCCGAACGGTATTGTCAAAAGTGGCTGCTGTTGCTAGGTAACAGCTACACTGGAGAAGTCAGCGAAATTAGTGGTGTTGCTCACCTCACTTTGTACTTTAGGGGTCCGTCTCCTGTGAATTTAGAGCAAAGATCCTGAGAAAGAGGAGAGTAGAGAGAACAAATCACCTCAGTGTAGAGCTTGAATTATATCAGATCTTTTTAGACATCTTGCCATCAAAATGACGGCCATATTTCTTAAGATACACGACTGTCATCATTTGTAATTTGAAGACACTGAATGCCAATGAAATCAGTTCGACCAATGATGCATTTTTGTTTAGTTGCTTTAATGGATGATTATGGGTACATATGGCTTGGTGGTGCTGCAAGCCTAGGCTTCCCATAGTTATTTATTTATATATTAAATGTAAAATCAGTGAGACAGTTTGTAAGGTAAATATCTGTCTATATCAGTAGTATGAAATAACTGCTATTAGTAAAACATAAAATACATGATACAATCAAATGACTCATGGTAAGTATAGTGGAAAGCCTTCCTCCAAAAGGAGGGTAGGGCAAATTGATCTCATGAAATGGCGTATGTATGACACATTAATTCGTATTTACATTTTTGGTGTGCTATCAACATCGCTTATCAGCATGTTTATGAACGCCGTTTATAAAAAATATCACTCCCCAGATGTAGATCTACATTTTGTGTCGTTTCGCTCTGAAATTTAACTGCGTAGACATAAACGCATACACGCAGATAGCTGAAAATGCATAGAGAACACGCCACTTGACTTGAAAGTGGCGTGTATGTTTATGCAAAAGTCATGATGTCATGTTGGGTAGGGGAACACTGCTTCAGGGCTTGGTGGCGGGAACATACCATAATTCATAATGACACACCAATGCATTTGTAAAATAAAGCTTTTTTATTTCTGGTCAGAATTCCAAAAGACACTCAAAATGAAATGGTGGTATGAAAATCGGGTGTCGTTTATCTCTATACGCTGCACTAAATCTGAAAAGTCCAGTCTTGTAATTTATTTTTATTTATTTTTTGCCTCTTTTTTATTTTATTTCCAAAACTGCACCTTGGGTCATGCGTGTGATGGACGGTAGTCCAGTTTAATCTCAATACACCAGTGTTTCAGAGATGCAGCCTCACGTGTACTTTGACATACAAAACTTTTTTTCACCAGCATGGCCTCACAATGATCTGAGCCAATCTTCAGATTTACATTTAGCTGACGCTTTTATCCAAAGTGACTTACAACTGAACCAAGCGAGTCATCGTGAAGAGGCAAAAACAACACAAGAAGTGCTCAAAATGCAAAGGTCAGACAATGCTTGGAGTAAAATAAGCCTTTTTTAGTTTTTTTAGTGCGGTATCAATTCGCCATTTTATTATGGCAGTTCCAACTTCACGATGGAATGAATCGTCTAATTGTACGTTCACACCGCCGCCGACTTGAGCTTCCAAATCGGCCGGGAGTCATTCATTTTCAATGGAAGCTGGCTTTTCTCTCAGCTGCAAGGAGCGTCAAATCCATCAACGTCGCATTTTGAGCGTCAATCAGAAATTTGAAAAAAGCTCAACTTTATGGTAATGAGCTGTGATGCAGTTCAGCGGCAAGCAGCGTCAAAACGCCAGCAACCAATAGAGAGCCTAAGTCCCGCCCCTCTGTTTCCGGCTCATGGGACCTTATTTCGGAAAAATATGAATGGTAGTCAATGGCGAGAGACAACTTATCTTTTTATTCCGTCTGAACTGTGCCCTCAATTACAC
>JAOTRC010000039.1:3072222-3083177 GCA_027497675.1 Cyprinella lutrensis
TATGTAGTGTTAAAAAACTGAAACAGGAAGTGCTTCTGGACCAGTGTTGTTTACATCTTGTGAAATGGTCTATAGGAACTGGAGCTTCTAACGGCAGGTGCAGTGACGCGATGACTTTATCAATCGCTGATTGGCTCTTATTTAGAAGGAGGGAATTATTCCACCATATTGAGTGTTGCACAATATGAGTGACGTGTCTTGTGTTACTCTATAGTGTTTCACCTTAAACATGGTGGTCTGGTGGTCAATGGCCCTTCACCACAGCAGTGTTTTTTTAAATTTTTAAAAAAAAAGGAATTTTTGAAAATAAAGAAATTTCCACCGTCACATCCCTTCTGTCTGTGCTATCATTTATACTAAAAAAATAAATAAAAAAAAAAATAAAAATACTGATCTTTAAACAGTTCTCAGTTGATTGACATATGCATCTTTGCTTTAATTCAATTTTTAGTCAAGTAGTTAAACAGTTAAAACGAGTGTTTAATCGTATTGGTAAACACTAAAGAAATTTTGGTATTGTGATTATAAAACCAAAATAACTTTTTTAGGGTTAAAAAAATATTGATTTAAAAAGTATTTGTTTCATAGTATTTGCGGTACTGACTTTATGCCGATTTAAAGTATAGATTTTTGTTCTTCATTGTTGGATATATTGGTAAATAAAATAAAACAGCTAGATAAAAAAAATAAATTACAAAACATTGACTTATGCTGTAGCTTAAACTCATCAGTTACGTTTGTGACGAATAAGCTACTGTTGCGACGACACACACCAAGCTGAAATGATTGCTTTATACGTTTATGATGCTGCTTTTGTGGTTGCTACTTTAAAGCAATCTTTATTGTACCAAGCATGTAAATAAACTTGGTCAGGGAAGTGCTTGATTGTCATGAAAATAATGTCTTAGTTCAAAAAAAACTTTGGTCCTAAAAAAGAAATGTCATGCTAACATAATTTCTAATTACACTGATTAATATATACTACATTTGGGGTGAAATGTGACAGGGACATGTTTTTATATGATTGAGATGTAATTAATGCTAATGAAGGCCATAAGTTGCTGGCTGTAGAGGCAGGTTAGTCTCGTGACGGGCTGTTTATTTGCTGTTGTCTTGTAGCAGGGCGCAGTCCAGTCTCCATGCGGCAGACACAACATCCAGTACATGCTGACAACATCATACAGCTTCTCCAAACCTTACATGTCTAATGGTGTAGTCCACTGCTCCTGTGTATGTTCAGTGCCTTCATTCACAGTTTTAAAGGTCGAGGTCAACTGTGGTCAGTTGCTCTTTAGAGGCCTGTCCTTTTATGTTTACTCTGTTTTTTTTGTTTACTAGAATGACAAATTCTTTCTGTTACAAACTTAACCAATTAAAAGGGAATTTCCTTTATCTGGACAGAGGCTCTCTACGGTCTTGGCTTTAAAACTTGAAATTTCCCCCTATATTCTGCCATTTGTGTCTTGTTTCCGCTGCAGGAGACAATGGGTGGAGATTGACGTCCAGCTCCCCCTGTCTAGGCGTAACGGGTGCATCTAGACCAGGGGTGTCCAGTCCTGCTCCTGCGGGCCACTGTCCAACCCCAATCAAACACACCTGAACTAGCTATTTAAGGTCTTACTAGGCATACTTGAAACGTACTGAGGCATGCTGGAGCTAAACTCTGCAGGACAGTGGCCCTCCAGGACTGAGTTTGGACACCCCTGAGCTAGATGGTCCAACCACACCCATAACCCTGTCACTAAACATAACCCCACTGGTGTTGTCAAAAGTGCCTACTTTGGTACCAAGATTTGTAAAAATGTGACGATACCAGCATTTCCCTCTAGAATTTTGAGCGCTGTTTAACGGATTCTTAAACACCTTTGATTGGCCAGTCTGTTCACGTGCTCAACATTTATGTCTCTGATTGGCCATTGTGTTCATGATGGATTGGCTCCAATGTAAGCTGTTTTTAGACTAGCGAGAACGTTTTGAGTTCTGAAACTTGCTGGATGTTTTTATAGTACGTTTATTACCTCTTATATGTTAAAATATCAATGGAATTTTGATTTCTCATTTCACAACCCCTTTAAGCAAAGTAATCGTTAGCCTATTATCAATTTAACCAGTATGCAGCATGATGAAAATATGAAAATAAATTTTCATTGATGCCCAGGCTTTTAGTCAACTAAAACTTGACTGAAGGAAAACAGGGCAAGGTTGACCAAATATGATTAAGGCTAAAAAGTATTTTTGACACAGGATTGAGACTAAATGGAAATAGCTGACAAAAGTAACACTAGCACCAATGCAAAAAAAGGTCCTTAAAGACATGGATGAGCGAGCTGTGGAGGAACTTGACTGGCCTGCACAGATTCCTGAGCTCAACCCAATAGAACAGCTTTGGGAAGAATTAAAGTGGACACTGCTAGCTTCTCGTCCAACATCAGTGCCTGACCTCACAAATGCGCTTCTAGAAGAATGTTCAAACATTCCCATAAACACACTCCTAAACTCTGTGGAAAGCCTTCCCAGAAGCTGTTCTAGCTGCAAAGGGTGGGCCAACTCCATATTAAACCCTTTGGATTAGTAGTGGGATGTCATTAAAGTTCATGTGCATGCAAAGGCAGGCGTCCCAAAACTTTTGGCAATATAGTGCATGTTGAGCGCATGAACACATTGGCCAATCAGAGACACATATGTTGACTGCGTGAACACAATGGCCAATCAGAGACACGTATTATGAGCCTGTGAACACAATGGCCAACCAGAGACACAAATGTTGACTGTGTGAACACATTGGCCAATCAGAGACACATATGTTGAGCCTATGAAGACAATGGCCAATCAGAGACACCTATTATGAGCCTGTGAACACAATGGCTAATCAGAGACACATATGTTGAGCCTGTGAACACAATAGCCAATCAGAAACCCATGTTGAGCCTGTGAACACAATGGCCAATTAGAGACAAATATGTTGAGCCTGTGAACACAATGGCCAATCAGAGACAAATATGTTGAGCCTGTGAACACAATGGCCAATCAGAGACACATATGTTGAGCCTGTGAACACAATGGCCAATCAGAGACACATATGTTGAGCCTGTGAACTTAATGACCAATCAGAAACACATATGTCGAGCCTGTGAACACAATGGCCAATCAGAAACCCATGTTGAGCCTGTGAACACAATGGCCAATAAGAGACAAATATGTTGAGCCTGTGAACACAATGGCCAATCAGAAACCCATGTTGAGCCTGTGAACTTAATGACCAATCAGAGACACATATTTTGAGCCTGTGAACACAATGGCCAATCAGAAACCCATGTTGAGCCTGTGAACACAATGGCCAATCAGAGACACATGTTGAGCCTGTGAACACAATGGCCAATCAGAGACATATACTCTATGTTGAGCCAGTGAACACAATGACCAATCAGAGACACATATGGCCAATCGGGAATACATATGTTGGTTTCAACTGCACTCAAAACACTAGAGGGAAATGCTGGTTTTCAGTACTTTTGACAAAACTAAACTCCACCCATTATGTCCAGAGAGGGGGAGCTGGATTTCGTTTTTCTGTTATTCAAATTTCTATGATGGTAAAAAACTGTCAATCGCACAAAACCTGACAAAGGAAGTGATTATATTTTGCTTGAAGAAAATGAGGCTTATTTTGTATAGACTCATTATTGACATTGATTATCACTAAAGCTGCTTCTTTATCGATCAGGCAGTAAATGGCCCGAACAATTCTGGACAATTTACTATGTAAATGTACCCTGCACTGTTATACAGTGTTCAGTAACCAGCTGTTATACTAAACTCAATGCATATTGTGGCCACTGTATCGTGATGACAGTTTGCTATTCTTATTACTCTCATTTAAAATAAACAACAAGATTTCAAGTATAACATCCAGATGCTTTGTTGTAATTTTAAGGATAAATGCCCATAAATATATAAATATTGCATACAAATATCTTCAGCCTTTATTTCCTTCTTGTAATATATAACTTCTAAAAGTGACTACTGTTGTTCTCTGTTTTCTGCAGTCAAATGTAGCGTTTGTTTTGTTCGATTCGCCCACATTGAGAGATGCGTGTGAATCATATTACGATGATGACTATGAAAAGTTCTGTTTAACGTGGAGTGAATGATCCTACATTTAAACTTTCAAACACTGGACATCTTCTTTTCTTCTTTCTTCCAGCTAACCATCTGAACCTCTGGATTTAATTGGGATTTTTGTACTTTCCTCTCTAAGAAAAAAAAAAAGAAAAAGAAAAAAAAGTATACAAAAAATCTGTAACAAACATGTAATTAACCTTTTTAAAGTTGCATTTCACAAGTGAAAAAGCAGACTGTAATTGGTGCTGAAATTCAGGATTTACCTACCGCAAGGCATCATGGACACTCTTTGGCATCG
The DNA here is from genome assembly GCA_027497675.1 of Cyprinella lutrensis. Taxonomy (NCBI): domain Eukaryota; kingdom Metazoa; phylum Chordata; class Actinopteri; order Cypriniformes; family Leuciscidae; genus Cyprinella; species Cyprinella lutrensis. The sequence goes on from JAOTRC010000039.1 coordinate 3,076,643, forward strand.
TCTTTTTCTGCCCTCTTCTCCCCATAACACGGGTTTTTCTCAGATTCCATTCATTCAACACCATATATCCTGCTGTCCAGAGGAAAGCATCTTTTCACAGCTTGGCAAGGAAAGTATAGGCTGTTCTCATGGCCACGTCTTTCTGTTTGGACTCTGAAACTTCTGGGATTGGGACTATAGCTTGGCACCGTGGCAAATGGGAAAATTTGGGGAAATTAACCGTAAAAGGGTCTCTGGGACAGTCTTTTTGATTGCAAACCATTTCCACTTCGATCCACTCTGATGCCGCCTTCTGATGGACTCTGGTTGCCTTATTCTACGCCTCAAAAATGAATTGGGTTTGGTTGCAAAGTATTGGGTACTGAGAGTTTCTGAGGGGAGATTTTGAGGTTTTTTTATGGAGCATGGAAGATCATTACAGTCTATGCATAATATTATCATAATTGTCATTATCATTATTATTGTTTTTGGAGGCTCCAAGCCATAGGATACCATCAGAATGGCATCGGGAGACATAAAATGTCACAGAAACCATTGAAAAGAAATTGTGTCTGTGTGTGTGTTCATTGGGTACATTGTTTCTGTAATATTCTTTTGTTTATCTTTTTTTTTTGTAATGTGTTGCCTTACATTTGATTCATAGATAAATGTTTCAAAAAGGAAAACATTAAGTTAACAAATGTAACTGCACTGTTTGAATTGTAATTTATTTGTAGAACTAAACATCTGTAGCGTTTGGCTCACCTAGTGCCTTTTGGATAACAATTTTACTGCCATATCTGTTTGCGCTCGTCTCCAAACAAATCTTTACTATTATCATACTTTGAAAACAAACGTATCTATTACAGTGCGCTTTTTACCAGAACCTAAAGAGTTCGAGACAGAGCGGACCATCTATTGCATGTCTTCAATGTTGTCAACCAAAGTTCACAAGTTCTGCATGTTGAACCGTGATGAAGGCATCATGCCCTCCTTTTTTTTCTTTTATAATATCAATAAAAAAGACCGCTTAACATCCCAGGCTCCCCGTCAAAACGGTTTCCGTCAGTGTACATACTCGTGAATCAAGATGATGAATACCTCCTCGATAATCCAACATGGTTTTTACAAATGTGTTCAGTAAAATAAGCACTGGAACAATGATCTGTTTTGATGTGGATGTATTTGCATGTTAAATTGCATTGGAGGCCGCACTGATGGATATGTGTCAATAAACATATCTTTATCTATCGCCTGAGTGTGTTTTACCTGTTCTTGCCTATACCTGGTTTAATCATTCTTAAAACACTGTACAGTTTATAATGTAGAGTTGTAATGCATTTCAAATGTGAATGGCTAATAATCATGACATGCGGGATATACTTTTTAAAAGGTTTACAGAGATTAAAAAGGTGTGTGTAAGTGAGAGAGAGTGTGAGAGATAATTGTTTGCACATGCATTATAATACTTGTCTATTTATTGTTGCACCAACATGACAAACTACCAGTTTGAGATCTAATAAGGAATCTATCACAATGTACATTATGAAAACCTATTTAAATCATTATTAGGTTATACAATACAGGTTATACATCAAACCTGTTATTTATTTGGCATTCAATTGCATGTTTTAGCCTCATACTTTGAAATATGTAGTGTTCATCAAAGGGGGCCAAGACCCCAGGACTTTTCTCGGACTTGAACCACGAATACACATAAAATTGAATGGAGTCTTGTGGTTGAAATTTAAGTCACAAATACTTCCCTCACGGGTCAATTTGACCCCCATAGGAATGAATAGAGAGCAAGGAATGCTTCAGAACACAAATTTTAACAACAACAAAACATTTTATAATGTCTACATGTGAGTGCACACTGAAGTGAAATGACTATCATTTGCATCATATAGAGCCATAAGCTCATCTAGTGGCAAGAGTCATGAAATATCATGTTCAATTATTATTTTTCCACAAAAGGTCGGCAAAGTCACCCAATGTAAGGTATTTTGAGCTGAATTAAAAGGGTTATTCATGAAATTGTAAATTATTTTGGAATTCAAGATGAAAGAATGCTGAAATTACTATTTATTTATTGTAGTAATTTAAAGGTAAATTAAAAAATTGCATTAAAACAATAGAAACAATATTATCAAAATGAAATAAACTTTCTGGGGGGAAAAAAAGTGGAGGATAATTTTAGGGTTTCGGGTCATTTTGACCCGCGAGGGAAAGATGATAAGGATGATACAAAATAGGCTTAATAGTCATGGACACATCCCTTGTCTCCTCCACGAAGATGTCTCCTGCTCTTTCAATTCCTTACTTATTAACCCCACCCACATTGAAGACGCTACCTGATTACCTAATCCCGTCCCGCACCTAATCCTAAACCTACCTATAGAGTCAGGATTCGGCACAAAACGGCACTCCAGAGGTCACCCACCCGTTCCCCTCCTCCAGAGCTCTTCTGCCCCGGCGGCTCTCCTTGCTGGTGTTCCCCTGCTCCGTCCTGCTCCTTCATCCCTCTGGTCATGGCCACTTCCCTGAGTATCTAAATATCTGCAATGTCATCAAGCCCCGCCTTTAGGGCCGTTTCTATTTGATGGATCCTTGGAAGGCAGCCTTCTTTTTGAGTCTTACGTTCAGCTCACGTTGGAGGACGCATCAAGTGTATCCTTCATGTCCTTCAATTGCCCACAATCCTTTGCAAACATTCAATTCACTAAAATAAGGACTTGACTGAAAACAAGTCACCACTGAGCTTATCTGAGTTCATTAGGAAATTTAAGAGAAAAATGTTTTTGGAGATGAAAGCTTTCAACCCCATTCACTGTTTTGGATTGCTTACCTATTTCTTCAACAGTTTGCTTGTTTTTCCTGTGACTCCTTCGTTTGCTGGAAAATAGTTTTGTTTCCCATTGTTATCGTTGGTTACTCAGTGTCCGTTGTCTTCTGTGAATAAACCATTTATCAGTTATAGTGCTCAGTGTTACTATTTTTTTTTGTCTCTTAAGAAAAATGTTCGATAGTTTGTCAGTGTAAAATAATAAGAAACATTTGCTAATTTAATTGTCTTAGCACAAAATGTAACATGATTCAAAGAGTCCATCTTATGCGGTATAATTAGTAGAATAAATAGTTTTCCAGATTTTATCAAAACCATCTCCATCCGTCTGTTCTGAAGATAAACGAAAGTGTGTCGGGTTTGGGACGACATGAGAGTGAGTAATAATGAGCGAATATCCATTTTTTTGTGTGAACTACCCCTTTAAATTTAGGGGCAAAAAGCAGGCAATATAAGGCTATAACACTGAAAATCACAAATAGAAGATGTCTTTCACAATAAAAATCACTGTGTATTTTTGGTAACACTCCAAATAAGGTTAATTAGTTAATATTAGCTAATGAATTAACTAACATTAACATTACATACATTTGTTACTGTATTTGTTAATCTTTATTAACGTTAGTTAATTGTTCATAGTTGTCAAGTTATATTATTATATTATTATTATAGTTCAATATTAGTTCATGTTAACTAACGAACCTTATTGTAAAGTGTTACAGGATTATTAATATTTTTTAAATCAATTAAATCCATACTTGCTAAATGAAAGTATCAATTTATTTATTTAAATAAAAAATCTTAGCTTGTGATTGGTCCAGTCATTCTGACCCATCGCTGAGAAAAGTAACGTGTGTCACGTGACAACGCCGTTTACGTTGTTTTTGTTCTACCGTCGCAACCTGGATAATAATTTAAAACTGAGTCATGACCTGGATAATAATTGTAACTATGACATTAACCTGATGTTGCGCAGCTAAAGATTAATACTAAGGCTAATTAATATTAGAAACTTTACCAGACATTCTCTGAATATACCGACTAGAGACAACTTCCGGGTCACTAAAGTCAAGCTTGTTGCCGTTGTATTGCGTTTCCTTGACAGACACACACACATATGTTGACAGTTGACAAAAACATGGCAGGCAAAGCTGGGAAACAAAATCGGCCCAGAAAGGCAGTGTCGGATAAAGATGAAGAGGAGCATCCATTACAGGCGGTTCTCATAGCAGACAGCTTCAACCGCAGATTCTTCCCCATCAGCAAAGACCAGCCGCGGGTGAGCACATGTGTGTTTGTTGTGTGTGGCTCTGGGTCCAGTTCTGTCCTGCTAACTCATCACTACAATACTGTACTACGTTATACAAGAAATCGCTAATTGGTACAAAAGTACACATTGGTACATATCGTTATCAATAATATGTTGCCATATTGTTTGTGGACATGCACTGTACTATGGTAATAGAAAGGGCTCTTATAATAGAAACTTAGCTAATGTTATGTATAAAGCATAACATATTTACAGTTTAAATTTGATTTTTTTTATTAAATAACTTGTCATGTACAAAAATAATTAACATGGGATAATAAACAACTGGATAGGTCCTTGCATTAGAACAGTATCAGTGTCGTTTTGTCGATAATGTTGAAATACTCCTGAAAAGTATTACATTTTTGTTTTTGTTATTAGAAATAAACTGTGAAATTGACAAAACCTATATAGGTTTCATATATGTTTCACCTTCAAGAAAGCTACTTTGAATCATGTATAAAAAATCTTTTTTTACCAGAATAAGGATGTTATTAAGAAGGTCGTTATTGTTCACAAGTCCATAAACATCTGCAACTGCATGCGTTCTATCGAAAAATTAAAATTCAGATCCAAATATTTGCCATTTACTCATTATTTTTTAAAAAATAGATTGTGGAATAGCAACATAGCAATTGTTATTTCTAATTTTTCTTTGTTTGAGAATGCTATTATATTCTGTCAACTGTTTTCTATCCATTGAAAGTTTCAAAATGTACATAAATTATTAATGTAATCCATATGAATCAAGCTTTTCTAATCGTTCACACAGATGCGGGTGTGTTCTGAAAAAAAAAATGTGTGAGTTCGGATAGAGAATGCAGTTATTTTTTCCTGCTTAATTCAGATTGTAAAAAGAGTAATCATTAGTAACATTTGAATATATAAAAATACACTTGGTAATTAGCCATGGTATCACCAGATGACTACTATTAGATTCTGAAGAGATGTTGATTTCTAGACTAACTTTCCACTCTTTTGTTCTCCCATCAGGCCCTTCTGCCTCTGGCTAACGTCTCAATGATCGACTACACACTGGAGTTTCTGACATCCACCGGAGTGCAAGAGACGTTTGTCTTCTGTTGTTGGATGTCCAGCAAAATCAAGGAACACTTACAGTGAGACACTGTGACGTCGTATGTTGATATATTGGAGGAGGACTGTGATCCTGATGACTCAGTTTTGGTATTTGCTGTCTTGTTTTACAGAAAGTCAAAATGGTGTCGCCCCACATCTCCCAATGTAGTCCACATCATCACCTCTGATCTGTACCGGTCCCTAGGAGATGTTTTAAGGGACGTGGACGCCAAATCTCTAGTCCGCTCTGACTTTCTGCTGGTGTACGGGGACGTGGTCTCCAACATTGATGTTTCCCAGGCTTTACTGGAACACAAGTGAGTGTCTTCTCTCCACAGGAAACAGCCCATCGTTTCGCATTTATACATCATTAAACCTGTTTTTTGTTGTTTTTTGAAAGACAGCGGCGCAAAATGGACAAGAACGTCTCAGTGATGACCATGATCTTTAAAGAGTCCTCGCCCGGCCACAAGACCCGCTCTGAAGACGATGACGTCATACTGGCCATGGACAGCAAGAGCAAGCGTATTCTCCATTACCAGAGAGCTCAGGCAATGAAGAGACTTCAGTTTCCTATGGTGAGCGGGCTTTCCTTTAGCACTGCGGGGAATCTCCTGGGGTCTCTGTACGTATAAATGGCGTACAGCAAAAAATATTTATAAAGAGACTTATAAAACCGTACATACGCCAGAATTTGTGCAGAATTCACTTTTTTTTATTTATCCCAGTCAGCGGAAGATTGCATACATGCGTCTTCACCCCGAAATTACCATATATGGAGCTTACAATGCATATCCTCATCTGCATATCATTTACATATGCTGTTTAATCCAAGTGATACCATGTTTAACAGTACAAGATATTAGGAAAATGTAAGATATGGACGTGCAGTCTTGCTCTATTGCTGAAAGTTATTTAGTAGGCCGTCCTTGCCTTGTTTTTGAATAAATGAAATCAAATCATGGTTCCTGAATCTGAAAATCAGTGCTCAAAATTCATGTGTAACTTTAAATGAAAGATTTTAAACCTCTTCAAATGTTGACTACTGTAGCTGTTCAATTCAATTCACATTTATCTATTGTGCTTTTTACAATACGTATTGTTTCAAAGCAGCTTTACAGCTTTCTACTTTACAATTTAGAGTTATCTGTTATTAGAGGTAACTCTCTTAGTTATACATCTCGGTTCGCTAATAATGTATTAATTTAAGGCTCATCAAAGTATTAAATAAATGTTTGTTAAAGGAATACTCCACTTTTTTTTCTTTTTGTTTTTGGAAATAAGCTCATTTTACAACTCTCCCAGAGTTAAACAGTTGGGTTTTA
>JAOTRC010000039.1:3157303-3172599 GCA_027497675.1 Cyprinella lutrensis
AAAGACTTATTCCTAAAACGATTAAATCACAAAAAATGACAACATTAACAGAACATGTTCATTGCAGAGAGATGTTAGCACATTTTGAACCTGGGCTGGCAGAATGAAGGTTTCGCTCCAGGATCTTAAAGATGTTTTCTACCAGACACTTCACGTCACTGTGGGTGTCTGGATGGGTGCTCAGGACTCTCAGTTGGTCTGTCCCTCCCTCCGTCTGGAGCATACTGCAGTACTGAGGGGCTACAACAGCAGCATTTCAGTAAGTGGCCCAAAATATCATCACCAAATAAGATGACATTTATTCAGGACATGCTCAGTAAGGTTTTCAAAGTGTGTAGGCACTCCCCTATTCCACAATCATACAATATACACGCATACAAACATCATACAACCACATCACATGGGCTACTACCAACCCTAGTGAGCACATAAACAACCATAAAGTGTATTTGTGTGTGCTAGCGTGTTAATCGGATGCGTGTTTGCATGGATAGTGTGTTAGTTAGTCTCTGGATTTCTTCTTACCGTTCTGAGAGCAGACAAATTGTATGGCCCAGAGAGCCCAAAGCTGAACACCAGAACACTGAGAGATGTGTAGCAAAGGATAGAAGGGCTGGAACGTCCTGAAAGACAGAGAGAAAGGTAGACATCAAAAGCTTTCAGTGCTACTGCAATGTTAAATTAACAGTTCCATAACAAATTTGTATGACTGTGTTAAATTGAAACAGTTTTAGTTTTACAGTAAACAGTAAACAGTTTTACATTTAAATACGATAAACAGTGTGTATTTTCATGGAAACAAGTGACCAGCTCATTCTTTGGATTTTCTCCTTCTTTCTTCTGGACAAAGTCTTTCTTGTTTGAAAGAAACAGAATAGAAGATTTTAATTAATAGTTGGTTGGGTGAATTCAACACAATGGCTGCACATCACGACTCGCTAATAATAAAAACGGCTTGCTGATTATTTTTTAAGTGCAACTTTTATTTTGGTGAAAAAGAACTTGATATTTAAAGGGAAAGTTCATTTAACAAATAGTAATACATAAAAGGTTGGAATGACAAGAGAGGGGCCAAACTATCCCATAATTGTACATTGTACAGCCATTGTTCTCCTGTGCAACATTTAAGCGCTACACACTCCAGTCCAGTAGGCGGCGTGAGTAAATGATGGCAGTGGCTTGCAATGGCTGTATATCATGACTTACACTTTTGAGTGCTTTAATGTGAAAGTAAGCTAAAAAAAATGCAGCTCAGGTTATTTTTCAAGTGTTATAATAGTTTTGGTGAAAATCAACCAGATTGTTCACCAAAAGTGTCTTGAAGCACGGAATTTATGCTTCTCATGATACTTTCTATCAAAGAGCCTCTGCCTAAATGCTTAAAATCAGTGTTGTAGACACATATAAATATTGTGTGCCTACAAATGAATGTCTTTCCAAAAATACAAAACTAAAATAAAAAAAATAAATAAAAATAAACTCAAACTTTGCTCACTTCATAATTCCCATATTTCCATTTGTGTAATATTATATATAATTATTATATAATATGCACTATTTTTCTGAAATCTGGTACTTTAATAATAATAATAATATGGAGTGATTAGGTGTGTCCAGTCTTTTGACTGATTATTGTACAGTATAATATTACATAAATACAGAATAATCAATAAAAGAGTCAATAGTAAAACACTTACCGGTAGGAAACCATTGCATGCTCAGGAGAACTCCATGACAGGATAGAGGAGTGCTAAAAAGAAAGATTTAAGGAGTTTAGCACACACACAAAAAAACACTAAATTTGAACTAATGTGCGCACACACACACTTTCTATTTATGGGGACTCTCCATAGGCGTAATAGTTTTTATGCTGTACAAACTGTATATTCTACCCCCTAACCCTAAATCTTTCTGCATTTTCTTATTTCAATAAAGCACAGTTTAGTATGTTTTTTAAGCCAGTTGGTTCACAAGGACACAGGAAGTGTCATTATACACATTTCCATCCTCATAAACCATATGCACAAGAACACACACCAGTTTCTCCTGCACTTTGCAGTGCAGCTCAGCATCCAGACCCCACTCAGGCCCCCTGACTGAGGTGAGATGTGCCAGGATCCCTCCAGCAAAATAACGGACATCCACCTCCACCTCTGGGTTGATTAAGAGTGAGAGAATATGCTCCACCAGGTCCTCATCCATCAGCTCCGTCCGCAGCTCCTCCACCTCTGCTACATTATTCTGGAGCACAGAGGAGATTCGCTGATATCAGTGTTGTTGAGCAAGCTATTCGTCATTTTAAGTAGATACGCTTCTAGAACAGAATATTGTATAATTATTCAGCAATTATTCCTAATAATCTCTTTTTTTTTTTGGACCATTACAACAATTCCTCTGTAAACTCATTTTGAGTTCATTTAGATTTTTGTGTGACCATGTCAGAGAGGGTAAGTTGTTTGCTTTGTAATTAATTTTTACATATACAATATATTTACCAAAAGGCCCAGGAGCTTCTGCTGAATGGAGAACTCGGAATAATATGACTGTGGAGGAGAGAAGAGAGTGATGAGAAGATACAGAAAATTAACAACCATTTAAAAGCCATTTTCTCCCCAAAATTTAACTTATTTTACTCATCATTAACTCAAACTTATTCCAAAACTGTTTGAATTTCTGTCTTTTGTGGAACACAATAAGACATTTTGAGAAATGTCTCAGTGATTTTTTTGTCGATAGAATGGAAGTCAAATGGTAACAAAAATGGTTTGGTCATCAACATGATTTAAAGCATGTTCTTTTGTGTTCTCTCACAGAAGAAAGAAAATCATACTAGTTTGAATTGGATCAGAAAGAGGGTGATATAATGGTCACAAATTTATTTTTGGGATAAGTATTACTAAGTTCAAGAATCTATGTCATTGTTGTAAACTTGTTATGATATCACTCTATAATCTGACTTGTGATGCAGCCTGTAATTAAACCACACCATCTTTATTCATTTGGCGAGAGGAGAACTGGCCCTCGACTGAGCCTGGTTTCGCCTAAGGTTTTTTCTTTCAACGATGGAGTTTGGGTTCCTTGCCCTTGTCGCCTCTGGCTTGCTTAGTTGTGGATACCTAATATTTGACAATATTATTGACTTGATTGCTTTGACACTATTGGATGAGAGCTGGATTATGCCATCAGTGATTGAACCAAACTAAATCAACACTGAACTAATTTCAACTGAATAATGGCTGTTGTTTAATTTAGTCTTTATAGAGATACTGTTCCTGTTTATCACTGTAAAAGCTTTTTTGAAACAATCTGTATTGTATAAAGCGCTATATCAATAAAGTGACTTGACTTCAAATGTGTCCCACTGTGCCTGTTAGTTTGTGCATGAGTGCGTGTCTGTGTACCTCTAGCAATTCCATGTAGAGTTCCAGTCCTTGGCACTGAATGAAATGTAGACAAGCAGTAGGTGTCTCATCTGTCAAATTCCACAAAGCACTTAATGCAAACTTCAGAGTTGAATCCACTACACCCAGTGAGGCCTTCTGTTGAACGATGCTCAGCAACTGCTGAAGTTCCACAGAAAGGGGAATAAACCTATTGATTTGGTGTATTCATGTAGTCATCTGTCCATTCAGGCATTTGCAATAGAAGCGTAAGAATTTAGCCATTTACATATACAACTTTAAGTGAACAGTATGGTTAGTGTAAAAGACCCCATTAAATGTTCGGAAGAATTTGTCTTTCCTTTGCTGACGTATTTGCTATTAAAACAGCGGGGGTGGGGCATGTTAAAGGCCTGTCTTTTTAAATAACTAACATCCTTTAGCTTGCATCACAGTCTGACATATTTTGCTATTGTCAGGATATAGCAGACTCGAGAACGATGGATCTGTGGATCAGTGAAAATACACTGCTTTATTTGTGCAAATTCCAAACACGGGAGTAATGACAACTCAGCGATGATGAAGGTGGCTATTAAACTTCAGTTCTCAGGTTTTGCAAGTGAAGATAGAGATTGTGACTTCAACAGGTGAGTAAATGCACACATACACACCTTAAGTTGCTGTTAAGCAGACTTAATATTAATCAAAGTTTTTTTTTGTTTTACAGATCTTGAGGAAATGCTGAAGGGAATGCTGCAGAAGCTGAACAGGAGCAAGGAGACAGAAACTTAGGAATCGGTAATATTTGCAGGTAGGGAATACAAGAAATCAGTGCAGGTGCAGGTGATGGCTGAGTAAGGGCAGATGAGGAAGAGGAGGGATGCTGGGAAATGTAGTGTGATTGGGTGTCTAAGGTGATTGGGATGGTGGTGTGACAGTCCAACACACTAGCAGACAGTTGCCATCACAGACAAAGAACATAAGTGTGTAGCTCGGAAACCACTTGACTGGACAGCGCTGTAACCATTTGACTTTGCAGCACGGAAACCACCAGACTGGCTAGTGCTGAGACCATTTGATTTGACAGAACAGAGCACTTGAGTGTGAAGAAACCTCTGGATTAAAAATTCCAGCAGGACCCTTATCCTCCTCATTTGCCTCCTCTTCCCTGCAAGGCTCAAAGTGGTGTTCAAATTGGAGGATGCAGGCAATACTGGTCCTGGACGAATTCTGGAGATTCATGGGCCGGACTTGGCAGAAGACTCCTAGACAAGCACAAACTCTGAGGCACACTCAGGCCAGAGCGGAGGGCTCTGGGGTGGACTCGTGGGCTGGAGAGGACTATGGGGTGGACTCGTGGGCTGGAAAGGACTCTGGGGTGGACTCGTGGGCTGGAGAGGGCTCTGGGGCGGACTCTTGGGCTGGAGAGGGCTCTGGGGCGGACTCGAGGGCTGGGGAGGGCTCTGGGGCAGACTTGAGGGCTGGAGAGACCTCTGGGGTGGACACGAGGGCTGGAGAGGGGCTCTGGAGTGGACACATGGGCTGGAGAGGGCTCTGGGGCGGACACGTGGGCTGGAGAGGACTCTGGCGCGGACTCGAGGGCTGGAGAGGCCTATGGGGTGGACACGTGGGCTGGAGATGGCTCTGGGGTAGGACACGTGGGCAGGAGAGGGCTCTGGGGGGGACTTGAGGGCTGGAAAGGGCTCTGGGGTGGACACGTGGGCAGGAGAGGGCTCTGGGCAGACTCGTGGGCTGGAGATGGTGGACTTATGGGCTGGAGAGGACTCTGGGTTGGACTCGTGGGCTGGAGAGGGCTCTAGGGTGGACACATGGGCTGGAGAGGGGCTTTGGGGCAGACTAAAGGGCTAAAGAGGGGCTCTGGGGCTGACTCATGGGCTGGAGAGGGCTCTGGGGTGGACTTTGAGGGATGGAGAGGGCTCTGGGGCGGACTCGAAGGCTGGAGAGGCCTCTGGGGCAGACACGAGGGCTAGAGAGGGGCTCTGGGGCAGACACGTGGGCTGGAGAGGGCTCTGGGGCGGACTCGATGGCTGGAGAGGCCTCAGGGGCGGACTCGAGGGCTGGAGAGCCCTCTGGGGTGGACATGTGGGCTGGAGATGGTGGACTCGTGGGCTGGAGAGGGCTCTGGGGCGGACTCGTAGGCTGGAGAGGGCTCTGGGGCAGACTCGTGGGCTGAAGAGGTCTCTGGGGCTGACTCGCGGGCTGAAAAGGGCTCTGGGGCAGACTCGTGGTCTGGAGAGGACTCTGGGGTAGGACACGTGGGCAGGAGAGGGCTCTGGGGGGGACTCGTGGGCTGGAATGGGCTCTGGGGCGGACACGTGGACAGGAGAGGGCTCTGGAGCGGACTCATGGGCTGGAGAGGGCTCTGGGGCGGACTCGTGGGCTGGAGATGGCAGACTCATGGGCTGGAGAGGGCTCTGGGGCGGACTCGTGGGCTGGAGATGGCAGACTCGTGGGCTAGAGAGGGCTCTGGGGCTACAGGGAGTAAAGGTGGTGTTCTGGAGGTTGATTGGCTAAGCAGAGTGCATAAAGGATATATTGTTGCAAGGTGCAGATTTTGCATCCCAAGGCATGCTACGCCCATAAAAGATAGCCAATAACAACTCATCATCAAAGTAAACGGGGGAAGACTCCATGAATTCCACTGCATACTCAGCAATAGGGCGGCCATCCTGAGTGAGGAAGTATAGAGGGCAAATTGGGACGGAGTGGAATTCTCATACTGCAGTAGGTGTTGGTCTGGTTTTCTGTCAGGAGATAGCACACTTGAGAGAGATGGATCAGTGAAAATACACTGCTTTATTAGAGCAAATTCCAAACACAGGTGAGTACAACACAGCGATGGTGAAGGTGGGTATTAAACTTCAATTCTAAGCTTTTGCAAGTGAAGATAGAGACTGTGACTTCAACAGGTGAGTGAATCCACAAACACACACACCTTAAGTTGCTGTTTGGCAGACTGAATAGTAATCAAAGTCTTTGTCTTAAAGATCTTGAGCAAACACTGGAGAAGAGGAACAGATGCAGGAGCAATGAGACAGGAATTGTAGGATGTCATCTTTATAGGTAGTGAATACAGGCAAGTAATCCTTAGTCCAAGTCGTAGACCAGATTATGAGTGTGTGCCTATATGCCAGAGGTGATGAGTGTGCTAAGGAGGTGCAAGTGAACAGGAAGGATGCTGGGAAATGTGGTTTGTTAAGGTGACTGGGCTGGTGGGAGTTTGAGACAGCTATAAATAGACAGGTGGTTTTAGGTGGAGGATTATTCTCATTGTATATTTTATTCAACACTGTGTACAAGATGAGTTGTCATTATTTTTGTTCCATTAAAACTTATGGGAAAGGCTGTAAAATTTTAAATTTGCATTTTTTACAAGCTATCTTGCCTAGCGTACACTAGCAATTAGACGGCTTCAAAGCTAATAGCAATGGACCAAAAGCCACAAAACTTTTGATTTAATTGGGGTCTTTAAAACAGCAACAGCAAATAAAGGCACCTGTGAATGAAAATATTTACCTTCATTATAAATGCCTCTGCACCCAGTTCTGAGATCTCCTCTGTACTCAACTGCAATGAAGTGTGAAAGGGTTAAATTCTACAGCCTCAAAACCTTTTACACATTAATAATGTCCCAAAGATGAAAATTATTTGATAATGATTTTTATTCATATTAGCAGAACTTGCGATGGTTACAAAAGTATTTTTTCCCCATAGGGATTTTAAAAGTCAAGCCTTATTCAGCATGACCATATTCTATAATTAAGACCACATTTACACTTGGTATTAAAATGAGATCTATATCTCTGAACTTAACAGCTCAGCACAGCATCAAAGCTTCTCCTGGTGATAGATATTTAACAGAATGCTGGTGGTGATGTAATTACCTTAGACACCAGTATGGAGACAACAGCCACCGCCATTCTCTGCACAGTCTGATCTCCGTGATTCCCCAGCAACATCATTATCAGCTTAGCAGCTTCGTATCTATCCAGGAAAAGAGGGTCAAGACTAAGTTAAGCCAAATCGACAACAAGCTGAAGTGCACTGAGGAAATTTGTATGGACTGACCTGTCAAATGGGACAACCTGTAAGATATGGTCACTGCAAAGGGTAAGTAGGCAATTCTTCTGCAACTAAACGCAGAAAAAAATTAGACATTGATAGTCAATAAAGGATGAAACAAAAATTACCAAGAATAATTTTAGGTCATATTTAATGGCAGAATATAAATAAAGAAACAAAAAAATATTTCACTGATTCCAAAAATATATTACATACTGTATACATGAATTAAAATGTATAAAATGTATTTATACATCATGGTAGTAAATGTTGTACTTGCTTAAAGATGCGGCGTGTAGATTTTAGCGAATTCTAGCGGTTCGGGTGCAAATTGCAACCAACGGCTCAGCCCACCACTCACCCCTCCCTTCTAAAGAAGCTACGGTGGTCAAAACAGGACAAACATGTCGCCGTCGGAGACACAAGAGAGTAGCCAGTCAAGCAACAAGGTTTTCTTTTCTTTGCCAATGAAGAGTGACGCTCTATAATAATGTGTGGTCCTCCATTTGTTCAAAATTTACTACTAATGTTAACGTTAATGCTACTACTACTTCGTGCTAATTCAACGTAGTGACGCTGCAAGTTGCCATTAAAAATACCAACGAAGAAGAAAAACAACAGAGTGACGAAACGCGTTCTGTAGAGAAGTTTGTCCATTTAGGGCTACTATAGAAACATGGCAGCGCAAAATAGCAACTTATCTTTTTTTGTGTGTATTTATACTTTTGCTTATGCCAGTTTAAAACACAGAGCAGAAGTACTATAAAAGTAATCAATTATGTATGTTGTAAAAACTGTGGCGCTGTTAAAACCACGCTCTGTTTGACTAGGCTGAAACTGCAATATTGGCTCAATCAATGGCCGTCTTGCAGACGGGAAGGGAACTTTTGGGGAAAGCCAGTTAGAAAAACTGAAAGACCCAATTGAACCAACTAAGACCAGTTTAAGCCAGCTAAGCAAATCAGAACCGATGATTCATGGCACTTTTTCTCAGCAGGCCCAAAAAGACATGTGGGAAACATTGACCCCAATGCATGAATGGATGGATACAATATCTGGCTGCATTATCATACAAACTGTTGGACGATGTCTTCGTCGTCGGTTAGAAACCTGGGTGTGCTCTTTGATGCCAATCTTTCATTTGAAAGTCACGTGTCTCGGATCTGTAAAACCACATTTTTCCATCTTAAAAATATCTCTGAATTACGTATATTGTGTACGTATATAATATATTGTGTATTTGTATTTTTTTATTTATTTATTTTTTGTTGTGTGTGTGTGTGTGTGTGTGTATTGTGTAATTGTTGTCTTTTCCACTGCTCCTTGCCCAGGGACCACAGATGTAAATTAGCTGTACAGCTAACTCTGGCACAGGACTTGAACTGTGCAAGGTCCCTGACAAATAAACGAATAAATAAAAAAAGTATATGCTCTCATTGACAAATGCGGAACAATTAGTTCATGTGTTCATGACATCAAGGCAAGATTATTGTAATGCTCTATTGGGTGGTTGCCCTGCATGCTTAATAAACAAACTATAGCTGGTCCAAAACGCAGCAGCTCGAGTTCTTACCAGAACCAGGAAATATGACCATATTAGCCCAGTTCAGACAACCCTGCATTGGCAGCCTATTAAACATCATACACATTTCAA
Organism: Cyprinella lutrensis; assembly: GCA_027497675.1. Taxonomy (NCBI): domain Eukaryota; kingdom Metazoa; phylum Chordata; class Actinopteri; order Cypriniformes; family Leuciscidae; genus Cyprinella; species Cyprinella lutrensis. The sequence goes on from JAOTRC010000039.1 coordinate 3,166,421, forward strand.
AATATTGCTGATTACTTACAAAGCACTGACTGGTTTAGCTCCACAGTACTTGAGCGAGCTCTTAATGCATTATAGTTCTTCACGTCTATTGCAATCTCAAAATTCCAGTTGATAATAACTAGAATATCAAAATCGACAGCTGGCGGTAGATCCTTTTCCTATTTAGCACCAAAACTGTGTAATAGTCTTCCTACCATTGTCCGGGAAGCAGACACACTCTGCCAGTTCAAAGCTCGATCTCTTTGCCCTGGCATACACATAATACATTATCGACTTCTATAATTCAGTGTTAGGCTGCATAGATTAGGTCAGCCGGAACTAAAAACACTTCCCTTAAATCCTGATTTACTCGTTACATCATAAGAAGAACGGCATCTACGCTAATTTGAGTGTCTTTTTTTATCAAGAGGTTTTCCCGCCTCAGAGGAAAACTGGCACCCGACTAAGCCTGGTAAAAAAAAAAAAATAAAAAAAAATTGTTCTCCATTGGGTCACCTGATGGAGTTTTTCAGTTCCTTGCCACTGTTGCCTTTGGTTTGCTCAGTTGGGGATATTCAAATTAATTAACCAATCAGTATTACCCTTGATCAGTTTTTCCACTAAGAAACGAATATTATTATTAGGTTTTGATTGATACTGTGAGCTTCTTTGATGCAATCTATATTGTGATAAGCGCTATATACCTGACTTGACGATGGATGAATATCGAATGCAGCCTGAGTGTGTTTATACCTGCTCGTGGTTTGGGAAGTTCTTCATGGCTGTGAGAAGCTGTTGAACTACAGTTCCCACCAGGTGTAAGGACATTCCCAGCACCAGCTCCTGTACGGTCAGGTTAAATATGCATGCGGTGGCCACAAGCTGAACATGGAGAGAATCTGTGTGGTGTTTCATTCCAGCCAATACCAACTGCAAGAGGAAGAGCCACATGTAACAGTTACATCAGCTGTAAATGCCATTTAGCACACTAGAAAAAAAACATGAGTCAAGATCCTTTACAGTAAAGGGAGGTTTTAAGGGATTGTTTCTTTTCTTATGCAATGATATCATTACATACTTTCTCTCGTCTTAAAAAAAAACTGCCCTTACACTCGATTAGAAATTAAAATAAAAAATTAAATCAATAAAAATCTTAAATCGAGAGAAAACGGCAAGGTGGAGCAGAGAGGGAAAGGACAAAGAGACATAAAGCGCAGCACTCCAAGAAGAAACAGCAAAATATTGCAAAATTACTGCCCTGTACAGTGCAGGTCAGTTTCATCTGTAAATATACTGTCCTTTTTTCTGCGTTAACTTAGTATTGAACTGCTAGCAAATGTCAGCAATAGCCTAGCGCTCATCTAACCTCTAACGTTACATTCGTGGAGAAATCAAAACAAATGACAAATGAGTGAAACAACACAGAAAAGTCACAGAAGAAATATACTGAGGTAAAAATTATATATATATATATATAATATTAAACAACCAGACTAACAAATTGCAGAGAACCATGCTCATGCCATATTTCAAGAGCATCTTTTTTTAAATATAAATAATAATTTTAACAACGTGTTTTATTGTTCTTGTGCTACTATTGTCAGAACTACAGTTCTTCTCAAATAGGCCAATTCTCAAATAATTTCATAACACTTAACTTTTTGTATAAGAGGTTTAAAATGTGTGCTTTTATTTACAACTAATTAAATTATTTATTTTATTATTAAAATTATTATTATTATTATTCTTTAACTTATAGACCACTGGGAGAATCAAGATAAATTCTTGTTTTTTTTCCTTCTTTCAATTTTAAATATAATAACGACTGATTGATACATTGAATCTTCACTAGACACTACATCAGCTACTAGCCTATGTTATTAGGATTAAGAAATGATCAAAGGACATTAGAATTGTAGGCTACAGCAAAACAAAAGTGTGCTATAACAGCATAAACATGCTTACTTTTTACTATGAAGTTAATGTAGAGAATCTCCGCAGAACTGATGAAAACGTCTCTATTATAGAACAATTAGAACTGTGAAATTATAGAAGCAACTTTGTACTGTCACAACCAGATAGATTAATAGATCCCCTACCACGGGTGCAATCCATGTTTTCAGAGACGGGTCGCTCTCCCATTCCTTTCTGTAGCACTTTTAATATTTACCCCACTTTGGCAAATGCAGTTTTGACGAATAGAACTACAACAACCTGCCAATCAAGCTTGAAGTCCAATTGGACAGGATTCCTCTGAACCTTATTGGCTAACCTGAATCATAACATGAATCATGCCTAATTTAAACGTAATCCTACATTCTACAATTTATTTTATAGTTTGTTTTCATGAATTAAAAAAAAAAATACTGTTTATAGTTAAAAATAATAACCCGCCAGTTGAATCAAAAACCAGCCCAAAATTTAAAGGCCCACCCAATGCATTTTTTTCAGGTCAGACATGACCAAAAGGAGCCCAAATGGGTGGGAACTCACCCAATCTGCCAACACTGACAGCAGCGCTGTCTATTGTTACTGAATGATTCAGCGTTTTGAACGAATCTTTTGTATGAATGACTCACTAATTAAGACGCTCACTTGCCGTCACCTATTGGTGATTTAGTTTAATGTTTAAGTATTGCATTTTTTAAAATTTGTATATTCAAACATTTATTTAAAACATCAATCTCAAAACATTATTTATTGCAGTTGTATTTGCAGTGCACATTATTTAATAGCTTGTTTTCACGTGCCGTCACGTTACTGCGTTGCCATGGCGCGAAATGCAGATGGAGGGCAGGAAGCGATTTTCTATATTTAGGAAGCACTATAACACACTCAAAATGCCTATGTTTTGCATTGTTTATGGTTGCTCAAATCGATCAATGCACGAGGAGTTTTTATCTGTGCCAAAAGTTGTTGTTCATAAGGGGGGGAAATACAAGAAATTGACAGAAAAACACCGGGAAAAATGCCTCGCAAACCTACGTCTGCGGTCGGGAGGAGCCGAATGGGAAAATGCCTGTGTGTGTGTGTGTGCAGTGATCACTCGTCAAATGTGAGTTAATACATTATTTATATATCTTATAATTACATTATTCAGGTGTTTAAGTACACTTATGTGGCTGTTCGTGTAACGTACAAGTTTCCGAACTTTGTAAAGTCAAAGTATGTCTGTAAGACGAGTTAGTTGCTGATATCTACAGCCTTGATGGCAGGCAAATCTCTCAATTCAGTTGAAAATCGGTCCTCTTCATAACGGTCCAACATATGTTTCGATTTTCTGTTTATATATTTCTCTTTTAATAGCGTCTAAAGTAGTACAGTATGGATTTTCCTCCATCTCCCTCACAGCCTCGCTTTCATTCTCATTAAAAATCAAAGATGGTGCTGCTGTGAATAAGGCGTATAGTGTCTTATCATTATAACTGAATTAATTTCATTTAATCAAATGTAAGAATTTGACATGAAAGATTATGCATCCATTTAATAAGGTAATACAAATTTCCTTTTTTATCATCAAATTAATAAATAAAAAAACAGGGTTGTCCGTGTTTCAATTTTTTTTAATTGGGTGCATAGGATGGCCTGGGTGGGAATAGGATTTCCCGGAATGAAATTGTGTTCCAGTACGGCCCTATGTCCAGGTTCAACAGGCATGCACTGGCCAAAAGCTGAAGATGGAGACAATCAGTGTGGTGTTTCATTCCAGCCTTTACCAACTGCAACAGGAAGAGCCACATGACATGTACATCGGCTGTAAATGCCATTCAGCACACTAGAAAAATGTTTTTAAACATGAGTCAAGATCCTTTACAGTAAAGGGAGGTTTTAAGGGATTGTTTCTTTTATTATGCTATGATATCATTATATACTTTCTCCCATCTTAAAAAAAACTTAGGGAGATACAACTCTCTTGACATCATCGTAAAACTAATCCGTATATGAATTGAGTGGTTTAGTCAAAATAGTCTGAAGAGACTGGATCTCTTTACATGATGAACTTTTTATTCACATACGCTGATCAACGAACAGAAGTTAAACCGTACTTTCTTGACACACAAGATCAAACATTGGTTCTTGCTGAAGCTCAAACGTGCTGAGTAACACAAGAATGAACCTCATTGGTTCTCGGACATCAAGAAAGCATATTTGAGCTTCCATTAACCATATCTGAATGTTCATAAGTAAATAAAAGTCTAAATTCAATCCGTAAATCATATACAGTAAAGCAATTGAGTCTCTTCAGAAAATTTCGAGTAAATTGCTCGATTCATATGGATTAGTTTACGATCTCTTTATGAACTTTTCAGAACGGTATTGGTATTTGCTTGGACTGTCAATGGAAGAACAGAAATTCAATAAAAATATCTCCATTTGTTTTTCAAAAATGAACAAAAGACCTACATGTTTGGAACGACACAAGGGTGAGTAAATGATTTACAAGAATTTACATTTTCTTGGACGCTTTATCCCATTAAAATCTCAATTTGAACTTATTATAACAAGGCAGGGTTGGTTCAGGCTGTAAAATAAGATATGGTGTGATTCCTCAAAACTTAGAAAGGATATTTATGAAACTTATTTACAGATCCTGGTAAGAAACCAGCTTAACATATTTTGTTCACAAATACAGATGATGAGACAACAGCATAACTTCGAATGAAGAATTGTTTGTACCTTTATTATGTTTGGCTGAGGTCTTTCCAAGTTGTTGGTGTGACTGTAAAGATGTTTAAGAATCTCCAGCATGAAACTCTCTCGGTCGCTGTATCTCCTCAAGGCTTCACACAGTTGGGTCAAATTGGACTCTCCAGCCACCTGGATGTGTTCACAAATATCTTTTATCTATCTATTTTTTATTTTTTAGAAGTATTATTTTTCACATGCTCAATGAGATGGCAGTCAAATCCAATTATTCTGCAAGCTATCATGTTGTTTCTAGTCTTTCATAGACAAAGTTTTGAATAGCATCATAAAGTCTGGCCCACTTTGCTGCTTATTGTGGTCAGAAACTGTTTTCCAGCTAAAACTAACAGTAACACTAGAGGATCATGTGTGCTTCACAGTCTGCTCTCTTATCAACAGCTGCCGCATCATGCCACGGTATGGGGTCTTGAATTTCATTTTTGTTTCCAACTGTGACGAATTCAAATGTGATGGACGATTTCAAGTTATGAGGAAGTACGATGCATTTTTAGCGATCGAAATCAGCCTGTTGAAAGTATGACGTGAAACAGTGTGTATTGTCAAAAATAAAATGGAATGGAACACCAGCGTTTTCATATTTTTATAACGTCCACTGTGCGCTTCAATTAATTATCTCATGTCAGGCTTTTGTCTTGTCCGCAAGAGTGACTGATTACTGCGGCAGGCTTGGCTGTTTCTACCCTTTCAAAAGAATAGCTTTTTTTGTCCTTGGTCCATTTTGGTTTAGATTTCTTGTTTTCAGTACAGAAGTTTACTACATTTTGTGTTGTGTACTTTGGTTGTTATTTATTTGGGGATTAAAGTTTATGCTGAATGTTTATGTGGCAAGCAGGGCGAGGCTGAGAGCCTTGGGAACGGAGTGGAGTTTCAATAAAAGCTGTTTTGTACTAACAAGCTTTTTAAAAATATAAAATTACCTCTTATATGTCAAAAGATCAAGGGAAATTACATTTCTCAATTCATGGCCCCTTTAAGATTTTTTAGTCAGTTAATGTCTATGTTTACATGCAACCCAATAATCATTTAGTAATAAATAAATGGCTCAATCATACTGAAAAACCTTCATATAAACACTATAATCGATCCGACTGAGCTTGATCTGAATGAAATTTGTACTGCGTGATAAATGAGCAGCACGACACAACGGTTCATATGTCTCCAAATTATGACCAGAAATACATATTAAAGGGATACTTTTTTTTGGAAATAGGCTCATTTTACCACTCCCCCACAGTTAAACAGTTGAGTTTTACCGTTTTCAAATCAACTCTGATTTTCTGATATTTAGAAGAATATCAGTATACAGACATTTTCTGGTCTCATTGACTTCCATATTATATTTTTTTTTCCTACTATGGAAGTCAATAAGACCAGAAACTGTCTGGTTACTGATATTCTTCTAAATATCAGGAAATTGGCTGAATGGATTCGAAAACGGTAAAACTCAACTGTTTAACTCTGGGGGAGTTGTAAAATGAGCCTATTTCCAAAAA
>JAOTRC010000039.1:3181632-3193685 GCA_027497675.1 Cyprinella lutrensis
AGCTTGATAAAAATTGTCATTTTAGAAGAAAATTTCAAATGGCACTTAGAGGCTTTTGCATCTGAACTCTTCATATATTTAACAATATAGATCGTTTCAAAGCAGTTTTACAGTGATAATATGAAATTAAAGTAACATAGATTGTTTTGGCTTTACAGCAGCTCTAGAATAAAGTTATTGTCCAGCTAAAGTTAGTTTTGATTGATTCGCTTCCGTCACAACGTTAGTTATAAACTTTGGGGCCGCTAACATGACACAGTTCTAACAGAAAACCCTTAACACGATCATTTGCTCAAAACAGTGCCTGTGGCTCAAGAACGCAAACCATGAAATAGGTTCCAAGGTACAAGCCTTGAAAAATTTATAATCCAGAATTTTTTATCGCTTCTGCATAGCCACGTGAACCGGAATTATACTGACAACGATTTATCTGTACAGAGGTAAAGGGAAGGAGGCCTTCACAGGAGAGAGACTAGTTCAGATTTCAGGATTGCTTTGTCGTCGTGTCCAGGCGTGGTCCTTAATCAGATCGGGATACGGCCTGGATCAGGCGGACTGCGATAAACCCCGGGATAAACAGAGAGACTAGTATTAGCCTAGACGCCATTAGCGTAGACGCGCGTTCTTCTTATGATGTAGCGAGTACAACAGGATTTATGGGAAGTGTTCCCGGTTCCCAGTTGACCTAATCTATGGAGCCTAACATTGAATTACAGAAGTCTATGTGTATGCTAGGTCAAAGAGATGTGTTTTAGTCTACATTTGAACTGACAGAGTGTGTCTGCTTCCCGGACTATGTTAGGAAGACTGTTCCAAAGTTTTGGTGCTAAATAGGAAAAGGATCTACCGCCAACAGTCAACCATCTATAATATCCCGCCAGCCCCAGGAACTGCCTCACCTCCTTTTTGGTCTTGGGTGTCGGACAGGTTGCAACTGCGGCCGCATCAATTTGGGGATGTACCTGTCCATGACCCAAGTGAAAGCCCAGATACCTGACTTCCACACGCCCAACTGGACACTTTTTCGGGTTGACCGTTAGTCCAGCCCCTCTCAGTGAACTCAGGACAGTCCACAACTGCATATGATGCTGCCAGTCATTGCTATAGATGCTAATGTCAGCTAGATAGGAGGCCGCATATGCAGCATGCGGAAGGAGAATTTTGTCCATGAGACGCTGAAAGGTGGCTGGAGCCCCGAACAACCCGAAAGGCTCTTATCCAGGTGATCATGCAATTCGTCAACCAGCGGCATTGGATATGCATCGAAATTCGGTACAGTGTTCACCATGCGATAATCCACGCAAGAACCAATCTTCCGTTTTAGGCACCAAAACTATCGGACTCGTCCAATTACTGCTGGATTCCTCTATTGCTCCCATGTCTAGCATTGCCTCTAATTTGCTTTGAACTACCTTTTTTTTGTGTTCAGGCAAGCGATATGGCCGTCTGGGTACTACCACGCCCGGTTCAGTCTCAGTGTGGTGCTGGTCTGTTCGAACAGGCAGGGATGAGAACACACTGGCAAATTCTGCTTGTAAATTGGACACATCAGTGAGCTTGTTTTGACTAAGTGTCTTGGATCACTCGATACAACTTCTCTTTTAAAATAGCAAAATAAGGATATAAGAGTGGTCGATCTGGTTGAAGAAGCTGTCTGTCGATAGTATGGACCTGTTTAAAGGCATTTTTGAGCGTTTCGTCCTGGGACTGTTCCAGGGGAAAATCATTGCACTCTGTAAGTATTCTCCTTTCAAGAGACGATCTGTTCCCCTGGCTCATCTTCCATTTGGTCCTGGCTCAGCTTCTCCTACCTGAGTTACCTCCCCCCTTCCCCGCTCCCCCTTCTTCCAAGAGACATCTGCACATAAATACCCCAATAATAGACTAAAATCTGGCCAATTTGTTCCTAAAATAGGCGCATGTCAGAGGTGCGGGATAACCGCAACCTCTATTATGCCTTTGACTGCAAAATTGAATAGCCACCGACATTAAGAGGTAGTTCACGCACTGTACTTTAAACATGTGGCTCTTATACAATGCATCTGGTTGAATCAGGCTTTGATGAATGGAGGTTTGGTTACATCCTGAATCTACCAAAGCGTGATACGTATACCCTCCTTTAAACTCACAGGTATCTGGTACAGGCCAAATTGATCGGGGTGGCCTGCGGAGCATACAGGACCCGGATCAGTGTCCCCATCTCCATCACTGGACACTGATCAAAAAAATTACCCGGGTCCCCGCAACGCCAACAGGCCGGCCCTGACCTGCCTGCCGCCCAAGTATCAGGAAGCGGGTCAAGGAATTGGCGTGGAAAGGGCATAGGAACGGTTGTCAGCCCCACCCCTCTGGGACCAGCTGTCGGCTCTGCTGCTGGCCCACGCCTCCATTAGGGTGCATGTCAGGGTGTAAAACCCCCTTCTGACCTAGGTTTAGAGGGGGAAGGAGACACAAGGTTGAAAACACAGGGGAAGAGGGAGAGAGAGAAGCTGCTGGTACCCCAATTCTGGAGCACGCCACCATCTGGTTCTCAGCCAGTTGAATGGCCTGGTTCAACGACGTCGGGCAGTGGACTGAACAGAGGAATTAGAGAAGGAAGTTTTAAATTGCTCAGAAACAGAGAAAATGTAAGTTTTGCAAAAAAACAAACAAAAAAGCGTAAGAATGATTACATGAATTTAATCAGCTCAGATCATTGTCAGAAATTAGTGGAGACAATCTTAGGGTTGTCACAGTGAAATCCTGTTCTTTATTGACAGGGATTTATGCTGAAAATGTATTATGTGCTTCTTAGTGAATTTGCAGTAAAATTCACACAGTGAAACAACTATGAAACACAAAATATTTAATGAAAGTGTTCCTGTTATGCTTTTTCAAATAAAACCTTTAATGCCGTGTGTAACAAAGCTGTTTGTGAATGTAAAATGTCTGCAAAGTTTAAAGATTAAAGTGCACGATAAGTTAAGTTTTTGTTTCTTAAAAGAAAGAATCGATTCTGAACTGCCGAAATGAGTCGTCAGGAGTTCCAGTCTCTTTTCCTGTCACGTAACAATGACCCTCAAACACTGTATTTTCTGAGAGTGGAAGAGTTTGGATTGAATTGCCGTCAAGGTGCCGTTTTCAGTGCTGTAATCAACTCACATGCATTTCCAAAGGATGAGGACTTTTTGCCGTAAAAACCGACGACATCATTACTGTTCGTATCACTGTATATAAAGCGCTGAAGAAGAGCTGAAATTCAGATATGGCAATAGTCCTTTTGTTTTCGACGCATGGTCGACCAATAATAACAGACTGGGCCATCTGACCAATCAGAGCAGGCTGGCAGAACAGAGGGATTTTGAGAAACTGCATCTTTTATCGAAACGTTTCAGACACTGTGAGAAAAAAGGTGATGATGCAGAATTATGGATTCGTGTAAAGCTATTGTAGGAGACCTCCAAAACAAAATTATGAGCCTTTAGAATAGCATAATAGGGGCACTTTAATGAAACAGCTGAAACATGTCAAACAAATTCTATGAACAGATATTGTTAATCAACTATCACAGCACAGAAACCATAAATCATTAAAAATCAACAATGAACCGCAGCAAGAGAAAACTAGACTTTGTTTAACTGAGGTTTGCTCTTAAAACCAACCAAATGCAGTGCAGTGGAAGCCATAGCACAAAATAAATGATTTATATTCTCTAATCTTTGTTTGCTAACAGAGACAGAATGAAGATGTGATGCCAGAAACACAATGACCATGGCTCTGTATACGCACATCTTGATCTTGGCATAGTTTTTCCTAACATAAACGACCAGAAATAGACACTGTATCTCTTGTGGAAAAGTGCAATGTGATCTGGCCACAAGCAAATTATATGTTGTTCTATTTTAAGTGGATTGTTTGTATTAGACACCATGAGATTTGGCTATTTGAAAAGGTTATGAAATGGAAATGTTGTCTGATTGACGTGTTTGGAAATTGTGTTGTCAGTGTACAGGAAACCAGTATACAGCACATTATATAAACATCTATTCTGACATCTCAATATGTAAAGATGTTTATTGCCATTGCCATGAATAGCCACAATAATGAATATGGGAGTTGAGGAATCACATTCCAACATAACAATGTTTTTACTTGACTCAAGAGCGGGTCAACTTTGGTTTGTGATGAATTAACTGCAAATTAAAACAAGCGGTTGAAAAATATTGGATTGGTCTGAATGATAGAGATGCAGTTATGTAAAAACCAGTTATGTATTTCTGCCCAGAGACTATTCTATACAGAATAGACAGATCTTAAAATGAACAAATTTGATCTATTATTTGTATATATTATTATTGTCATTGTAACACTTGCAAGCGGAGCAATAAAGAACAGAAAACTGGCAAGTTGTGAGGCATTTTTTACAGTCTATGGGCATTTCCAGTCAAATCACATCTATAATATCTATATCTGAAGCAGTAGGCCTACCTCTTAAGTAGGCCTATGGCAGACCCTGCAAATCTGTTCTCCACATCAAAACTTTATGTAAAGTGATATTAAATTTTTTTAATATCACTTTACACTGCAGTAATTCAGATGAAAAGTGAAAAATAGACTAGACTGTGTTTTTTTATTATTTAAATAATAGGGTCTGTCAAAAACATAAATAATAGGGTCTGTTTTTTAATCTGTATCACGATAAAATATATATCATATATAACGAAACAGCAGCCATCTTTTACAGTACCTCCTGAACCAAAACAACCAGCTTAACCAGTTCTCGCCATAACTACTGGAAGTTGTTCACCTTCATTATTATTGCAATGTAATGTGCTTTGAGACATGAGGTAATTTAACGCTGTCTCTTGTGACGGTTTTGTTTGCTGCCTGCTGTACGTGAACGTGTTTTGGAGGAGGTGTGGCTTTGGAGAAGCTCTGAAGGGAGGGTGGGATCTTAAACTTTCAAAGCTAACTCGCTATTGCTAGCCTCTATGAAAATTGCCCACCCTACCTTTAACCTTTAACAAAGCATCCATAGATAACACTTTACAATAAGGTTCATTAGTTAACATTAGTTAATGTATTTACTAAAATGCACTAACCATGAGCAATACATTTGTTAGGCTACTGCATTTGTTCATCTTTGTTAATGTTAGTTCATGAAATTACATCTCTTCATTGTTTGTTCATGTTCATGTTCACGGTGCATTAACTAATGTTAACAAGATTTTAATCAAGTATTAGTAAATGCTGAAAATAACATTAAAAAAGATTAACAAATGCTATATATGTGCTATTCATTATTAGTTGATATTAACTAATGTAGTTAACTAATGTTAACTAACGAACCTTATTGTAAAGTGTTAGCTACCCATATTCCCTTCCTGGCATGATCAAGCTAGGTTTCATGCTCACCAGCACCGTGAAGCCTTTAATCATTGTAGTTGGTAAAAAAATATATAAAGTTTTGTATTAATTAAACAACTTTTAAAATCTAAAATATACCGTCTTTATGTTGTTTTGGAGATTCAATGTGAAATCATGAATTATAATATCAAAATATGTTATACATTTTTGTGTCTGGTGTAGTTATCTAATTAGTGTAATTTCCTTTTCTTTCAAAAAGAAAAGTAAGGGACTTCTCATATTTTTTCTGTAATTTAATTGCAGTTACTTAATGTAGAGATTAAAGAACAATTATAAAACAAAAATTAAACAGGGATTTAACATCAAGGTTTTATGTTAAAAATGTTTTAAGTTGAAAATTTCGGTCAGTTCAAGAATTTTGCAAATGTATATTGTTTATTTGAAATAATAAAAAGTGCAGTTTCTATCAGTATTGTTCAACTGGTCCAAGATATGGGATTTAGAAAGTAATTAGTAATAAGTATCCAGTATAGAGAATAATTAGTACAGTAACCTAATTACAGTGTTTAAGGTGTTTAGTTAGTAGCTAATAATTAATTATTTAACTTTTTTAGAGTAACTTTCTCATTTTAATGTTGTGATTAATCGCGATATATTGTCTTATTTAATAGACTTATACATCTTTAATATGTAGCCTTAAATAATTGCACTTAAAATTGGCTTTCAGTGCTTTGTGTCATCAACCTCCTCGAGATGTTATGCAAATGCAACATGTCTTCATGTATCTGAAAAGCATGCTGCTTTGCAAGCTCAAACGAACTAGTGTTTGAGTGCACACTGTTTAGGAGTGAAACGTTCACTGTCTCATAGGCTCAAGGCAGACAATGCCAACAGTACACAATGTTCCCTTCACCGAAGGAACTCCCCCTATGTGCAGACCTTCATAATATTTAAGTTACAAAACTTCATGCCATATTTTATTCATTTAAACAGATTATTTTTTTTTCAAAAATAAATACATCACAATGTCAGTGTGCAGAAAACTCCGACTTTGGACTTTTAACAAGTTAAAGAAAAGTATCAATGGCACAATGCGATATATATATATGCAGGACAAAAACGGACCGTGACATAGTTGCGGGGAAAGGGGGTATCCCTTCTAATATTAACACAACAGTGGCTTTAAATAAGAGCACACAACTAATACTCAGTTTCTAAAATGTATTTACATATTTTTTTAAAGCAATGGCAATTTACAATGACAACAAAATAATAAAAAAACACAACACGTCGACATCCAGTATGAAGTGTTCCCTATGCAGACCGATGGTATCGTCCTCAGACACTTACATCGTCCCAAACCTTATAAGAGTTTGATTCACTCCAGACACTCTGTTCATTTGGGTATTTCGATCAATACTTAGCGTTATGAACGTGATGATGATGTATGTTATTCTGGTACATGATCATAAGCTTTATTGCGACGGTTTATTTTGAATGACTGGCTGCCAATTTTTTTTTTTTTTTTTTTACAACCGGACACTTGGATTAAGAAGTGGAAAACCGGGCTTTTTCGGATTTTTAACATTGTTCTGCCGTTGCTTTCTTCGTTATTCTAGATATAACGATTAGACAAGCGTTCACAGTTGTTTGACGGTCCGATTTACAGTATTTAAAGGGCTTAATTCACTTCGCGAACACGATCCATTGTTGAATAAAGGATGTCTGCTGAACCATTTTCCTACATCGAAATGAGTCGTGTCAGCGCAGCAGGCACTGGTTCGTAACTACATTTCTTTATTGTTTTCCTTTTCATCTTTTAATATTTGGTGTGTTTTCTGTTTAAATGACACTGTCTTTGTTCTCGTTCAAACACAATCCCAAGTGTCAAGCGTTAATCTTGGGAAACAATAATATAAGTTAGCCGTATTCATTAACATAACAATTGTGAAAGTTAGTTTATATCGTATAAAAGTGAGTTAGCCCCGTTTCGGGCTTTTTATTCGTTGAGTCTTGCATGTCTCAACATGTCATCGATGAGTTCATTGAGGTCAGCAGTGCAGGAGTATCGGGCCACGAAACTACCAATCCTACTATGGCGAAGCGTGAGCTCATGAATATTAAATAGGCAATGGTGACGTCCCTTGGTAACAGTCTTTGAGCGTCCAATCACATAACTTGATTAGTATTCATGAGCACAGTGCCTTGTTCGGCGGTTAGGCAAAGTCTTAATTTAAGCCAATCACAGAGCCCCGCTGATTAACGTCACGTCGTGTACTGAATGCTCACAGGCCGTCACCTCCTCCATAGTGGGACTGTTGAATTCGCGAGCGGGGATCCCAGGGAAATCCCGAGCGCTGTTCTGTCCACAGCTGTCACTTCAGACACACGGTTCAAGACGGGAGTCTTTACACAATCATGCGGTGTCTTGTTAACAGTATTACTGATAGGTTAATAAGATCATTTAAGTGTCTGTCTGCTGGCCTTCTGCTTGTTGTAGTCGGCAAAACTCCCTCATAGACATTTGCATTCTTATATTGCTTGCATTGTAACGTAACTCTATATTTTCTGTCCAAATTGTCACTCATGTTTCTATTAAAATTGATATGTTTAGTGAGCTGAACTGATGTTGACGGAAATGTTATGTTTTCTGCGTAAAATAGATTAAATATATGTATCAATTCATTTTACAATCTAATTATTCAATTTCAATATATGTTATCATTAATTTGGTTAAAATTGTCATGGCAGTCATAGATAAATGCAATTATACAACACAATCTGATCTGTTTAGATTTATTTTTCAAATAAAATAGGTAAAATAGAGACCAAAACCTGACAAATAGACAATTTCTTGCTGGAGGTTTTCATGCAGAAATGTAACAGTTTCTGAATTGATCAATAAAAGGTTGTCTCATATTATGTTTCTTCTTCAGACATCGGTAGCGACGATCATCTACCAAAAGAAACGGAGCCCAGCGATTCATTACAGGAGGCCGGGTGGTACTGGGCTGACATATCAAGGTGAACTATTAAGCCGGAATAAGTCTTAGTATTTTTGTCTTTAATTTGTCTGCATATTATTGAATTTATACCACTTTTTTTAGGGAGGAGGTGAACGAAATCCTCCACGGCTTGCCCGACGGTGCTTTCCTGGTCCGAAATGCCTCCTGTAGGGTGCAGGGAGAATACACATTAACTGTGAGGTAAGGATTGCATGGTTCTGGATTCCTCTTTTAGTGAAGCAGATTTGTGACTCTGGTACTGACATTGGCCAACTGATCATTAGCCAGTCTTTTGTCTGTATTGCTACCAATCACACATTAGTTCACAAATCAGTGTCATTAAAACTCTAGGAAGTGATTTGCTAGTACTTTTAGCATCTGTTTAAAGGTACGTTTACACATCAATGATGTACTAAAAGCGGAAAGGTTTTTCCTTTAGGATTTTGGCGCATAGATGGCAATGTTGTCAAAACAATCCAAAAAAACGACTAAAAACACTGTATTTTGCTACACGTCCCAGTACAGTTGGCGAAAAAGACACTGTTCTTGTAGACTGAACCACTGTTTTCACAAATTTAATTTTTTTTGCACCGAGACAATGATGGTAACTTTCAAAGTTAGTTTCTTAAAGGATTAGTTTAAGGATTAAGATGGCGAATTGTCCGATTTGATTGGTTGGGATTTCAACAATGGGGTCTTTTAACACATGACCTCTACATGGAGAAATACATTGTACCAGAAAAAAAAGGCTGTATGTCTGAAAGCACTTCTCTCCACAGGAACAATGGCACCAACAAACTCATCAGGATCCAACACCGAGATGGAAAATTTGGATTCTCTGAGCCTCTGACCTTCAACTCGGTGCCGGATCTGATATCTTACTACAGGCAAAGGAGCTTAGTCCAGTACAACACTTCCCTGGATGTCACACTGGCTTATCCCGTGTCCCACTGTCACACGGTTGGTACCTTTCAGTGAATTTCGTTGTGATCCTAGTTGAAAGGAAACTTTAGTCGGTGTGTTTTTGTGTCAATAAGCAAATGCCTTATATTGTGTGTTCAGGATCTACCTGTGAAGGAAGAATTTTTGAGCGCCACCAGAGAGAAACTTCAAGAATGTTTAAGACTGTTTCAGAAGACGGCAGAGTATGAACAGCTATATGATGCTTGCACCACTTTATTACAGGTAAGATCAAATATGTGCAGAGATAATAGTGTTTGAAAAATGTTAAGTAATGTATGTCAAATACATTGCTTTTCTAAGAATTTTCCCCTGTCGCTTTACAGGAAATCCAAAGGACAAATACTTTAGAGCCCGTCAGTGTGACCGAGATCTCAAAAGACCAGTGTTATTCTCAAGAGAACTCTTGCAAAGACTTCCCCATCTCAGTCCACAGTCATCTGACAAAGTGAGTACTCATATACCAGTCCTAGCAGTTCACACATCTTTTACATCCTTTACTCAAGTTAATCCAAACCTGTAGGAATTTTTTTATTCTGTTGATCACAAAGGTTTTTGAGTTGATGAACACTGACTTCCACAGTTTGGAGAAAAAAAATATTATGTAATTCAATGGGGCCCATGAACTGTCTGGTTACCGACATTCTTCAAAATATCGTCTTTTGGGTTCACTTCATCAGCATTTCATTAAAACTATCGTCATATACTCACAGAAACTCAAGACAATCTGTCAAAATAAAAGTTTGGTTTGATTTGAAGAAATTGTGAGAGAAATATTTTACTGACATTAAGAAGATGGTACTAATCAAAGTAATAAGGATTTTTTAAAGGAATATTAAAAATAAATTCTTGTTTTTGGTACAAGTGTTGAACTTTGCCTATAATTAAATAAATTGTTAGTTTCGTTTGACTTCATTTGATCACAATGTGTATTAAATCATAAATACTGAAAAATGAAAACAAGACGAGAATTTCTGAAAAATTGAACATTTTTTTTGTTAAGTAAAGTAGTGAAGTTTTATGAATTCAATTGATTAGACATGATTTCTGGTAATTAATTTGAATTAAACCTCTTAACAGCATAATCCAGAAAATAATGAAACATCTCAATTTCATTTATTTTGAAAACTTGTAAAGAATTAAGTTTCATTTAATTAGACAATCAGATCAATCATTAAAAAAAATCCAGAAAAAAATAAAATAAAACCGATTTAATAAATTTTAATTTTAATACTTGGATTTGGGGTTTTAGACTTTTATTCATCATCATCACAACTGAGGATATTTTTAATGAAACCTGAGAGATTTCTGTTCCTCCATCGCAAGTCCATTCGCTCATAAATTTGACGCATCAAAAAATTAATAAAAAGATCATAATCCATATGAATTGAATGATTTAATCCAAGGCTTTTGAAGAGACCCGTGTGCTTTATTTGATGAACGGGTTTAATTTAAGCTTTTATTCCCATATAAACACACACATACATTGAGCACTTCAAATATGATAAACGGAAGTTGAACTGTACTTAATGAAGTTGCAAAGTTTTGGGTGAATGGACTTTTAATGGAGGGACAGAATTCTCTCAGGTTTCATTAAAATATAACCATTGTGTTTCGGTTCATTTCTGGGATGAACTATATCCCTTAATGTGTGATACTTAACTTTGCGAACACCAGTTATTATGATTTTTATTGCATTTCGAAATAATTTACCCGTCACCACTGATTTGATTAATAAAATCTTATATTACTTCAAGTTTCTCAATATTATGGCACCTTTTAAAGCGGTTAAATTTTCCGTCTTTATTAACGAAGTGAACGGGGAACACGTCTGATGCAATAGATCAGAAAGGTCCGCAGGAGACGATGGGACAATGGCGGGTGAACAGGAACTGGACTGTAGAGGATGCATCTGCATGAGGCGTTTCCAGAGCTTTTTGCTTATCAACGAGTGTCTATTTCCTCAGGTCTCCATACGAGGTAAAAGAGGAGCGAGAGGAGAGCGTGGAGCTTCTGGAGGAAGAGCGATGGTTTGTGGGAGATCTCGGGCGGGGTCAGGCGGAGGAGCTTCTCCACGGGAAACCGTCCGGTGCTTTCCTCATCCGAAACAGCAGCTCGAAGGATTGCTACGCCTGCTCTGTGGTGTAAGTCATCAATCTTTGTCCTGTTTGTTTCTTAATTAGCACAAGATGGAAACGTCCCGTAGCTTCGTGTCAATCAGTTATCTTCAGATGCTGCAGTCCCGTATTGGCAGACATTTTGCTGTCCCTAACTATCCACATTGGCTCTTTTTCTGGCCATGAACGATATAACAAAAGATCAATTTTCTGCCCGGTGTTTTACTTAATGTGCCAAATCATGCGCTCTAGCTCTTTCTATGATGCGATGGTGCCGCCGATCTGAAAACTTAACAAGCAAGTAAACTGTAGTTCAGCAATCTCCTTTGAGATATTCTGCTTAAATGAAAGTGTCAGTCTGTGTTCGGTTCACGAGCCACTAAATCTGCGATCTCCTGTCCCAAAACACCGTTGTGGTGTAAACGAACAGCCAAAAGTTTTATGTTTTTTTTAAACTGCCCCTATAGTTTTCAAATTAATTGAAATGAATGAGTTTCTTTTTGTAGACATTTTAATCAGAGATCCTAACACTTGAAGAGTTCAGATGCAAAAGCCTCTAAATGCCATTTGAAATTTTCTTCTAGAATGATAATTTTTATCAAGCTTGTATATTTAAGTTCAGTAA
>JAOTRC010000039.1:3215381-3225680 GCA_027497675.1 Cyprinella lutrensis
TGCGGCATTCGGGTGGCCAGCTCTCTCTAGTAACCACAGCTGCAGATACAAATGTGTCTGAATCTGATAAAAAAAAATTAACGTTGCGAAACCCCAAAAGACTTGATATGAATCTGAAATACTTTGTTACAAAGTCCGAAATAAATAACACAAAAAAAATTCACTGTGAACTCCAGCATATCTGGCAACCTCGAGTCATGGGGAAAGCCAGGGATACACCCTAATTTGAAATTGGTTGCAGTACCAGTTTTGGCCACAATCTTGCATACAGCCCCTTTAAATCACCATCAAATGAAATGGGAACACAATTACCTGGCTTAATTGTACATGAGTCGTCACTTCTACTTTATACCTCTTCTTTCATCAGAAAGGCTTTTCATCATTCTCCACAGCAGAGTTAGCACAGCTTTTGCTCATTGCGGTGTTAAACGTGCTCAGTGTGAAACGATGCAGTGTTTGACACACACCAACAGAAACCCAAACACGTGGTTCGGTCCGTCACAGAAACACTGCACATTGTATAACCAAAAGTTTCAGAGTTTGAGTGTAGAAAGATCAAATAATGATGGAATGAAATGTGAATTGTGACATACATTTGTACTCAACATGCAAACTGTTTAAAAGTCCACTAAAAGAACGGATAGAAAAGAAGGATACATTCATAAACTGGACATAAGTTTGGAAGCTTCTTTCCACCACAGAGGTAATTGCATCTTTTTATCTCACAATTGCGAGTTTACATCGCAATTTTTATCTCACAATTGCACGATATACTGTAAAGTCGCAATTACGAGTTATAAAGTCAGAATTGTGTGCAAAGTCGCAATTCTAAAGGGGAAAAAGTCAGTTTATATCTCTCAACACTGACTTTATATCTCACAATTCTGATGTAAATGTAAACCCACAATTGTGAGTTAAAAAAGTCGCAATTATCTTTTAAATTGCTTTACTTTGCGTCCATAATAAAGCACTGCAGTGATTACATATTTGTGTAGGAAGTTTGCGACTGGTTCCCTCGACAAAAACCCAATGGGATTTTTTCCATTGGTTTTTGGATTATTGCCGAAAACAATTTCTGTGACGACCAAAATGTCTAAGATGTCTAATCATAAACCTTTGTTAATGATCAACTTCACAAATTAACACAACTTTTATGAATTTCGAAGCCTAAATACAATAGGCCGAAGCTAAACGTAGGCTATAAACGAACTACACCACCGTTATATGACGTCACCAGCACCAAACTCTTTCAGTCATTATTTAAAAACATTCTCCTTGAAAGTTTGAATTGGAAGTTTGGAAAAAAAAAAAAAGCACGAACCTATCAGGCTTTAAACCAAAACTCCATTGGCTTGTGAAAGCATGGGAAAACCGTATATGCAGCTCTAGTCTTCAGCATGGTGTGTGAATGTCCCAGGCTTCATCTATGTGATTGGTGGCATCAGTGATGAGGGAACGGAGCTGCGCTCTGCTGAGGTGTACGACCCAATCTCTCGCCGCTGGAGCGCCCTGCCTGTCATGGTGACCCGACGGGCGTATGTGGGCGTAGCCAGTCTCAATAACTGCATCTACGCTGTTGGAGGCTGGAACGAGGCCCTGGGCTCACTGGACACTGTGGAAAAGTATTGCCTTGAGGAGGTTAGGATTCCTCGAAGTCTGGTTTATCAAGTCGACCCTTTATGCAAATGCTTCGCCTTTTAATGCGGTGTATGGCTCTGTTCTGTAGGAGAAATGGGTGGAAGTGGCGCCGATGGCCGTCCCGCGTGCTGGGGTCACAGTGGCGGCTGTTAATGGTTTGTTATACGCGGTGGGTGGTCGGACCACCAGCCGGGACTTTTCAGCACCGGTTACAGTAGACTCGGTGGAAATCTACGACCCGCACCTGGACACATGGACTGAGATCGGTAACATGATCACCAGCCGCTGTGATGGAGGTGTAGCCGTGCTCTGATGTTCACAACCAGCAATATCACCCCACTCCACTCTTCTAACTGATTTTACAGTCTAATTTATTGCACTTTTTAAACGAGTTAAGGAGGACACCTGGTATAGATCTAGTATATAAACCTGTGAACTTGAGAAGGCATGTTTGGGAGTGAAGCATCAAGGTGTATCTTTTTTTTTTTGTATGGAAGCTTGTTTTCGCCACTTTATTTCTCAAAATTGCGAGATATAAACTCACAACTGTATGTTATAAAATCAGAATTGCGATTCTGAATTTTTCTTGCAATTGTGACTATATCTCATAATTATGTTTTAGAATTTCTCGCAGTTGAGACTACCTTGCAATTCTGACATCTTTTCTCAGAATTGTGAGATATAAACTCCCAATTGTGAGTTATAAAGTCCAATTCTAAGAAAAAATAATACAGAGTTTATATCTCACATTTCTGACTCTAAAGCACACAATTGCGACCTTATATCTCCCAATTGCGTTCTCAATTGTGAGAAAACAATTCAGAGTTTTGAAAAATTAAAAAAAAAAAATCACACAGTTGCGACTTGAATTGTGGGGTGTAAACTTGCAATTGTAAGGAAAAAAGACTGAATTGTGAGATAAAAAGTCACATTTAGCTTTATTTTTCATTCTTTGGTGGAAACGAGCTTCCATAGTTTGGAGATCATGAGCATTCATTAAAAGGACACCCAGTTCACCCACGCCGTTCGTGGTCCATTGCGTAAAGTTGTTTGTGGTGTCATCATCTCATTGTTGTTGTGCATTTTAGCCAGCAACTTGCTTTTGTTTAGTTTCACTTTTGCCTCATTTCAGAATGTTTTATTTGTTACATTTTGCACTTTTGTATTGTACCTTTGTTTCTCATGATCGTAAGCTTGTGGAAACCTGATTGATTGCTGTTAAAAAATATTTGAATACATTTAAGCACTAGAATTTGTTCAGCTGAGAGCTTTAATATTTCATTAAAAGATCCTGGAATAAAACTAAATAGTTTTCCACTCCCGTAAGACTGTCATATCTGACTCAGTGTCCATCACAGTATTCACAAAAGATGTTCATGAATGATGATTTTACAGTAATATCAGTTTAAAATCAGTAACTGTATTTACAACTGTAAGCACAGTGTAAATTGGATTTTAATTGTTATTTTATGATCTGTTTGTATTTTTGTTGTTGCAAATATGGTCTCACAATGTACATTTCTATTGACAACTAGTCAGTCATGTATTTCACTGTAATAGTGTAGTTTTATTACACCTGCAGGATACATGTACAAAGATTTAGAATAAAATAGAAAACAGTGACGGTTATACATTAAATGCATTTTCAGGTTTCATTCACAGCACAAATGTTTGACAGGTCTCTTTCAACAAAATATTTACGATGCACCACGGAATAAAATAAAACTCTGAAACAGGTCCTGCAGTTTTGTAAGACCCTAGAGACGTTAAAAAACCCAAAATCTGTCAACTTGTATATGCAAAAAACAAGGTAACGCTTCCTTTTACAGTAAGTAAACCTAGAAAGTACAGCTAATTTAACCTAGAAAGTACTGCTAATTTAAGGTAAGTACATGGAACAGGGATAGGTTTAGGGTTAGTACTAGTTATTACCCAGTAATTGTAGTTACTAAAATAAGTACATAGTATTTACATGGGTAAATGGACTGTAAAAAGACACGTTACCGAGAATCGAATTACAAGTATGAACACACCCCAAAAATAAATAACCCAACAGTGTGACCTGACCTTGAACCATCTTCTTTTATTCTATGGGACTTTGAGGATAATTAATATGCTATAAAACAGATGATGCATCTCTCTGTCACCCTTTTGTTTCAAAATCATCAACTTCCAGTTCCAATCTAACATAAAAAGTACCTGGCAACAGAGAGGCTGTAGGGAATAATCGCTCCTGAATTTTTCTAGTGTCCTCAAGGAGCTCCTCGGGGGACATGGGGAGTTCAAGTGTGTCTCTTATGATCCTGGCAGCTTCCAAAGCCTTTTTCCCCATCACAGAGGACTTTACTTCCCAGGTATACTGCTTATTGAACCTGTCACAGACCTCCTGGAATGACACTGAGTACAACCTCTCTGTATCTACAAATAAAAACATACAACAGTTTATTTTTAGAATTTAATAGATGTGAATTGATGGAACGGTACAAAAAAGGCAATCATTAATTGACCTATTAATAATGAAGAAACTGATGATGAGTATTATAGATTATTTCATTTTGCTTCAGAGCAGTAACCTGCCAAATCAAATGTGTAAGTTGGCTATTACAAATCTTCTACTGATTAAATGTTACATAATTATTTAAAAAATCGTTTAAACTCTCAGACATACTCGATGAATGGTCTTTCTGATTTTGTTAAACGCAAACAACAAGACAAGCATAGATTTAGTAAAAACATTTTACTAAAGATTTAGTACATTCTAGATTTAGTAAAAACATGTTGTTGTTTTTTTCTTGTTTTTTTTTTAACAAGATTCTCACCCACCTAATAATAATCCGTCCATATCAAAAAGCACGTGTGTTACTGGTTTAAAAGACATGTTTTCACGTTTGCTCTACAGCGTGGACACACGAAACTTCATTGACGGAGGGACACAGACACGAAAACTGCTGGACAATCGAAGTAAAAAAAACAAAAAATAAAAAACACAACAACACCTAAAAAATCAGAAGATCTTCAGTTCAAATCTTGCTCGATATATTAGAAAGTCAAATTTATGTGTTTTGATTAAAAAAAATGCATTTTTTCTCTTGTCCCTCTCTCTTTATAAGATTCATCTTAGAGTAATAACAACCCAGGGAAACCTTTTCACTCGCTATTCTCGTTGCAAAGGTTTATGGGAAATGTAGTTTTTCAAAGCGCACATTGAAGCGGTTGTCTTTATAGAGAAAATGCACAGTGTATATACTAAGATGCATATTATTTATTTATTTATGGATTTATTTATTTGCAAACTATGTTGTATTTATGATATCACTATTTTCAAAATAATGAGTAGGTTATTAGGATATATAAAAATGGATGGTCTTCATATTTTTTTTATTTAATACATTTTATATCATTCTATACAAAAATGTTCTTCTCAAATAAAAAGCAAATAAACAAGTAAAAAATAAACACATAAGTGTGTGATGCTACATGTATCAATACAACTGCTCACATTGACTAATTTGAATTATAATCATTTGCAAATGCAGTAGGTCATATTGTTTATTCGTTTTTTTTTTTATGAACCATGAGCAAAGTGTAAGGAAATTAACAATATTAATTAATTCCTTATTTACTAATACTAACCATTCACAATCATGTGTTATGTCAGCAGTCATGAATTAATGCTAGAGTGAATCACTAGCATTAGCAGCTAGAGACTGTGCATTTTACATTCATGCAGCAGCAAGTTGCAATGTAAGGATAAAGAGGAAAGCTTTTGGATTAAAGGTGCCATGTGTAAAAAAAATTGAGTATCTATTAACTGAAATGCAAGATGATCTCCATAACTATGTTTTCAGTGGTGTATAAAGAACTTACTTAATCAACCGTAATGTTTTTTATTACCTTGACATTGAGACATTTATATGATAACGTCTCGGTTACATATGGTAACCCTCGTTCTCTGAGTGAAGGAACGGAGACGTATGTCAGACTGACCTATAAGAATCTAGAGAGCCAATTTACTTCGAGTGAATCTAAAACAAGCCAATGCACATTGGCGTGCAATCATTTGCAACAGCTGCGCGTCCTCGTCAGCGCGGGTATATAACGAGCTGCTGTGTGATTGCACTTCAGCTTTTTGCTTCGGAGCCAAACGACTTCATGTTGATCTTCAAAGAGTGTGAAGAATCTCTTACAAGCCTCTTCTTTGGACCTCTCCTTCCCGGTGCGGGCGTCACAGCACGGCAGCGCGAGCAGTCTTCTCTTTCTCTCTCCTGTCGGTTGCGTGGTTGAGCAAATCAAAAAGCCGTTTTAACGGCTGGTAAGGTGCGCCGTGCGAGCGCTCAAAAGCTGTTTTCACAGCTGGTAAGTCAGCGAGAGAGAGAGAGAGAGATAGCGCACAGACAGGTGCACATTCCTGTCTGTGTTCGCAGTGACTGTTCCCCTGCGTGCTTCAGTACCAGGACCATCCAGGAGGTGTGTACCAACCGTTTCCTTTGGCGCTCCTGGCGATGAACAGATGTCGATTGCGGCATCGGAGGGTGGGTCAGATGTCTCTGTGGATGACGTGTCGGAGCCGCTGCCTCCTTCGGGGGTGCCAGCGGTGCCCGATACGGACCCGGAGATGATGGCCATGCTTTCCCGGGCCGCTGAGAGGGTCGGGCTCGTGTGGAACCCTCCGCCGGGTCCCGAACCCTAGAGACTGGATGATTGGTATCTCGGGGTGGCACGTGCTGGCTCTCAGCAACCCACCCCAGTGCCATTCTTCCCGGAAGTGCATGAGGAACTCACTGGGACGTGGACGGCACCTTTTACTGCCCGAAACCGTTCCGGTGGATCCTTCTCCCTCACCACCCTTGACGGCGGGGCAGCTAAGGGTTACACGCGCATCCCGCCGGTGGAGCGGGCCTTTGCTATGCAACTGTGCCCTAACTACACTTGGTGCGGAGAACCGTGTCTCCCTTCCCGGCCCTGTAAGTACTCGTCGGACTTAACCGGCAAGGCTTACAAGGCCTGTGGAAAAGCTGCCTCGGCTGTGCACGCTTTGGCGTTGCTCCAGGTCCATCATGCCAAGGCACTGAAGGAACTGGACGAGAGTCCTGGACGAACTCCGGCGGGCGACGGACCTCGCGCTTCGTGTGACGAAGGTTACCGGCCGCTCAGTGGGCCGTGCGATGTCCACAATGGGGGTCCAGGAATGCCATCTCTGGCTGTGTCTGGCTGACATGCGGGAGGCCGACAAGCTCCGGTTCCTTAATGCCCCCGTGTCCCAGACCGGCCTCTTCGGCGACGCGGTCGAGAACTTTGCCCAGCAGTTCACGGCTGTACAGAAGCAGACTGAGGCCATCAAACACATCCTGCCACGGCGGTCACCTGCTGCCTCCACCCCACCGCCGGCGGCTCCTCGGTCTGCTCGTCGCCGGGGGCGTCCGCCTGCGCCGCAGCAGCAACCTCCACCGAAGTGGCGCCGTGGAACCAGTCGCAGGCAGAACGCCCCGCCCGTCCAGGCCACCGCCAAGAGGGGCGGCAAAGCCAACACCAAGCGGCCCTAGGACGGGCAACCCAGAGATGGTGGGAACTGCTCTCCAGGAGACGATAACCGCATCGCTCCCTCCCCCGGAAGAGGGCCGGGTGGAAAATCTTTTGTTTTGTTTTGTTCTGATTTTCAATAAAAGAGCAGTTTCCGCATTCTCTGGATCCGAAGAGGACTCGGAGAGCAGTGGGGGGACAAAATCCTTACCACTCTCATCCTCCTCTTCTATCGCCAGCTGGCAGCAGTGTACGGTCCGAGAACGCCACCGAGCCACCTCACGCACCTCCTGCCCCGTGGAACCAGGTAAGCGCTTCACAGCACACTCAGACCCCGCTGGGGGCTGCCTCCCAGAGAGAGCCCCCCCCAGCCAGGTCCTTGTTTTCCACTTCGCTGCCCCATTTTGGGTACGCCTATGGTCCCCCTGTCTCTGAGAGCCTGGTTAGCGCTCTCCAGTCCGTCTCGCTTGCTCATCCGGACCATCAGGCTCGGCTATGCGATTCAGTTCGCCCGGCGTCCCCCCAAGTTTCGGGCCATCCACTCCACTCCAGTGAGAGCAGCCGATGCCCATGTCTTGCGTGCGGAGATCGCACACCTACTGGAGAAGGACGCGATAGAGCCGGTCCCTCCAGACGATATGAAGTCAGGGCACTACAGTCCCTACTTCATTGTACCCAAGAATGGTGGTGGGTTACAACCGATCTTGGACCTGCGAGTTTTGAATCAGAGCCTCCACAAGCTACCGTTCAAAATGCTCACGCACAAACGGAACTTCGAATGCATCCGTCCCCGAGATTGGTTTGAACGATCGACCTGAAGGACGTGTACTTTCATGTCTCGATTCTCCCTCGACAGAGGCCGTTTCTGCGCTTTGCGTTTGAGGGTCGAGCGACTGGCTCATACTAGCACACTCTCGAGATCAGTTATACGATCACAGGGACCTTGTGCTCAGGCACCTCAGCCAGTTGGGTCTTCGGGTCAACTGGGAGAAGAGCAAACTCGCCCCCGTGCAGAGAATCTCTTTCTTGGTATGGAGTTGGATTCGGTCGCACAAACAGCGCGCCTCACAGAGCAGCGCGCTCAGTCAGTGCTGGACTGCTTGAACACGTTCAAGGGCAGGATGGCGGTCCCACTGAAATTCTTTCAAAGGCTCCTGGGGCATATGGCAGCAGCAGCAGCGGTAACCCCCCTCGGCTTGCTTCATATGAGGCCGCTTCAGCACTTGCTTCATGGCCGAGTCCCAAGATGGGCGTGGCATCACGGCACTCACCGGGTGGCAATCACACCGGCCTGCCGTCAGACCTTCAGCCCGTGGTCAGATCCCTCGTTCCTTCGGGCAGGAGTCCCCTTGGAACAGGTATCCAGGCACGATGTGGTATTCACAGATGCCTCTGCCATCGGCTGGGGTGCCACGTACAACGGGCATGCAATATCAGGGGTGTGGACCAGGCTTGTGTACAATTCAGAATTGAATTGAGAATGACTACTAAATTCCTATTCAATTCTAGAATTTGAATTGAATATGAATTGATGTCAAAAACAGGATCTAGAATTACAATTCGAATTTGAATTAAAGGAAGCAGAATTACAATTCAATAAAAAGCGTTTAACAATGTATGTCAGATATGATTGCATTACATATTATATAAATTATATTAGTTTGAACTATCAGCAATGTTTTCACGCAGCAATGAATGTTAGAACAAATAATAAGTTTGATTTATTGTAATTGTAGCGCCATTTCCCAGAATTAAAAGGAAATTGCTTTACATTGACAAAGTAATCCAGATAAATTAATCTTAACCACATTTTTAATGGGTAACTTATGAGCAATTACATTCCCATTACTTCCTAACCCTGACTGTAGGGGAGCGTGGGGCACAACGTAACGCGGGGCTAGTTAGTTGTAACACACTTGTTTTAAATACTTCCAAATGCTAGCATGACGAAACTTGTATATACTAGTTTCCATTTCAACACTATTCTGAAAAAAATTGTGCCAAAATTCAGAGATCTTTGTAAGATATCACTGAACATTTATTTAACCATAGCAAAAGTACATATCTTACCTTAGTAAATCTCTAATGTCTAATTCTTTGTGTTTAATTAAAATTAGACAAATCTGATATTTTTTTTTATCTCTAATCTGTTGTTAAAGAGTTGATATAGTTCTTTAATGCTTCATTTACTATCAGAAGACACTAGCAGGGTTTAAACCCCAGTTGTGCAGTTGGGGCATCCAGTCACACTGCGTTACAGTGTGCCCCTATTAGAAATATCCTATTATATTCTATACTTTTATGAATACGATTGAGAAAACATGAGAATTATGTAAATAGTCAGGGGGCCAAAACTGATATTAAAACTTTGTCAGACACTTTTTGGTACAAGCATACAACCTATCCAGTATTCATATTTAACCCCTCAACATGTGTTCTAGCCAGGTTGTCAAGTTAGAAAATGTTTTTTTTGTTCATTTTAACACTAAATACTTAAAAGTGGTAAAAGCGGATTTTTTCCCAAATTGCTTCCATTTTCTTCCATGTTACCTACTGTAATTTTGGGTAAATGTGCAATATAATCCAATTTATGTGCAAGCATGATCATTAAAAAATAATAATCAATAAATACCAAAAGAGTATCACACCACAAGGCATTG
Source organism: Cyprinella lutrensis (assembly GCA_027497675.1). Taxonomy (NCBI): domain Eukaryota; kingdom Metazoa; phylum Chordata; class Actinopteri; order Cypriniformes; family Leuciscidae; genus Cyprinella; species Cyprinella lutrensis. The sequence continues at coordinate 3,225,200 of JAOTRC010000039.1, forward strand.
TTGTGTCAGCACAGATCTGATTTGGCATGAGGCAGCAGATTTAAAGATCACATCAGGTGTCAACAGTCTGAACAAAAGTTGGTAACACTTTACTTGAAGGGGTGTGCATAAGACTAACATGACACCTTCATAATCATGACATGATGAATATAAAGGAAGTTTTATGCATGTTTGTTACAACTGTAATTAAGTGTCATTCGCTCAGTTATGACATTTTTAATGCAAATTTGACATTGTTTGAGATGTCTTCATTATGTATGACACCTTGACATAAATCATTACATCATAACCTGTCAGTGTCTTTGTCATGACAACTTGACATTAACACAACCTGTCATAAACATGACATAGCGGATTAATTATCAAACTTAAGAAACCAACTAGCTTTATTGGTTAACATTATATTAAAGGGTTAGTTCACCCAAAAATGAAAATTAAGTCATTAATTACTCACCCCCATGCTGTACCAACCCCGTAAGAC
>JAOTRC010000039.1:3300451-3312645 GCA_027497675.1 Cyprinella lutrensis
ATTTTTGAAGAGGTGCGCGTCAGGCAACGCGGAAGGGTACGCGGTATGGGACGCGTCTGTGCGTATGCTACGCCGTAACTACTGCGCGCACCCTACGCAGAAGTATAAATTGGCCTTAAGACAATCAGCGAGCATTTAGTCAATTTATTATACATGCTTGTCATGTTTCTACAATGTTTGTTGTTTTGTTTGTCTTATACTTGTTTTTCTTTTTGTCATGTTTTTAATGTTTAAATGTTTTAATGGTTTTGTATCTAATGCTTTCGTTTATATGTTTATATTACGTACGCAGCAAGTAAATTTAACAATGGAGCGTCTAATGGTAATCACATTAATTTCCTATGTTATTATCCTCCATAACAAAATATAATACATTTTAAATTTACACACATCAATCTGGTGCACTTTCAAGAGAATATCTTTGTCAAAACAAGTCGTGTGTGTATCTCTTAGAAATCATGGAGCGGTCTGAAATCGTCATCGTAGGTGCATGTCCACTGTGAGAGACATAATCAAAAAAAAAAAATCCAGATATCACAATATATGATTTTTTTTTAACTGCCGAAGAGAGGATCCAGCGAGAGCTTGATGGGGAAATTAGGAACGAAAGGTATAGTTATGATGACTATGATGATGCCAGCCCAGCTGGTACTGGTAATGGAAAAGCACCAGTCTAGTTAATGAATGGGAAACACTGATACTTGCCCAGTACTCTAAACTAATAGGGGCTTTCACATCGGAGGAACATTATTCATAGTTCCTAGAGCTATTAGCGGAAGTTCCCGGTTTTCTACGTATTAGCACCTCAAGACCTAGGAACGATTTTTATTCTAGGAACTGCTTTTGGAGGAACTAATTTAACTCCTACTTCATTGTAGGGTCTGAACCAGCACTTTAGTAACTATCCGTGGCATTAGTATATGCTAATTGGCTGAATACACACGAAACACCAGCACCCACTAGTTTCAAAAAGATTACAAATTCTGAATCTGAATCACTTGCCTGTTGAGATAAATATAATGCTAGTGACAAGCTATGCTGATTTATTGACGTCTTTCCACTGCTGAAACACTGATTGAGCGATTACACGAGTTATGATGCCTTTTAGTAACTATAACCTTTTAGTAACTATACTGTATCGTAGTGTTGCACGGTGCACCGATACTTCAAAAGTATCGCGATACTCGGAAATTAAAAACCTCATGATACCTAAATTTATTAGTATCGATACTTTTATGAATGACTGCGACCCAGATTTGTAAGAGACGTATTTCATGTTGGTGTGTGCCACGCATGCTTCCAGTCTCTCCCTATGAACATCTGTGTTTCTCCTCACGCACGCAGCAAAGAAGCTACAGCTGTCATGAGACAAACACTACCGCGAGACGGCTGCGTGCGCAAGCACACGTGATACAGTGGCCGCCTGTCAGTAGCGGAGTGGCAATCAGGAGAGTCGGATCTTTTCCCGGTGGGCCGGTGGTGTTTCGAGGCCGCGAGGGCCGGTCTCATAGTTATACATTGCATGTTATTAGCAACACAATCCAGAGGTCTCTGCAACGGCGATAGTTTGAAGCGTGCGTCCGTGTGAAGACGGTGCGCGACTGCGCGAGTCGCAAAAGACACTGTATCCAACTGATTGGAGCGAAAAAAAGCGGTGCTTGATTAAAAAAAACAACAACAGATTTTAGCGCTAGATCTCTTATTTAATAGCGAGCTAAATGAATTATCTGCTAGTTAACTGGAGATGTTTAATTTATTTTTGTATTAGGTGTACAACTTTCCCCCCAACTTTCATAGATGGCATAAATAATTCACAAGCTGCTGAAATAAATGATACAAAACATCAGTAAAATGATCTATTGGCTGTATGATTATAATCAGAGCATGTGCATGTCAGTGATTTATTTATATTAGGTTATTACAGCATTAAAGAGCACAGACCTATGCTGGAGCTGCATGTGAAACGCCTTGTAAGAAATACTTTCCTTTTCAGGAAAAATATCGAAAAAGTATCGAAATCGCAATACTTGACTTGGTATCGGTATCGAAACAATAATTTTGGTATCGTGAGTGACAACACTGCTTTAAACACACGCCGAAAGTGCTTGAGCCACGTTATGACATGAACTGTTGTGGATGAACTATCCCAAGCATCTGTTGCGCTCACGACAGACGGGTGGACTTCTAGGGGAATGGCCGAGCTATGTGACGATAACCATCATAGCTCTCACCGCTCTTGTCTTGTCTTTTTTTTTTTTTGCTGATCCGAAAAATGATCCGATCCGTGACTCTGATCTGAGGAACGATCCGATCCGTGAGTTTTTTGATCCGTTGCACCCCTACACAGTACACACATTTATATAAGCGAGAGTTTGTTTGTCAGTCGCCAGCAGCACACACTCAAAACAACAGTACTCCTATGGAGCAGAAACAGTTTCTCTCCGGCACTGGAAAGCTTTTCTACTTGTAACACAGGTCCCAAAGCTCTTGCCTGATCATAACCCTTCTTTTCCCAGTGATCTTCCTCTGACCTTTTCTCTTTTGTAATGTTTCTCAGCCATCTCTCTTTCTACCGTTTTTCAAATCTCCCTCTTGCTCACTCTCTCTCCTTCCATCATGAGTGGACATGATTCCTACTGCACAAGTTTGCTGTGGTGCTCGGTTAGATCCACTTTCAACAGTGTGTTTTTTTTAAATTTGGGTCCATGAAGCAAAACCACATTTGAATAAAAAAAAAAATCAATGACGAAAAATTAGAATTCGCTTGTAATTTTTATTTAATTTGGTTATAACATTAACAGCTAGAATTCTAATAACAGAGAGCAGGACATAGAGTGCATCCTATGTGGTCAGTGAAAAAAGCAGCAACAACAGTTTCTGGTTGCTGGTAAAACTGTTACACAAAGAACATTTTTTCCACACAAGTAATCTTTTGTCAGCAAATAGATACTCTTACTAATATATACACATTACAGTAAAATAAATAATCATAAAAAAATCCCCCGACTTTAGAAATCCATAAACACAGAACTAGTCTGTACAAAACTTTGGAATTTAAGACCGTGTTTAGAATACAAATTGAACTGTGTGGAAGCAAACAATTGTAATTTAGATGCAGTGATGTACACATAAAAACAAGAAGTATTTATTTTGTAGTTAGGGGCAGATCATAATGTTAAATAAAGCTTTGTGCTGAATAGGGCATGTGCTTTGAAATGATCCCTGATTGATGAAAGATTAAATCAGTGTGAGATGGGCAAGAGAAAACTTGAGTTCATTCATCTTTCAGGAAAGATCTGTGAAAAGAATTTCTGCCAAAGAATTTTACAAGCCGGGGTTTTATCCCTGCCTTCTCACATTTCCCTGTGATATTAGACTGACTTGTAGTTAATATATTGCAGGGTTCTAGATGCAAATAGATACTTACACACAGGACCATATTTATGATCACAAAATATTCTTCAGAAAGTTGGTTGTATATAATTTGTCATTGCTATTCTGTCAAAATATACCGTGGCTTTTACTAATACCATATCCAATGCATCTCAAATTTCATACAGTACATACATTTTACAAGCTATTGTTCAAAAGGAAACACAAAAGTGTTAGAATATGTCTATTTGGTTAACAAATACAAACTCTATCAAGATTCCATTTGTAGAAAACTTCACATTTTAGTTGTTAACTATGCTTACACAGTGTCTTTCACAGAAAGAAGAAAACAAAGAGTCATGCACATATACAGACACATTCACATACAAACACCTAGACACTTACAGTAGATTTACACAGAGAAAAACAAATCCACAAGCACATAATCACACATAAATATAACAACAAACCTGTAAATAGTTTAGCAGCATTATAAATGAAAGTAGTTCATTTAGTTTCTGCACTGCTGCTAACATTCAAACGGGGTAAGTAAAGTCACAATAATAAAAACATTAATTTTGGTCATGGATTCACATATAATGGCTAAGACAGATGTGAAAAATACTTGAGTATTACAATTGTGAATAAAAACTAAATAATGCATTTTGTCATATAGCAGATACAAAACCTATAATCAAGGTCAAAAATTAACCTTTTACCAAACTAAAATGATAATCATAATACAACTTTTCACCACCTGTCAAAGGTGGGTGGATTAACAAAAAATATTCTTTTTAGCATTAGTTTCTTTTGAAAATAATAAAAATAATTATTATTATTTACCCGCATTTGACACTTGGCACATTTGATTGTTAATTTTGGACCCTTCATGTAATGTTTCAGCTAGTCAAATAAGGTACAATTACCTTGTATATTCATTCTGAAATGTCATAAACCTCTCTGTCTGTGAAATATTAATAATACTGTCACATACAAACAGGGCAAATGAATATCATGCTCCATTTCAAGATCAAAGTGCTGAAATCTTTTTGTTTTCGCTTTAATAGAGTATTGATCTTTGGGGAAAACTGGGTGTTTTCACACTAGCACTTTTGGAGCACACCAGGATTAGTTTGACCTCAGAGTTAGGATTGTTTGGTTGAGTTGGACGACTAGGACGCTGATATCCGAACTCAGGCTTTATAGTCCACTTCAAAGTCTGTGGTGTGATATGAACACAATTGTCCTAAATCATTGAAGTGAACTACTATTGATAGTGTGTCATTCTGTGTTGATGGTTTGGAAACAAAACCAAAGATTCAAAAAACTAAGTACAATACTGCGCCTGGCTGTCCATTTTGTATTTGTTAACTAGCAACAGGGGTAAACAGCTGCTGCATTGATGACGCAAACATACCATGGTTTCGGATTCAAAAATACAGTGTGAATATAATCCAGCAAGGTTGGGGAATAAGAGGGAGCAAGTGAACTCTGGTTTGGACCAAGCAATCAAAACAAGTGTGAAGGCAGCCTAAACGACATTAGTTAGAAGAAGACTTGATATGTGCAATGAGTTCTAAAATCATATCAAGAAAACAATGACATACAATGTATAGACATTCACTCGGGGACAAGTGCATTCATAACCTAATGTTAGTAACTTACTATAAACTCAACCTAATAAGTTCAATGTTTGGTCCCACACACAGAAACAGCATGAAGTTAATTATATGTTGTAAAGGAATTTGTTAATTGGATGTTTGCTGGTATTCAGGTATGTTGGAATGCACTTTAAAATATGTATTAAAATAAGACACAAATAGCTTCTTTAATGGTGTTAGTAGTAAGGCTATTGTTAAAACGCAACTATAAACATATTTCAGAGGCGCTTGTGGGCAAACCCTGGTATTCGGTTTATGCTGCATTTGTTTTTTCAGAGTTCTCCCATCTGAGTTTGCTGCCACGTGCCGACAAATCCTCTCCCTTTTAAAGATTTTCTGTTCTTTTCTTGGAGACACAATTGGTCAAGGTCCCTAGGGCCTGAGTCTCTAGTAATCTGATCCATCACTTATGCCCACCCATATCAGAATGGAAATGATTAGTCACTTCCAAGGCTGAGCCACAGGCCTGTGTTTCTCCTCAACAATGGTCCTGTGGAGAATAAAGGATTTATGGGTTTATTTTTTGTAAGTTTAAACAGCATTCTTATCGAAGGTCTTTTATAATTACTTTACTGTCCACTGTATCTTTTTTGTGATTGTCTTATTAGTGAAACCACAAACTCAATTCAACTCAGCCCACAGGTTTTCGAAGAAAGGCCCTCGAATGTTCACAACCCCAAATGTCTACTGGTCCAATCTGGTTTTGGTTTGGATTGGTGCTTACTTGCAGGTGTGGACATCATAAACTCGCGTACACTCCTGGCAACTCACGTAGCAGCACCAGTGGAAAATGCAGTGGCATTTCTCCTTGCGTTTCTCAGTTCGAGTGTTGTGGCCTCGACCGCAACAGAGCAAGTCGCAGCCATCGATGCCGTGGGATGTCAGGTTACATGTACGGTCACGGGTGCCAAAGGAGCCGGTTTCTGGGTTGGGTTCACAGAAGTTAGGTGAGCTTTCATAGTAGACAAGGTCAGTTTCAATAGGGGGCTTGAAGAAGGTGTACTTTGGCCGTAAGGTCTCGACCCAACCTCGTGATTCCCGATGTTTCTCCACCACCATTTCAGATGCGCTGTCATACTTATCCTTCATGTAGTCGCCTATTACCCGGAAGTCAGGCTGCGACCACCAGCAAGTTTTCACCTCACAGCTGCCCGAAAGTCCGTGGCATTTGCATTTCAGGTACATGTGGTCAGTGATTGACTAGGGAAAAATAGGAAAACAGAATATAGAACTTAGCACTGTACTGAATGCTATATATTTACGATAGAAGCATTGCAATTTGCAATTTTAAGGTACTGGGGGAAAAAATGTGTTTTGTTAGGACCAGGCCAGCACAATCAGGAAAAAAAGTGCTCACCACACGTCCAGCTTCATTGTTGTGGCGATTCATAGCAGATCGAGCGTCTGGACGATTCTCACGAGCATCGGCAAACTCTCGTGATACCATGCTGCCAAAATCCACATCCTCACTGCAGCCACCCCACTTCCAGCCCTCGCCTGGTGGTCCTTTCCTCCGCGTGTCACAGCCGCAGATGGTGGCAGAGCCCTCAGAGCAAGCCCGCGTCACAGCGAATGCAACCCCCGCTGAGGCAATTGCATGGACAAATGCTGACTCTCTGGTGGCTATGGAAATGGACAGAGAAAACAAGCAATGTTACATGAGTGACACCTCAGGACGTTATAAAGAAGTTACGGGTAATTGGGAGATTAAATTCTTTGTACTGACATTATTGTTCCCAAAAAATACTTAATTCAATGAAACATCTTATGAGCATATGGTCAAATTTGTAGGTAAAGGCAGTTCATTCGGGTATCTTTGTGCAAAAGGTGAGGCATTACTGAGGCATGAGTCAGGGAAGACCAAGCATATCCTTTCAGATAAGGTAAATACAAGGCTGACAAGTCTATAATTAGAAAGACTCAATTAAGCAACTCTGAGGTGGAGAAATAGACCCGTATTACTCATAGCTAAGACTCACTGTCGAATTGTGGTAACAAGACCCAGCGTGTTACTTTCAGAATTAATTCGAAGAATGAACAATGCAAGTTTTTGGTTGATTATAATCTCAAAGATGATCCAACATTCTGTCTAACAGGGGATTTTATGACAATTCTTGCTGACAAGGGCCCCATGCAAACTTAAAAGCATTTTCCAAGAGACAGCTAATGAGGTTGGTAATTTTGATAAATACTCTGTGGTCTTGTGCAGTCTTGCACTTGCTGGAGAGAGGAAACGGCTGCGGAGACGTGAATCAAGTCTTCCTTTGTTGCAGGTTTCAACTGGTTGGAGAAATCAAGGCTAGATATAATGATGTTGCAAAACTGGCCACAAGTCTTTCTTATTCCTTAATGCTAATTATAATGACAAAGAGATTTGGTGCCTTTGAATGTTTCGATTGAAATTACCACCCAAAACAACGTTTCTTTGTTTTTAACTACAAAAATAATAAAACCTTTATCAGTTGCTGTTTTTTAGCAACTGTAGCACAGATGCCTTTGATTTCTCTTGCTCAAACTAGCCACTTCTGCTTCCATATCCATGAACCAAATTATACAGTGACTGGGGGCCAATAGCCAGGCCTTAAAGGGCCATTAAATTACAATTTAAAACTAACTAACTGAGTGGCCTATGTTTTATGATCAGGAAGCCAATAAAATGTGGGTCAAATACAGCTGTCTGACAATGAAATGGGTAAAGGAGAGACAACATTGGGGGAAAGTGGGGGCAGATTAATATCCAGAGGAACAATGGATAAAAAATGGATAAATAGGAGACATAAAGACACTTTAGAGTGGTAGGGAGTCTTTACCTGAGAAAGGAATGCAGGTGAAGCTCGATTAGACTGATTATTTTTGACAAACGTTGGCCCCTGCTGCCCACCTTCTGGCTAACTGCTGGACGCTCACATGCCAAGTGGTCCCTGTTACCTGCTGGGATCCTGAATCCCCCATTGTGCTTCCACTGTCATGGTGAATTACACACACAAAAGCCCCCCGATATTTTATATGAAATTTGCCCTTGCCGGTGATTAGTGGGGACCAAGTTAAGTCATAGCAACAGAGAACTATGCATTGGCTGGACCCCACTTGTCGGCAGACGGGGAAATCCCCATTGAAATGGTTTAATAAAACAATCTAAAGGGCGTGCGAATTGTGAAAGGAGCTTTCTCTCTGGCTTAATCTTATGGTCGCCTAGATATTGTGTGGTGAGTTGGGCCCAGCAGGAGGCGGGGCTAAGGTCCCACCATCAACTCAGTTTGCCACACCCCATTCTTTCTTTCTTGGGCAGAGTTAATGATATGCCGGTGAGCAGACCTCCCCCATGCACAGTTAAACATGCATTTGATGAAAGGCCTGGTGCTATCAGTACATCCTAAATTGTAACAGTTTCTCTTCTTGAGGGCAGAGGTCATAACCCGGGTAGCCTGACCTCATGCAAAGTTGGTTTAGATGAGGGTGTTAGCATTAAGAGTCATGGGATTCCTTTGCTTTACTTTGTGGTGGTGGCCAACGCGGTGATGGCCCTTAGGGAATTCCAATGAAAAAGGGTTTCATTGACACCCAGATGCAATTTTATTGCTTGTCAAATGTCTGAGGAAATTCCAAAGAAAATCTATTTTGAACAAATATCACAAAGACAATGCAGAGGTACATGTACGTAAAATGCCACTAGGCCACAAAGTTATATGAGTGTAAATAAATAACCACTTGCTACCACGTCTGCTTTCAGTAACAACAGAAATCTCAAGTGACAGTAAAAACATGTTAATTCTGGTGTCCAATTACAGCTCGCATGCGACTGGCAACGTTATCTGCTAAAGGTGTGTTCATCACACTTTTCAAGAACACCTGTGCTGACTCTCCTTTCATCGCGAGCGGATTCCAGTGGGCCATGTTTTGACACTTTGGTTAATGTAAATTAATGAGCGCAGATGCAGACATAGCCCGGGGCAACACTGTAAAATAGAGAGGTGAGGCTGAGATTGGAGAGGCAGTTTATCTTTGCAAAACAAAACAGTAGGCGTACAAAAACAAGCAAAACTTGGAAGCAAAACAGACTGATTTTACATGCATAAGTTAGTGACTAGGTAACCAAAGGAAGCTGACAAATGGTATCATCAGTAATCAAGTTTCAAAAATAAAGACATTTGAATGAGAAGTGTGCACTTTCTGCTCCTGTGTTCCCACCAAAATTTGGCAAAAAACAACTTTTTTTGTCAGACAGGTTTCCAGAAAACTCCCCTCATCTGCCAAAGGACAAGCAAACAGATGCTGCAATAATTCTTGTCATAAGTTGAGCCAGTGACTGAGACTCTTGAACAAACACTTTCTGATAGCCATACAGGGCCAGACTCACTTCATAGGAGTAAGTACTATCACCTCAAATGCTGCAGAAACATGTCTGCTGAAAGTATCAGATCTCAGACAGTTGAGTGATTGTCAGTAACAAGCCACCGAAGACCCATTAAAGATCAGTGCTCCATTCAGCCCAGCACAAAACAGAGTTGGAAACCGGCACATATCCGTCTGCACCGCAGACATTAACACCGCCACACAATATCACTAGCTCCGCAAAAGTGACAGCGTTAGTCACAAAGGAGCGAAAGTGAGAGCTGCTCTTCTTTAAGCTCTATGAAAAGCTTCTGAGCTTCGACGCGGTCCTTAAACCGCCCCCAACAAAGCACTTAATCTGCCCGCTTTGACCTCTCACATTATTAAGAGCTTCAGAAGCTTTAATCCAATCAAAATGATTTACTAAAGCCACCCCTGGACCCCGGTGACTGACCTGGTTTAAACCTCCATCACCCCTGTCCTAGACCAATCTCCCCTTCAATTTAGACCGGAGGAGGGGGAACTGCAGGGGATATAGAGTGGCTATTAACACTACAATGGAGAAGACCTGAGCAGTCCTCCCATCATCAGTGACCCGCTTGGGCTCAAGCCCTCTCCATCAATGTAACAATTGCTTGAGAGTTTATTAAAAGCAACTGGCTCGGCTGACACCGCCTTCCACCGTAGCCGGTTCATCCCAACTGCGGCTCCTTGATGGGCTTTGGCCCCTTGTACCCTGACCCCTCGTTTCTCCAGGAAAATGAGAGGGGAACTGATACAAGAGTTGGGAATAAAAGCAGCAACAGGTAGTCAAAAGCCTATTTAACACATCTCTACTTTTTTCAAAATCTAGATATTCAAGAGCAAATTAATTGAAATTACGAAATTGAAAACCTAACTATGTTCTTACAGTAGCTCAGCTGTTTTAAAAACGGCAAGCTACGACTACAAAGTATAATGGTACTATGTGACAAAATATTACATGGCTATTTTGTTATATGGTGTTTCACACACAGATTTAAGCCAAGTGAACCGATAATAAAATAAAACCCCAAAACTGGCCTAAAATACCCCTTTTCTCACTGGGAAGTCTGATTTGCTTAAGTGAAGCAGTTTGTTTTTAAACCAGGTTCAATCCATTTTACTGAAACATTTTGTGTCTGTTTTTTGAACTGGTATTCAATCAGTTTAAAAGCAATGTTATATTTACTTAAATGTGGCTGATTTCAACTAAGTTATTTAAAAAAAAAAGAATAAATAAATCACTTAATAGTTATGTATTTTAAAAAAATTCAACCTAAACAGTTCAAAAAACCTCAATAGCTGCAGTTTACTACAATATTAACCAGTTCCTTGTCAATTCAATAGCATAGCAATAATGCTTACCTTAGCAAAATAGTTGATTTGGGACTTTTGCTGAAAAGGCCATCTCAAATCTACATAACCCTAAACTATGTGTTATGCACAGACTTGTGCCTCAGGCAAGAATCCCAATTGATTAAAGACCAAAACAACACATTCATAACTTCACCTTAGACAAACACACAAGCTGGCAATGTAATCCATTTGAGTGGTGAAGTATGTCTGTTAATGTGTGCGTGTTACACACACAGTGAGATACTTCTGAAGTGCCTTTAAGGAGCGTCAGTGTGTTGCTGCTGGGAGATGCATTGCTTTTACTGTGCCGGGACAAACGCAATGAGAAATGTGGGGATTCCCTTAGACAGAAACAAACAAAACACGTCCCACCCACTTTACACGCGCACATCACTACATCTGTACAAACGGTCATAGTCCAGTGCAACTGACTAATGCCCATTGAGACTGGGATTAGAGAGCAGCAAATAAATAATGTGCACAGAACAACAGAGTAATCTCAGCAATCAGAGCTGTGTGCAAACAGGGACTTTTGTTGTAGTTGAGAAGCCATAATGTTACATAGCCACGAGTGAAATATGATTTTCAGCTCGCTTTCATTATGGGGTGGATTAAGGCATTCCTGCTCTTAAAAATGTACAAACTGTGGCTTTTTGAAATTCATAATTTTTTTTTTACATCTATAAGAATCAGCCAAAACATTTAAAAGCAACAAATGTACATTTGGAACCATCTGATTTATAATTAATATTGCATAGTATAGACTGATTAATAAACCCATATCGGTTAACCGCCATTGCAAAATAGTGTTAATGTCCAGTATATATTTCAGTATGGTTGTTACCAGTGGCAATTCCTGTTCTGTTCCCAACTATCTTCTTCAACTAGCTCTCATTCCCATTAATTTGCATGGATTCTCGCACGTATTCCTACCTTTATCCAACACTGGTCCGAATATGGCCAGGTTATCATTGATAGTAGTGCAATTCCATCTGCGGCCACGGAACTGATGCTGACACTCTTGGATGCCGATTTTCACCCCCTCTGCCACACTAGGCATGATTTCCACATAGTTGCGGCAGAAGCGGAGCTGTTTGGGCACCAGACCAGGAATTGAGCTACACATGATGGGCTGGGTACCCAAAGAAGTGTACTGGTGTCCCACTGCCAAAGACCTGCCGAGGAAAACATGGAGGTGAGCAACTGACTAGTACAAACCAGATTTGATAGAAATCTAGAAGCTTCGATGCATATCTAGAGATAAAGTGCAGAATGAATGAATATCCCCACTGAAAAGACCAATAGAACAGAACGGCTTGTCAGCCTCTTTATGTTGTTTTGCTAATGGATGGACCTTACCTTATCTATTGCTTATCTTACCTCAAGGGCATCCAAGATGTAGGTGTCTTTGTTTCCACAGTATTTTCAATTTTGATATTTTTCGGTCAAACC
>JAOTRC010000039.1:3462708-3473962 GCA_027497675.1 Cyprinella lutrensis
AGATATTTCAACAGTATAGCCTATCTTTATTATTATTTATTATGAATTTATTAAATAACCAAACTTCAACAACATAACGGCAGATCCTTTTAGCGCTGCTGATGACACTGTGGAGTGACACTCGAGTGATCAAGTATTCCAATGTATATAGAAAAAGCTTTAATGCATGCACTTCACTGTATTAGTTTGTTTTTCAGTCCATTAACTTTTGCAGAGCAGCTTTCCCCATCAATCATCATGAAGATCCACTGGATCACCTCAAAGGTGTATTGCAGCTCTTTGGGATAGTTAGATTTAAAATGTAATGCAGTCCAAACAATGTGACAAAGGCATTTGAAATGTCTTGGAGATCCACAATGACAATCTCCCCCTCCAGTGTCACAGCCATATTCACAACGTTGTCTGGGAAGGCACAATCTTGTGTCCTCGCTCACAGACAATATGCACACCTTAACACTCTGAACAACATCGCTCTCATTGCCAGTTGGCTAGAAAAGAAAGAGAGAGATTAAAGGGTTAGTTCACAAAAAAAAATTAAAATTAAGTCATTAATTACTCACCCCCATGCTGTACCAACCCCATAAGACCTTCATTCATCTTCGGAACACAAATGAAAATACTTTTGATTAAATTTGAGAGCTGTCTCACTACCACATTGGCTGCTTAAGGGACTGGCTCTTGACGGCCCATAAAGTCAATGAAGAAAATGTTTTAATATCCCATGTGACAGTGGCTCAACTATAAGTTTATCATGCGACGAGAATACTTTATGTGCGAAAAAACAAACAAAAATAATGACTTTATTAGACTATTCCTTTTCTTCCTAGCTGGCCTGAAACGAGAAAACTCTATTTGATTTTCTGTATCTTTAGGCACGAGTTTAACAAGACTTCCTTAGATTTCCACGACGCATGCGCGAGAACTGAAGTAGTTGAAGTAGATCGCAATTCTCGCGCATGCGTCGTGGAAATCTAAGGAAGTCTCGTTAACCTTGTGCCTAAAGATACAGAAAATCAAATAGATAGCAGCAAAACTGAATGCCCTACATATTAGAGGTGGCACAGAACATGAAAAAACATCCTAAAGGGCTGTTCACACCGGGACGAATTTCGCATACGTCATTCGCCGACGTTTAACGCCTCGTGACTAAACAATGGGCGCCAATGTGAGTGTGCACACCGACGCGTAAAACGCCAAGCATAAAAAACGCCATTTTTTAAAAAAAAAATTGTCTCGCGCTGTGTCAAAAACTATACGACCAATGAGATTGGCGCTTTTGCTCACATGTTTGGAGCTTCTGAAGTTACAGTAAAACAAAACTTGGGGGCGCTCAAACACAAAACGGTCTTGCCGAGCACACACATGCAACGGCGAAGTAGATCTACACAAAGTAGCGTGTAGATCAAGTAGTAGAAATAAGACGAGGAAGATTCAAGGCAAGATGAATGTAGAGCTGTTCTTGTTGGTGTTAGAACAAAAAAAATATATGGCAAGGGAATAAGAACATCTTGATAAAAAGAGAACTGTTATGGAGTGGTATTGCAGAGCAAATTGGCGCCATCTAATGTCAGGGAATTAAATTGCATGTTCATTCGGCTCATCGTCAGTGAAAATCGCTTGGGTGTGTACACAAAAAGCGCGTTGAAAAACACTGACGAATAACGTGCGCTGATATTCGTCTCGGTGTGTACGGGCCTTAACCGTTCGGTTCGCTTGTCTTAGTTCGGTGCGTGTGTGCCTCGCACGGTTCGTTTGAGGGATGGACAATGTAACCTCTTGCCCGTGACCTCAGACTGTGTGTTTACTTTTCGTGCGAAATAAGAGATGTGTGGACATTGAGAGATGTGTGTCGACTTGAACCGGCACTGCACAGACTGATAGATGAATAACTTCGAAGTATCCATATGTTTTTCAATCACTCTCGCAGTACTTTGATGTCATAAATCGATCGGTCTGTGCAGTGCTGCAAGTCACGTCACGTGTAGAAATGGAAAGTGGGAGAGATAAGGAAGGCTAACAGGAGTTGGAGGATGCTCCAGCGTTGTGTAAGTCCGTAGAGTTCTCAACGGGTCGGGTTATAATTTTTATATTACAGCAACTTAATCTTTAAAACTTTACAGACGTGACGGAGCACTGAAGCGTCATGACCTCTTAAATATAGCCCTTATGTATAGCCCTTCATGTGATTTGGTGATGGTGAGGTCTACAGGTGCGAGTGAAGGGCGTGACGTTTCTTGATGTGCTCTTTTATGTAGTGGTTCTTGGGTAATTCTATGGGGTATCCGGGGTGTGTCTTCTTTAAAGGGTTTGAGGTGGTCAGTGTTGATTTTGGGGAATATCTTGCCATTTTCATCCCTCACATCTGCATTTTTTTCTTGCAAATGAACAACTTCATATGGTCCCAACCAGCTGCGCTCAAGCTTGCCCCCTTTCCTTTGTTGGGTCCGTATGTTTTTTCTTAAAACCTTCTGGCCTAAAAAAAGTGGTGCCTGATTTACCACCGCAGCCACTCTCTGTCTCCTGTCCTGTTTTTGTTTTACATTTTTTTTTCACAATGTCGTCCATTTTCTCCTTCAGAGAAATCGCCTTTGAAATTGTGTCCTCTGCTATTACAGATTCCACTGTGCTGTTGACCTTTAGAAACATTGAAGATTGAAATTATTTCACTAAATTGATGCATGATATTTATATGGAACAATGTAAAAAATCACATACCTCATATGTCTCCGGCACCTCACAAGGATATCGTGCCTCCATACCGAACATTAAAAAGAATGGTGAGAACCTAGTTGTCAGTTGGGTCTAGGTTCTAAGACCAAACAATACTGCATCTAGGTACTCATCCCATTTTTCTGGTCTTGTATCCACCAGTTTGCACAAGGCCCTGGATTCATGAAAAAATGAGTTAAATTATGAGTAACCAATTTTCAAAGACTAATCTTTTCCTTAATATTGCATTCCCATAAACGAAGGTTCACCTTTGAATGGTTCCATTCAATTTTTCCACGAGCCCGTTTGTTTGTGGATGATATAGAGCACAGAGGCTTCTCTCCACATTGAGGAAGCTGCAGAGCTCTTCATTGATCTGTTTCCAAAACATACATTAACATTAATCTACATAAACAAAAACAAATGCGTGAAACCATTAAATTCTCATGCATATTGAATGTGGTTCATTTAACAAACTACAAACCTGGTTTACAAACTCAGTCCCTTGGTCAGTTAGAATTCTCTTTGGAGACCCAAACTTGTAGAAAAAGTTTGTAATGCAGCGCGAGACAACTGCTGCAGATTTATTTGGGATTGGACATGTCTCTGACCATTTTGTGTAGTAGTCAACGAGGACACAAATGTATTTATTTCCCTGGTTTTTTTTCGTGACTTTCCCCACTAAATCCATGCCTAGCAGTTCCAGAGGCTTATCCACCTTAAAATTAAAATAAAAACATTTAAATGATGTGCACTCATGAAATACCAGTCTCAAATCCCATGCACATCTGTGGACAAGCTTACACAAATTGGGATGTACTTGGGTTCTTGCTTGATGCACAGTCTACTAAATTGGCACTGGGCACACTGCAAAACCTGATGTTCAGAAATAAGCACATGAGAAATGCATTGCAAAACATAATACATTTGTATGTTTCACAAAGTTAGAAAGGAATAATTTAATATTTACCCATTTATCAATGTCCACCCCCATTCCAGGCCAGTAGAACCTCGCAGAAATGGCAAGCTTGGTTTTTTCTGTTCCACAGTGTGCTCCATAAGGCGTGGCATGGAATTCTGTGAAAATTTGGTTGGCCTCTTTTTGTCCAACGACCACTTTTTTCCTCAAACATTGTTTCGAGGAGATGTAATAAAGTTCACCATCTATTGAAATGGCTTTATTGTTAGTAAAGTCTAAACAATAACCTGCACGGAGGTTCTGAATGCCTAATGAAAGAAATAGGATATTTTAAACTGAAATTGCAGGATAGGTAATTTCTGTTCTATTTGCCAAGAAGGCTATAGTCAATGGACTAGTATGTTTTTTTGTTTCTATCAAGTCTTGGTGTATTACTATACCTCAGTCCTGTCTGTGGAGTTATGTTATCTTCACTTTCAAATATAATTACAATTTAGAGTAGATTACTTACCATGAATTTGGAAATTGGAGCAACGTCTGCGACGTATGTTCTTTTTTAATACCATATGGATATGTGCCTTGTGTTTTATAGCTCATGATTTCCTCATACATTTTTGGATCCATTGTTGTTGGAATGTGCCAGCAAGAATAGAAATTCAGGTGACAATGTTGTGTGATCATCTCCCCAATTTATAACACCATTGATTAACTTGATTAATCAAGGCTTAGTGCCCTCAGCAATTGTTAATTAATTACTAGAATGTTTTGTTGCACCCATGTAACTTGCATGTGAAAAATATTAAAGAAAAATAGCAATATGGTTTTAGTCATATTTATTTATTTTCATACAATAATATGATGAACTCTTTTGTGTATTTTGGTGACATTTAAAATATTAATACATTTTGTATACTGTTTACAAAGTTGTATTTCATAAACCTGTCATCTCTGACGTTTTGCAATCTTTATAAATAATACTGACATAATAATATAAAGACAATAATATGAGGCATTAAGTTTGTTTTGTTTTTACATAAATATTACTGTGTGTGAGAACCATTTTATTATGCTGACAATTGAATTTGCGCCAATGTTTTTTGGCCTTTTTCGCTTTCCGTACTTCCAGTTGTGCTTTGATGTGCCTGCGACGCATGCGCAGACATGCCTCTTTGAGGGGGAACACAAATTCCTGAAGGGAACAGAATCGACTGCTACACCGGCCTCTAGCGCGCGCTACCGTATTCAAGTTAGCTACCGAGGCGAGCAGAGAGAGAGCCTCGCCCGGCCGTGCGCGCACACTCTCGCCTTCTTCAAGGAGCGCCGTCCTGCAGTCTTTCCCTCGCGCATATTAAAATAAATCAATAGGCCTATTTCACAAAAATGTCCGTCGAGACTGGAAGTAGGGTAAACTCTTTTCCGGTGAAAGCGCTAGCAGTTGCAGTCGGAGGACAAATGCCGAGACTAAAACTTTTAATGCTTCAAACCATAGAAGAAACTACCATATTCATCACTTAACAGCTTTTCGTGTTTTGAGGGCTTTTATGGAACAACTGTGGAGAAGTTTAAAATCGAATGCTTTGACAAAACATGTTTATATTGCACTTGATTATTATCCGATTTGCACGTTACACACTTTTATTTATTATTAATAAGTATTGGCAAATTAAAATTGTTTGTAGAAGATGTTTTCTGTAACTTTATTTCCTTTTACCATTGGTGCTCTTTGCCAGGCCTGTTGTTTACTTGTGTGTGTGTGTGTGCAAGAAAGGGCTGGATTAAACTTGTAGAATACTCTCAAATTCGTTACATATAGTCTTTTAAATTGTGATATAAAAAAATAAACATATTATTAGAAGAATAACTTTTAGAGTTGTGTGAACACGAAGTAGTTTTTATCGTGAGTGGGAATTGAAAACCAGGAGTGGATCAGGAGCGGAGTGATAACATAACGGTAAGAGTGGAGAGAGGAACGTGGTTTAGCTCCAGTCCAGGCTTTGATTACAGCTCGCTAAGCAGGGTGAACCTTCCGACCCATTCAAACTAAAATTGGGACATTTATTACACTATTTGAGAAATGTAAGCATATTTATGGCCTTAAAATAATGAAAAAGGGTAATTTAAGACATGGACAGGGGGGCGGATGACTTGAATCCCTGTATATGAAGTGTATTACTGAATATAAAATCACATACCTTATATATTAGTAAATATATTGTCTCACGACATTTTTAAATATATGAAAATTGCTTATGTAATATGAAACATATTGTATTAGCACCATATTATTCTGTATGTTTTCAAATATACTGTAAACCATTTATGATAATTCACATAACGTTAGGCCCTACACAGGGCCGGATTAATAATTTCCTGTGCCCTGGGCAACAAGACTCAAGGGCCCCCCTCCCGTTCCACCACGCAAAGTCGCCATCACCAAGAGCATAGCCTATAACTGTAAACTAACAAATTAGGGCTGGGTTTCCAGATAACAATGTATCTTACTCTTAAAAGCGCTCTCTAAGGTTACGATCGCTCGCCGCAATTCCACGCGCATTTCACCAAAATGAAGTTAACATGAACGCATTCTACGTGCTACTTAGCGTCGCTGTCCATTCGCGAAGTGCTGAAATATAACCTTATATGGAATCGCATTCTGAACGTTTAACCCAATAATCATCATTTGTTGTGGACTAGAAATCAAGACAAGTCTTTATAAAGCACCTATACAGGCGGAGGCACTGACAAAATGGCTGAACAAAAAAAAAACAAGAGAAGATACCTTTCAAAAAGATAAAATTAATGTCCTTTTAGAGGAGACAGAGCGAAACAAAGATTTTATTTTTCAGAATTTGGTGGCTACAGAGTAATTCTTAAATGTTTCAATATTGCCAATCAATTATCTTTTAACTCCAAGAGTGAAATAATGCAGAAAGCTGGGGAAGAATTCATTTAAAACCAGAGATTATATTTCTAAAATGTTAAATTATCGCCAGCCATGTAGTAGGCAATTAGCGTGTATGGATGGAGTGAAAGCAACCCATTGCCTACACTGTTGCATGTAGTTCAAAGTCAAGATCATGTTTATTGTTTCACAATCAACTCACATTTTATGTTGATGCACTATTTTAACAAATGGCCTTACAACTGGCCTCCTTTCAAGCCTGAACTCATCAAACACACAAACGTTTTAATTATTAGGCCTAAAGACCTATCTTTGCTTTAAAAGGTGAGCATAACACACATTGGCATTCCAGATATGTGAATACACAACGTTTCATATAGGCTAATAAACGGCTATAAACGCTAATATATTTTGCTTTTGTTTAACAGGTGACCCTAACACACTGGACTCCTTGACTTTTAACATGTAGCCTAAATCCATGCACAACATCTCACATTAACACACATATATTAATTATGATATTTCCTCTTCTTTGAACACATGAGCCTTAATTGGCCTTCTTGACTTTACAAATTAACATGCACAACATTTCACATTAACACACATATATTAGGCCTAATTATGATATTTTCTCTTCTTTGAACACATGAGCCTTAACTGGCCTTCTTGACTTTGTACACATACATTTTAAGATAATGTTATATTTTATAGTCTTTTACCAGGTCAGCCTAACAAACTGATCCTCTTGAATTTAATATAGGCATACATTCATACCACAAAAATATCAACCCTTATTATCTTCCCTAAGAGACTGGCCTTCTTGACTAAAAATTGTGTAAACTCAAAACATTCAATTCTATCAAAGATTCATTCATTCAATTAATTTCTTAGCAGATTACTCAGTGGCCTTCCTTCTAGACTTTAAATATGCAAACTGCTGCACAATATCATCAAAATCCAAACCTTCAACAACTTCATGTTCTATGGCCAGCAAAGCAAGTGCAGAAAGTCTTGTCTGTGACATTGTGGTCCTTAAAACATTTTTAACTCGTTTTAGAACAGAAAATGACCTCTCACCCTCACAATTGGAGACAGGCAGTGTTAAGAACATTCTGAGTGCAACATATACATTCGGAAATGTTGTCTTAAGGCCATTCGTTTCCAGAATTTGCAACAACTGAGCAGTGGAAGTGTCACTCAACACAAAGTGTGTGAACTGCATGAGTTCGTCTGCTAGGGACGCATCTAGGTCTGTCGGATAAGTGGAACTCAGCCTCACAGTATGTTCGCGCACATCACACTCATCATAGTCCCTGTCAAATAAAACGCCAAAGAGCTCACACACATCTGTGTAAGCACTGATCCGTTTTGATAGGCAAGAAGTAAGTTTGTCAATAATTAAATTATGTTTCAACTTTGAATCTTAGACTGCCATTAGTAAAGACGACCTCCTCATCATCGTCACTCTCGTCAGCAAATCGCTTTCTTTTTCTCCAAAGTGAAATGTCATACTGATAGTCCTGTGTAGCACTGACAGATCGCACTGATTCTTCCAGATCTGCAAACTGGTCTCGTAATGTGCCAACATAGGAGAGCAGTGACTGTAAAAGCTGCACAGCAGTTGCTAAATCCATGTCACTTTTTTGAAGTTTGTCACTGGTTGCTTTAAATCGTCCCAATATTCTGTCCCACAAAATGGTCATCATTGCACTCTCAAGTGTATCAAGTTTAGCAACCAGCGCAGAGGCCTCACGTTTGGTTTGGTTCTTTTCATCACAGTCCGAGGCTATTTAGGCCAGTGAATCTCGAATTGCTCTATAATTTCTGCATAGAGCTTTCGTTGAGTCTGCTCTACAGCTCCACTGGTTACCGCAGAGGGATTTTAACGTATGGCTAATGTCATAGTCGCTGTTTTTAAAAACTATATTCCAACGATGGGTTGAAGCACTGCAAAATGTATACAGAGACTGAAGAAGTTCAAAAAAAGAGATAACATCTGCACAGCAGTCTTCAATAGTATTAATACCCACAAGATTTAAGGAGTGGGCGGCACACGGTGTATAGTGGATTAGTGGGTTTTCTTTTTTTAACTGAGCTTGGAGTCCGTTGTACTTGCCAGACATGTTGCTGGCATTATCATAACTCTGCCCGCGACAGTTCGCCAAGTCCAGTCCAAGGTTTCGCATCACGGATTCAGCTAAACTAAGGCCTGTGTGGCTGTGGATGGGCTCAAATCCCATGAACCTTTCAACCACCTTTCCACTTGCATTAACAAATCGAAATACAAATGTCAGCTGATCCACATGCGCAAGATCTGGGGTCGAATCGACAATAACAGAGAAATACTTTGCCTGCTTAATTTCCTCTGCAATGACTTGCTTAGTTTTCTCACCCATTAATGCAATAAACTCATCACACACAGTGGATGAGAGATATGAGGGCTTACCTTTCCCCTTGTTGCCATGCTTCACAAGGTGGTCCTTTAAAAATGGGTCGAAATGTGCAATAAGCTCCAATATCCCCAGATAATTCCCATTATGCACTGAGCCCAACAGTTCGTTGTCCCCTCCGAAAGCTGCCCCCCTAGCTGCCAAAAACTTGATGACAGTTACCACACGCCTGAGTACCTCTGCCCAGTACCGTTGTTCTGCCTCACATTGTCGGGCAAGTGCTGCATCCACTCGGCAAACCACTTTGGATCTCTGCATTAAACACAACATATTCTGTCTATGTTCCAAACTTGTTTCATGATCCCCAATCCTCTCAGAGTGTTTCCAATCACTAAATCCACTGATGAAGGCATGTTGTCGGCATTGGGGTGACAGGAGTTTGCAGGCATAGCAATAAACAGAGCCAGTAGATGGTGAATAAAGCAGCCATTCCCTCGGTACGACTTCGTTGTTTTGAAAACGGCAATTGAGTAGGTCGTTTGTGAGGGAGCGAGTTCGACAGCCAAGTCCAGACTCCCTCACTGATGCTGGGTACCTGGGTACCTGTACCGGGCCCTCTGTGGATCACTTCCTCCCTCAGCATCTCGTTCAGGGGTCCTCATAGAATCGGATCTGACGGGAGCGTGAAGGTGCTGGGGCTGCAGACTGCCTCAGCTCCTTCAATTGAACTTGGGGATTTGTTGTGGGGATGTTCATGATGCTGGTCGTCCTCTTGCTCTTTGCTGTTTTCAGTGCTGCTAACGTTGGCTTCCACACTGGTGGTAGCCTGACTGCTAGCACCGTTGACGTCGTAAGATGTTTCCACGGCCACAGGTGAATGAAGGATTTCAGTGCTATCATCGCCTTTTCTCTGATTTGAAGTAAAAAAATGTGCTATTTTTGGAATGTTTTTCAAATTGTCGACTAATTTCAGTTACTTTTCTCTTTTTAATTTTCTTTTCACGCTCCCGCTTAACTGCTTCTCCATCATCCCACCGATTTCAAATGTCAGCGCGTGGAATCACGTGAGTCGACGACGTGACAGCTCGCCCGCGCGCTGTGCAGGAAGCTACAGATACTGTTTTTGACGTAATTTAACATAATATTTTGATCGAACGGGTTTAAAAAATCTGCATATATTAGGAGTGAGGACTGCGTTCAGCACTGATGCCTATTCTTAAAGTCTTGTGCTGTTTTATAAACGCACAAAGCCATGTCATGGTTTCGATTTTAGTTCGTTGGCAAAATAACACACTAGAGACCTATGATAGGTTATACATTTTACATCTCATATCAGTTGCCCTAATGGTTAATCTGGCCCTGATTTTTAGATAGGTCAACAATGATCATTTTAGCTAACGCTTTAATTTTTAAATCAGTTTGAATATGCATGCACTTCCTGGTTTGAAGGCCTTACAAAACGATTTAAAGGAAGGCTGCAAACAGCACAAATAATTTAATAAGAGTAATTCTAAACATGGGCCATAGGTCTCATTTAGGTAGGTCACAATTTGTTGAGCTTAACTGGCTTCCTGTTGAGTCACGCGTTATTATGTCAAGACTGACCATGACCCATAAAATATTCTATGGTAAAGTCCCAAATCATTTGTAGGGTCCTATTACTAAGGTGAAGGACACACACACTGTTTAAACTCGTGCAGTATATCAGACCTCTGTCCTTATGCATTCAAGACAATGTTTGGAAAAAAAACATTTGCCAATATAGGGGCAAATATATGTTCAGTGGAACAAGTTAGACTGGCAAATTAAAGTAATCTTAAGCATTAATTATTTTAAAAAGAGGACCAAGGATTGGTTATTAGAGAGGGTAGCGGAATAGAAACAGGAGCCAGTTACCTGTAATTTACCTGCATCTGTAATTTTGCTAATGTAAGAAAATGTTCGTACAGTATGTTGTCATTGATTATCACACAATATGTAATTGTCTTGTCTTGACGTTATGTGTAAGAGGACAACAATGGAAATAAGTCCTGGGCCCATATGTATAAACCCGCTCAGAGTAAATTTTTTGTCTTAAGTGTGTCAAAATTCTAAGAATGACGTCATTTTACTCTTATTCTTAAGAATAAGTGTGATTCATAAAGGTTCCTAAGTGTTAGAGATGTTCCGATACCCTTTTTCTCTTCCCGATACCGATTCCGATACCTGGACTCAGGGTATCGGCCGATACCGAGTACCGATCCGATACCTGGGTGTGTATAGTATCTATTCAGCTGCAATTCATTCTAGTACTGTATGAATTGATAGAATTATTATGGTGTGCTTCAAACTTAT
>JAOTRC010000039.1:3497416-3509747 GCA_027497675.1 Cyprinella lutrensis
AGTAACCACGTTCCTAGCATAAGGATCTTTTGGAAGGTAATGCTAATTTTGGTCCAGTGATCCTGTATCTCTTTTCTAACCTCACTAACGTGCCAGTGGGCAGGGCCAAAGACAATGATGTAAAAGTAGGCATTGATTTGGTTCTGCAGAGGCGGTCTTTCGCCGCACTGTTTATTACGTCATAATGTGACAACATTCCAAACGAGTTGTTTTCTGAGCTTGGCTTCAATAATAGCTGTTTTTGGGCTAACAAGGAAATTTTGTTTTTGAGTTTCTTAATTCATGACCCATTTAAATTCAACTGCAACTGTTTTGCACAAAGGTTGACGGACAGCTAAGTAGGCAGTCCAAGATAACTATCAGAAAATGGGACATTATAAGTCTAAATCAATGCTTCTTCATTTTAGTTGTTAAGGATGCAAGCAAAATATTATAATAGCTTATCTTCCCACACTAGGAAGACACTATTAATATATTAATATAAAAACATTATGAACAATAGGTCAGTGTATATAGATTAGTAATCAAAAATAAAGAAAAAATTACGATACGATACAATTAAACTAAAATGCCCAGAACAATAAATTATGAGTAAGACTTCAGATATACAAAGACGGTGCACTCATATTTCAATGAATTACTATTACTATGAGAGTGTAATGCGCAATATGGCGAAATAAGCCTTCTAAATAAAAGAGCTAATTGCCAATTGGTAAAGTCATTGCATCAATGTAGTCTGAAATATCAGCTTTTTTAACGCTATTTGTGCATAAGAAACAACATTTATGGGAATGTGGAATTCATGTGAGATTTTGTTGCTTGGTCTTGGATGCCGGGAGACGTTGCAAATATAGTAGCTGAGTGAACAGACTTTCCTTGAAAAGGACTTTGGTTATGTTTTGAATAACAATTATTATGGTCACAATGTGACTGAACACTATTAATGTTTTATGTTATAATTAAATCTTACTTTGAAGAGTGACATTTTACAGTACATCTTTTTTTTGTTGCATTATTATAAATAGCCTGTACTCTGTATATTATCATCTTCTATAAGACAAACTGCCCTGCCTCATCCTTTAAAAAAACGTATTTTCCTTCCCCTTGTGGCATGTTAAAATGTTTGTTTTTAGTGTTTCTCAACCCCACTGAAAAGAGATATCTGTAATGGTTGACCAGTCATCAATTATCTCTGGTAAAACAATAATATTGTATTTCAACACGAAGTGCACCATTCTGCACAGCCCCATGACGCACTCGATGAAAAATGGCTGACTGTTTTTGTGTCAGTGTTTTAGCCTGGTTTTACTGCTGGCACTGCGGCCGTCTGTAGATGACAGCACTGAGACCTTATAACTTTGTGCAATGGGGAAAGCCTAGAGTCAGTTTCCCATGCCCATGTCAGAGAAACTACAGACCCCAGCCAGTCACATTGTAGTTTAGGTATGTTCACTCAGTTTTTGAACACCATGTGTGGGATTGCTTTTCATACAAGGCAGTGGGCCCTTCTGCAAATCTGCCCAAACACACTGCCAGGAATAAAGAATGGTATAAAAACATCATGCAAGAGCAACTTCTCACAAAAATCCAGGAGCACTTTGATGATGGTCTGTGCATTTTCCAGTCAAGAGTGATAATGAGGTGGCTTGGAGATAATTACATAGAAATTCTGGATCTGTGACCCAGCAAAATTTGATACTGCCAAAACTTTTGACTGTAATGTACTGTACTTGTCTGAAATAAGAAGTGACAACCACACTGTTCTCAAACCTGTTTCAGCTCCTGTGCCTCTGCCTCAGTAACAGTGGGCTGAAACACTTGAAGTTGAAGTTGTGTCAGTTCACCAGCAGGCACCTCCACTGGCACCTCTGTATCCTTTCCATGACCTGAAGTGACACAGAATGAGCTCATTTATTCCTTTGAGATTTGTTGTTAAGATTAGAAGAATGTTGTTAAATAGGCCTATCAACTAAGAAGCGCACAATGGGATCTCAGAGGGTTTTTAATGAAGTGCTGTTGATGTTGGAGAATGGCTGCCACCATGTGGTAGAAATACCTTATAACTTTCAGTGTTACATCTATCCATTGTCAGAATTTGAAAGTTTTCTTATGTGTGTCTGTAATAACTCTGCTTGCAAGGTACTTCTGTATTGATATTTAAATCAGTTCAGTGGTTATCAACTCCTGGGGACCCATCGCTCAGCACATTTAGCCTTCTTTATTTAACACACCTGATTCAGATCATCATTTAGTTAAGAAAGAGTTCCATTTGGTGTGTAAAAACAAACTGTGTAAAAAATAGTAATACAAAAAATGTACACAGCAGTGGATCTTCAAGACCTGTGTGGAGACTGTTATAGTTCGTTTTTTCTAAACTGCTTGCTTACTCAAAGAAACAAAGATTTACAGTAGTTGCAAGATGCAAGTACAGAATCATTTGATGAAGAAAGCTTTAAAATACACCATTTATTAGAATAAGAAATGATAATTTACTGTAATTTTTGATCTGTGGAAACAGCTCTAACTGTACCTGCACTCCAAATGTTTCCTCCACCTTCTGGGCTTCTTGGTGTGGTTGCTGAAGTTCCCTGAAATGCTGCATAGTCACGTGTGATCTCAACTTTCTTCTTGTACTGCTTTTCCAATACAGATAAAGCTTCAGTCATCCTGGCAGAGAGAACTCTGAAACAGATGTCAGGTTTCCCAATGAAGCGTTGCCGAACACAAATCTCGTAGGGGTTGTCCACATGGATATCATCCACCTCTTCTTTCTCAAAGCAATGAAGGAGCTGTCCGTTTGCATCTCGAACCTCCAGAGAGGAGACCGAAACCACCAGGCTACCTGGTTTCATGTTTTCAGAGTTTCCAACACAAGAGATAATAGCTGGAATGCTGAGTATGACTTTTTGGCCCTTGCCTGAACCTTTAGTATAGGACACCTTGGCAGCTGCTTCAGACTTGGCCTCCTGGTGGCTCTTCCATGGCAGTTTTCCAAAAGGCCACCAAGGAGGACACTCTAGTTCAGAGAGTAGTCTGCACACAAGATAATCAATGGCATTAAATATAGAACTGTAAGACTACAACTAGATAAATCATTACTATAAATACAACACATGACTGTAGGATACTACAGCTGCTGAAGACATGTACAGTCAAACCAAGATTTATTCAGACCCCTCAACATTTCTCACATTATCACAGTTTATTTGCTATTAGAAAATGGTAATAAAAAATCAGTTGATATTTCACTGGTTTCGGCCACCTTTCTGTTCGACTGTCTCACAAATGAATTAGGTTGAATATCTTTCAGATGTAAAAGTTTGATACACAATTACATAATACTAATTTAGGTCAACAAATTACCAAGTGATGCTTAATGTTGTTCAGTCTGTTAGCAATTAAAGAAAACACAAAATATGGACAGGTCAAAGTGTCGGAATAATTTTTGGTCCCAAATGTTAATCAATTTTACTGGTAGTCCACTGTATAAAGAATTGTTGGTTATTATGTCACAGTTTACTTTATTTTGCTATCCTCATGTCATATACATTAATGAAATATAGTGTCCGGCACCCGTTAGTAAAAAAATATCAAAAATTATATCTGGTGTCTGAATAATTTTTGTTTTGACTATGTATCAATAGTGTATGGAAGAACCATAGAAGAACCATTTTTGGTTTCACAAAGAACCTTTCAGTGAATAGTTCTTAAAAAATACAATCTTTTTTGTTTTGACTATGTATCAATGGTGTATGGAAGAACCATAGAAAAAACATTTTTGGTTTCCAAAAGAACCTTTCAGTTCTTAAAAAAAAAAATCATTTATTCTTAGTCTGAAGAACAAGTTAAAAATATAAAGAACATTTTAAGGAATGGATGAATAAACCTACAAAACCTACTTATCTGCCACACTCAGGTCTGATTCAATCTTGTCCAGGCCCTGAATCATGCTGTCAAACTGCTCTCCCTGGTGGTACAGGACTTTTCCAGTATCCTCCAACCTCTGTTGAGCTCCAGACATCAGGCTGATCAGCTCCTGGCCCTTACTGAGAGGAGCTTCAGCTCCCTGTGGCTCTGTGGGTGACAGCAGCCGTTCTCTCCAGAAGTGCACTAGCACATGGAAAACAGTAGTACGGCAAGGCCTGAGAGACCCAAACCAGTGCTTGATGTTTCCCTGCTCCAACACAGTAAGAGCACTAAATATTAGGCTGGAGGACTCCATCTTGATCTCCATGATTCGCGAGAGCCTCAGGCTAGTCAGATTCTCTTGTTTCTCCTCAGAGGTGAAGCGCAGGGTGGTGCGGGTTAAGGAGAGAACGCCACTGGCCCAGCGTTTCTCACTGTTGATGTAATAAGCGCCGGGCCAACTATGGATGGATACCTCCTGGCTCATCTTTTTGTGATGATTTGGAGCAACTACCCTGACTTAGGGAGGTCACCTGTCAAGTGAGCAATGTAAATAATAATTATGTAATCATCAGCAGACACTTCTATCCATATCAAAAGTAGGCTATATTATTTCCTCACCCTCTAATCGTTCTAAACCTGTACAATTTTCTGTCTGATGTGAGACACAAAAGGAGATGTTACATTCATTGCATGTTCACAGCAGCTTGAACATTCTGCAAAAACTCCTTTTGTGCTTTATAGAAGACAGGAAACCATACCAGTTTGGATGACATGAGGGTGGTGATGACAGAAACAAGAATTTTGCCAACACTAATGTTGGGACATGTTTGAGTGAACTAACTAAACCTTTAAATTAGTGATTCGCAACCAGGGGACAGGGGTCCACTGAATGTACAGTTATTTAGTGGCATGAAGTTGGTTTGACGTTGGACGTTAGATATACGCATATTTAGGGACATATTTATATTCTTTAAAGATACATGCGATATTGGTATAAACGTTTTTTTTTTACTTCAATAGCATTTGAAGACAATGACTTACAGTCATAAAACATACTGTACAATGTTCACTCAGGTCTCATGTATGATGCACACCTTTTCGATTTTTGATATTTATAACAATAAACTGTTAAATCATATGTAAATATTGATATGTTTTTCCACTACTGTATGGGACCGTACACAAAATATGACAATATTTAAAGCTCAATAGCATTTGAAGACAATGACTTACAGTCATAAAACCTACTGTAAAATGTTCATCCAGGTCTCAGGTATGATATCTCAGGTATTGTCGTATTTTGTGTATGATCCCATACAGTAGTGAAATACATATCAATATTTACATATGATTTAATAGTTTATTGTTATAAATATCAAAAATCTAAAAGGTGTGCATAATACCTGAGACCTGGGTGAACAATGTACAGTATGTTTTATGACTGTAAGTCATTGTCTTCAAATGCTATTGAAGTTAAAAAAACGTTTACCAATATTGCATGTATCTTTAGAGACGGTCCCTATATATGCGAATGTCGAATGTCCAACGTCAAACCAACTTCATACAAGTAAATTACTGCAAATAATAGAGTATTATTATTTAATATAAATATATTAAAACAAACTAACTTAATAAATCAATATGTGAATGGAATCTTTTTTATTTAAGAACATCACAAAATGAATTAATTGCACAATACACACAGTCATACACATACACACAAACACACACACGTCCATGAAATAATTGAAAGAAGCGTTCAAAGATCAAAAGTCATGATCTACTTTATGGATTGATGATTGATGATCCATAAAGCGACCGAAAGTTTGCACTGACAAAACTGTTAAATCATCATCGTATATTTAAGACATTGACAGATCTGTATGTACAGATCTGTTAACATTTCATAGTTCGCCTTCGAGTCAAAAAAAAAGAAAAAGAAAAACAAAGAAAAAAGAAAAAAAGAGATGGAAATCACTGCTTCAGAAACAGATCATGAAATGCCTGTAGAACACATTAAACGTATTGCTAATGTATTTGATTGTGAGACATGAAACCAACACAGTACAGAAATGTAGCCTACATATTATTTAAAGGCCATCATTTACATTTATTTTTCAAGAGGTCCTGTATGCGCAGTAACAGTATATGCTAGTGTGGTTGGCATTACATGTAATAAGGAAATAAACATAATTTATGTCATACCTTTATGATGATTTTGACTTTCAACTGACAGCTACGGCAGGCTGTGACGTAAATCAAGCATTAAAATAAACAACATCCCTTCACAACGTAAAGAATAGGTTTGATGTTATCTGGGTAAATCTCAGTCGGAAGCGACACTTTTGCTGTTCCGGCTTAATGTCTCTCGGTATAAGAAGAAAAAACGCTAAAACAACATATTCCGGTTCCCTGTCGCGTTATATTGATGTAAACTATTTATGGTGTAAACCCGTGTAAACCAAAGGGCTGAACCAGCTGAACACAGCGGAGATTGTTTGGTGCGCTCATGTTTACATTCCGACGTGCAAAATGAATAATTAAAGATTCCGCGCAAATGGTGATGGAGTGTCATACATATCTATTTAAGGAAATTGACCTATAGTTATTTAGAGCTAATTAACTGGTGTTTCATAAAGTTTTTATTTTGTTGTTTACCGCTTATTCTTTACGCACGAACTCGAGGTGATTGGAACTCGCCAAAGGGAACTCGCACACTAAGTTGGTGTTCACGCCTTGTTTTTCCGGGTGGGCAACTGGATAGCCATTTTCAAACCTGGCGCAAAAAACACTATTATTTTCGACTTCTTTGCAAATAAAAAAAACATTAATCGGTTTGTATCGAAATTTGAATTACCCGTAAGCGTGACGTTGCTCCGTCGAAACATTAGTTGTGCTTCTACAGCCTAAATATAACCACGCAAACTGGTCACCGGAAAAGAATGAGGCTGTTGAAATGTGTTGGCTATATGTTGATATTATCTTGAACTTTTTGTCTTAATTAAGGTTTTGTTTCTAATAGTATAATATGCCAAGCATGGAATAACGTGCGGAAATTTTAATGTTAGTGAATAAACAAGGCTGAACTCCTTTCTGAGATGTCATGGATAGGGAAACCTTTCATAATTGCTGCAGTTTGGCCAAAATGCCCAGGCAGATCCATCAACAGCACTGCTCCTCTTATTTCATTGAGTACATAGAGAGAGAAACACCTTACTTTAAATTCTTCAAGAAGTACCTGATTCCGAATCAACCATGCATGTTTTCCAAAAAATTCACAGAAGATTGGAACTGCAGAAAAAATTGGGTCACGGCTGATGGAAAACCAAATTTACAAAGACTTATGCATGAATTTGGTGAGCAAAGAATGGTATTCGAATGTATTTTATTAAACGTGCATTAACATGTCGCACATTATAAGTTACAGCTCTAAAATGTAAGATATGGACTTATTATGGACTTATTCTGCCATTTGTCCACAGGGAAAAAAAATAACTGCACATTAAAGAAATTTAACAGTTCCCTATGCTTATTTGAAACATGCATTGCTGTTGACATAACTGATTATAATGACTTTATTTGACTTAAAGTCAAATAAAAGATTGACTTTTATTTGACTTAAAAGATTGTAATGTCATTTTGTTGTATATTGAGGAGTATCAATTTCAACATACTATCAGTGTCAACTTTTATTTTTTAAAAGTTGACCTAATCATACTATTTGAAAATAGTACCAAATCATTTATCCTAATGCATATCCTGTCATGTATAACTGTGTCCTTAATAATACGTTTTATCTATAAATAGCCTAATTTTATTATACAGATGAGACTCCTGTTCCTGTTGCAAACTGCAGTGCAAAAGAATACAATTCCAACCCAAAGCAGATCATGCCTTTTAAGGAGTTTATCCAGTACTGGAGGGAGTACATACAGAATGGGCATTCTTCACCAAAAGGATGTCTTTACTTAAAGGACTGGCATATGCAGAGGTACAACTCTTGAAAAGCATATAACCTAAGCTATTGTACAATATTGAGTAGTTTTGAATGGAAATTAATAAGATTAGCTTGGAAACATTGTAGTAAATTCAAGGAAGTTTATATGTCAAATATGTTTGTTAATTTTAGGAACTTTCCTGAGCATAACACTTACAAGAACCCAATTTACTTCTCCTCTGATTGGTTGAATGAATATTGGGACACATCTGAAGTGGATGATTATCGTTTTGTCTACATGGGACCTAAGGGGTCATGGTACCGTATGAATAAATGTCCACATAAAGTTGGGTATAAAAGTCTGTGTTCACTTTGAAAGTCTGGTCAGTTTTTGTATTTTAAAAACCTAAATGTACAACAAAGGAACATTATGATGTAAAGTGAAGAAATATTTATGATTCTGCATTATTTCTAAGTAATTTGCACAAAAGGTCAGATTCCATTGAAATACACAAAATGCTCTTTGGAACATTCTTAAATAATTCAAATATTTTGTCTTTAAAGCGCAACAAGGACAGACAAACTACAAACAATATGGTATACACGTATGTTTTTTTTTTATTATTTGTATTGAAGTGTTATATTAAATTATATTATATAAATTATAATATTATATACAAAGTTTATAGAAGCAATTTCACAAGACAAGTGTTCTCAGACTTTTGAACCCCAATGTAATTATAATGCATTATAATACAGTTTGTGCACTCCTTGCCAAATTATGCATTTGTTTGTTTTAAAAAGTGAAAATATTTTACTAATTGTATTTTACTAATTTTATATATACTGTATGAGTTACTTGTCACCCCTTTGGATGTCTATAGTAACATTTTTGTTCTTTCCTCTAGGACACCTTTCCATGCAGATGTATTTCGCTCTTACAGTTGGTCTGCCAACATCTGTGGACGTAAGAAATGGCTTCTGTACCCTCCAGGCCAAGAGGAGTTCCTCCGGGACTGTCATGGCAACTTAGCCTACGATGTAACAGCACCCATACTTCAAGACAAAGGGCTGTATGCACAGTTTGAAGAGGCCTGTCAGCCTTTAGAGATCATTCAAGAAGCTGGGGAGATAATCTTTGTACCTAGTGGTTGGCATCATCAAGTTTACAATTTGGTAAGTAACAACAGTTTAATGGTGTCCAAATATGTAATATGTATTATAACAGGGATGTCCTGGGGGGCCATTGTCCTGTCTCATGTACTTTGAGGAACAATATTGTTTAGTATGTTGCACAAGTGGCCACTACTGAAGAAAATACAAAAACGCAACAAAATGATCATAAAAACAAAACATTTTATTTGTAATCCAAATCTTCAGAACCCATATTATTGTGAGACCCAAATTCAAGCCTTTAATCACAGATCTTTATCTCCATCTTAGCAGTGACTGTAAACATAAAATCCCACACTTAAATTCAAAATTTGCAGTCTCAAGAAGCTTTACAACAAAAGACTGTGTCAGGGATATCAAATGCTTATTGGCTCATTGGATAAGATTTTCAGTGATTACCAATTTAAATGGGTAATAATA
The DNA here is from genome assembly GCA_027497675.1 of Cyprinella lutrensis. NCBI lineage: Eukaryota > Metazoa > Chordata > Actinopteri > Cypriniformes > Leuciscidae > Cyprinella > Cyprinella lutrensis. The sequence goes on from JAOTRC010000039.1 coordinate 3,506,856, forward strand.
TCTGCTTTTTACACAAAACTATTATAAACAGACTGGGAATGCAACATCGTCATTGGACATTTTTTTTTTTTCTTTGCAATAAATCAATTGTGATTATATGTTTGTCTGTTATGTTTTTCTTTAAAGAAATGGCTATGTTTTAGAGGTGTGTGCAAACAAAAATTTGTTGTGGGCCATGACAAGATGGCCCCCGTGGTTAGACCTGTTTTGCAATAACATAGAAGTAATCACTCAAAAAATGAGGAAAAATAAACATGGTCAAGCAACTAAAATTGGACTACTTGAGATGGATTGACCCAAAAGCAAAGTCATCAGATGGCTCAGGTGTGTTTGATCAAGTTTGGAGGTAAACTTTTCAGGATAGTGGCCCTCCTGGAGCAAAATTGAGCAAAACCTTCAGAAAATTCAGAAGATGATATCAAACTATAGGAATGCCTCAGGCGTGAACGTCTGTCAGATTAACAAATCAATTGCTACAATGATCAGGGAGTCCCGCTTCCTTAGTATATAACTGGCTGTAGCCCCCTACTGCGTCATTCTCGCTTTCTTTCCTGTTAAGATGAAATATTATTGCATTTACCATTTAACAGTTCACAGATGGAGTTGATCGGTAACATCATAAATGCATTAAATCCTATTATAAAGTATTACTGGGCACTTCAGGGTTATTTTTATTCAGTACATTTTTTGCTACAGTGAGCTGGGCATAAGCAAACTTACACACATTCAGTAAAACATTTTTCACATCCCAGTAAATACCTTTGTGCTTGTGTACACTAGAGTTTATTAAATAAAAAAATGGATTTTACATTAGTATTAGAACCATGATTAATTGTTTGAAACCTTAATTTTTATGTTGTGTCTTTTCATTCAGAATATCTGCAATACAGGAGTGGTTTATTTCTCACTGTGAGACATCGAACGGATGATTTGCAGGTTACTTGCATAATCCTGATTCTCACCTAACCGCCCTTCTTGCAGACTTGCAAGATATGAAGATAAGCTGAGAATGATGCGACAGTGGGCTGCTGTGAGTTATATACTAGGGAGGCAGGGCATTCTGATCGCTGTAGCCATCGGTCTGTTAGTCAGGTGGTGTAATTGGAGCTTCCGCAGTCGGTCAAGCTTGTTTTGTTCCCTTAGTAGATACTTCACTTTTGTTATCTGAGAACAAGGGTTATGTAAGTAACCTACTAATAGTATAAGCTTGTGTTATTTTATTTATTTTATTTTTTCTGTTGTAATTCTATTTATATTATTAGAAAATATGTTCCCTTTTGTTATCACTCCAAGTTCTGTTGGATGACGACGAATGGGGTTTCACTTAGAAAGCCTATCGACTTCAAGTATTACAAAACGAGCCAGTGGCAAAAAATAGCGTTTTGTATAGCGTTTCTCCGCATTACCTCGTGGGTATAAAAAGCAGGACGCCGCAACATGCAGGTATGTTTTCGCTCCGGAGCCAAGAGTTTTCTTCATTCCTGCAGCTTATTCTCTGATTATCTTCGAGAAATTCTAGACCAACAGCTTCCAGTTGGTGTTGGTGTGATGGCGAGTTCCAGCAAGTTTCATATTCCTGCCTTCTGAACTGAACAGCGTGTGTGTTTCTCCCTGGGCGCTTCAGCTCTGCTGGAAGCTTTTCTCTCACAAAAAGACCATACACGCGGCACGTCTTCTTAAAGACGCGTCTTTCTAAAGACGATCTGCCCATGTATTTCTGAGTGCAGTATTCTGATAGATTCAACTGATGGGCGCGAGCGCTGTTTTGACGTGTTTGGGCTTTGATCGCGCTCAGACAGCACTTATGGTTGTGTCACGTTTTCCCAGCAGTAACATGACCATAACGGTCAAGACTCAATGAGCTCAATAGAGTCCCCTCATCCACACCCCGATCTATTTTTCGCCATGTAAGATAATACTTTGGCTGGTGGCTAGGGTGACCTAAGATGGTAGGTCTGGAACTAAACCGATGAAAATTCCTTGGTCCACACCCTGTCTTTCACATTGCAACCTGAGTGAGTTTGTGGGCCCGGGTCCCCCGGCTGATGAAATGTGTATATATATGTATACTGCCGCATCACAAGGTGAGCTGGAGTCCTCTAGAGATGATGGCTCGTCTGTGCTGCTGTCCTTGGATGTGCTAGCATAATGAGTTTGATCCAGAGTTCACAGCTATGCCTTCCCGGGCTGCCGTGAGTATCGAGCTTGTGTACGAACCTAAATCCTTTCTACTCGGACATCATGAGATCATGGGAGTCTCCTTTGACTTTTCGCGACTGCTCAGCGGCCTCTTCCGCCTCCTCTGCTCTCGTAGAGGCCGCGGCCTAGGGTACACTGGAGTTCCCCCCTATGGAGTGTTCTGTGGCAACACTTATGTGTCCCCACAGTGCCTCCACCTGGCGACCCTAAGCACCCCTCCAATGCCTGTAAGTTCTTGTCTACCCCGGTGGCAGGGACCTATAGAGCCGCAGGGCAGGCTGCCGCCTCACTGCATGTTATTGCCATCCTTCTGGGTGTTCAATGACATGCACTAGGGTAGGGCTGGTTCAGGGCTCATCCTTGAGCTGCCTGCCGTCACCGACCTTGCTCTGCGAGCGATGAAGGTGACCACAAGCTCCCTTAGTCAGGTGATGTCCACATGCGTGGTCAGACATCTCTGGCTTAAAGGAAAACTCCACCGTTTTTTGAAATATGGCTTATTCTCATTCTTTCCTACATTTAGATATGTGTGCAAATGCATTTTTGTCTCAGTGCATGCATTGTTTTAGTTTGACAGGGTCGGCGCTAGCTTAGCTTAGCACAATGAATGGATTGATTTGTTGCCAGCTAGCATGTCCTGAGTAAAAGTGATTAAAAAAAATAAACAAACCCACGTAATTACTTCTTGTGGCC
>JAOTRC010000039.1:3590224-3604596 GCA_027497675.1 Cyprinella lutrensis
ATATTCTTCTAAATATCAGAAAATCGTCTGAATGGATTTGAAAACGGTAAAACTCAACTGTTTAACTCTGGGGGAGTGGAAAAATGAGCCTATTTCCAAAAAAAGTGGAGTATCCCTTTAATATTAGTGTACAGTGTGTTTACTAAAATCTATCAGCAAACGTTGAGATTGGCATTGACTTATTAACGCTGTAGAAGCTGTTGTTAGTTGCTAATGTTGACCAAGATGAACAAATGAAACTCATTGTAAAGTGTTTAATGGTGTATAAACACACACTTGTTGAAGCTGTAGTGCTTCTATTAAACTGTGGCACTTTCCACTGCAAGCATTACAGTGGTGTCAGTCGTGAAGCACACACACACACACACACACACACACCTTGACTTGGATCTCTGCCGCCGTCCTCTTGGTGATCTCCAGGTTCTCCACCAGCTCGACGTCCCCCAGGAAGTTCCCGGACGCCGAGGACAGGCGTGAGAGCAGGTTGTCCTCCAGAGTTTTCAAAGTGATCTTGAAGCCGTTCTGCTGCTTTGTGAGGTTTGACTACAAAGAAGAGACACAGAGAGACATACGAGATGAGAACAAGAGCCACGGGCAGAGGCGGGCACATCTGAGAGATCAATACATGCTGGATTAACAGACTTCCCCTCGCCAACATCAAAAACCACGAGTGTGACGGGACTGCCGATGCTCATGGATCCGTTCCTTACGTTTGATAGAGAAACTAACGCAACGAGCGACGACCTGGACTGCAAATCACACACACACACACACTCAGTCATCTCACAAACCCTCATATTGGACTATCAAGATCCCTGAAGAGGTCAATCTGCACCACACACACCTACAGCAGCCTCGACGGCAGGACAGAGCGATCACGAGAGCTCGGGTCAGAGATCACGACCTCGGCGCGCCACGGCCAATCACAGAGGAGGAAGACAGGTTGGGGACGCGAGCCCTTCCTGATGCGTCAGTCATTAATGATGACATCTGCACCGCCGTCTCTGTGTCCAATTACCCCACAGCTGAAAAACAAACAATTAACAGCGGACAGACCCTGAGCCACGGACCTGATCTGAGATCATTAGTGAGAGCGAAGCGTCTCTCCGCGGATCACACTGGCATTTACTTCATCTAATGTGTACCGTAAACTCAACGCAATTAATAATGGCATTGCGTGATGTAAAACACAAGCAGGGGAATATGAGGAAACTCTAAACTCCTCTAAACGAGAGGCGGCGTCCCTGTGCTGGGGTTACATCACATCTAATTATAAACCAGTACAGACTGGACAGAGTTACGATAACTCCTCATCTACTCCACCTTAAGGGACTGTCACGCTGTCTACAACTGAAATATTAATTAAGACGAGAGCGTTCGGCAGCATTCCCTGTCCTTGGAAACACTAATTAATCAAGCTTCATTACGCATCATATCAGTTCTACAGGAGACACACGTCTCGAAATAACCGCGTTCACTCCAGTATTAAAACACTTCTTTGGTTTGGTGTAATTTATTTGCAAGTCAAAACCCTCCGCTTCCGCTTCAGACAAGTTTCCGGAGGACGAGATGAAGCTGAAGAATAAATAGAGTCTTCCTCGCGGGACAGAGAGAGGACTGATGGGGGAGATCAAGCCTGTGGCACAAACGCTTGCTTGACCATTACAGCTAATGACTTGCAGTAATGTTATGCTAATATACTAATGCTAATCTAATACATGTCCAAATGTGTTACCGATAGTCGAAGCGCTCATTGGTCATTAGCAAAATTGCTCTGGGTAAGCAACGCGTGTGATAATGATATACATAAGGTGCGAACAGTACACCACTAATTAACCTTTAGTACAGTAGAGGTGAGATCGCACGACGCTCTCTGGGAAACAGCAGAGTCATCAGATATTCTGATACGCCTGCAGAACTACAGCCCAATCCAGACCAATCCAATTAAGCTCACAATCGCCTGTCATATAGCATGTGCTTAAAGGGATAGTTCACCCAAAAATGAAATTAGCCCATGATTCACTCTCCCTCAAGTCATACTTGTATGACATACTCCTTTCAGACCAACACAATCAGACTCATATAAAAAATGTCCTGACTCTTCCAAGCTTTATAATGGCAGCGAATGTTTCTGTTTTGAAGTCCATAAAAGTGCATCTATCCATCATAAAAGTACAGTGGTGTGAACGCTGAGGACTGGATTAAGCGTGACCCGTTACCCTTTATGCCTGTTTTGTGTTTTGTCTGTATGTATACGTATGGTATTGTATTATATATGTTTAATGTTCATTGTTAATGTATTTTCTGGAACCTGCACCCAAGAAATGAGCTGTACTGAAAACAAATTCCACCAGCTTGGCTGTGTGGTCATTAAAGTTAAAGTATATAATAAGATTTGAGTAGACTAAATCTACAGAAGAAAACATTTATTTGTAAACATTAAATATAATATATTTTTATTTAAGCTATTAAAGAGCAGTGAATGATTTTCTCTTTTTCTTTTGTTGTTTGATAAATATTAAGGGCACAGATGGCATTAGGTTTATAACACTGCTGCCTTTAAGATCGAAGAACGAAAGCGCAGCTCCGATGCAATGATGCACACGCTTATTCAGATCTAGCCATTTGTCTGCTCTTCTCTTTCTCCCAGATGTTCACATTTTTGAACGTTTTGTGAGACATGTATCAAGTGCAAGCCAACTCATGATCCTCCAGGTGGATCAGCATGTTACAAATTAAATGTGTTCATCTACCACACACTCAGGACATCAGTTCTGATTGGATCTCTTCCCAAATAGTTCCTTCCTAACATCTTTGTCTAGTTTTTATTTGTTGATGAAAATGTCAACAGATTTTTGTCATTCAAACTAATTTTCATCTCTGAAAAAATATTGTTGATTAAAATGATAAAGTCTGATACAGATGAATTGATGAGCAAAGCTATTTCAGGGCGAGACCGCCCTTACTGTAAATAAAAACGTGATTGGTTGTTGCGAGAACATGATGCGATTGGTCAGCGCAATGTGGCTGTTATCTGATTTGCTTGAGTAGATGATGGGTAGAGTCCTATCTGTGGATTTGTGTGCACGTCTTGACGCTAGAAATGTTTTGAAATACGCAAATGCTTGCGCTGATCTACAAATGAAAAAGGAGGGATCCACATATACACAGCAAGCGAATCACAAAGGAATGTTAGGCAGAGTTGTTTTTGTGACATAAATGTGTGGCACAATTGATTTGTTTGTGAATTTAATACATTTTTGTATTATATACTATATACTAGTATATCTTTGTGGATCTCACTCTATTAATTTGTGACTGTTTAATTTGTGTGAATCTCTTTACATTTATTTGTGGATCATATAATCTGTTTATTTGAAATTAGGAAATAATTCTACACCCATTCTCCATCATCAACTCATTATGTCAATCCAGGTCACATTTCCATCCATAACTAAAATGTTAAAAATGCATCTACTTTTATTGCAAAATAAAGTTTTTTTTTTACTTAAAGTGTCACTTTACTATGACGAGAGAACGGCAGGGATAAGACACAGTTTTTAATATTAGAGTATGAGTCTTTCACTAAAATGAAAACTAGTAAATGTCCAGGCTGGCTGACCTGGTCAAGCCGGAGAGCTCCACTCTCAAAGCGCTGGGTTCGGAGTTGTTTGGCAATGTTGTGCAAGTTGAGGACGGCTTCTTGTATCTCGTGGATGCTGTGATCTGGGGAGCAGGTTGGCAGTTCTTCAGCACTAAATTGCTTGTCAGGAGCTTCAATCATACTCTGAGCATGATCATAACTCAGCTTAATGCAGGAACAAATGACAGTTCGCCCAAACCACTCACTCAGGATCTACAGAGCACAGAGAAAACAGTACTATGAATAAAAGAAACATACTTATAAAAGTAATTATTCTGAGACAGGGCTTTATCAGGCCCTGTGACAACAGGGGGTGGTAACACCCACAAAAAGGTTTGCGTTTTGAGATTTGTTCTCAATGAGAGTATAAGAGGTCATAGAGTACCTTTCCCTCTGGAGAAAGCTTCCAAATGACAGAGAATGTCAGTCTATCAGTCAGAGGATTCAAGCTGCATAGCTCCTCACACAGAAGACGAGGCAACATGGGGATCACCTGCAGAAAAAAATAATAATGTGTCCCCAACATTTAATTTAACAACAATATTTTTAACTATGGGAGTAATTAAGCTACAACTTATATTAAAGGGATAGTACAGTATACCCAAAAATGAAATTCTGTTACCATTTATTCATCCTCATGAATCGAGTGATTTAATTAAAGTCTTCAGAAGAGACACGATTGCTTTATATGATAAACAGATTTATGTATAAACATTGATAAACACATACATTCAGCTCATTAAATATGGCAAAGATCAACCATGTTTGCTTAAGAACATATCAATGTTTTAATATTTTTGGCATAAAAGCACCAGGAATTCTTTCGACAATCAAAGGAATTTATTTATAAGTTAATATTTAATAATTTTAAATCAAATGTTTCTAAGGAATGGGGTGCTTGAAAGATTTTGGATGAGCTTGGACAGAACTATTTAGTTAAAGGTAAGATCATCATTCCCTCTCTAAATACTTAAAATGTTGAGACTGAATTGTATACCGCCATTGTGAATTTCACATATAAGTCATTATTTTAACATTACAATTAACATTACAACATTACAATTATGACTTCAGTGCTAGGGCCATTGCTGTTTACAATGTACATCAATGATTTCCCTGATAGCTGCAAAGATGTCAACTGCCAGATGTATGCAGATGACACAGTTGTCTATCTATCTGCTAGAACCCCTATAATAGCTGCGCAGAAGCTGACACTAGCCCTAACAGACATCTTAAAGTGGTTTGAATTGTCTCACCTGACCTTAAATGTAAAGAAAACTGTTGCTATCTGCTTTTCAAATAAAAAACGATCTTTGGATAGTACTTTTGAAGTAAGCATAAACAATGAAATTATTCAAGAAGAAAAAGAGGTTAAATATCTTGGGATAATCATTGATAACAATCTCAAATTTCAGAGTCAAGTAAAAAATATTTGTAAAAAGGTTAAATCGAATCTGAAATGTTTCTGTTTTATTAGGAGGGAATTATCCTTTCAGGCCGCCCGGTTATATATGCATGCAATGATTTTTTCACACTTGTCCTACTGCGTAACATCTTGGTCACAAACATCCCCGTCAATACTTAAGCCGGTTGTTTCACAGTATAAGCAGGCAGTCAAGGTCTTTGATAAATAACCTGTGACATCACATCACTGTGACACAATTCATAGACATCATCTTTTAACTTTTGAAAATTGTATCAATTTTAGCATTTTGAAATTGGTTTTTAAATGTCTGAACAGCAATGTGTCGCCGCTGTTTTCGGCCCTCATTCGTAGGCGTCAAGGTTCACTTAGACCATCCACCAGAGCCTCAGTCAGTGGGGACTGTGTTCTTCCAATATTTATGAAATCTATCGGTCAGTCAAGTTTCTCTTATAAAGGTACAAGACTATGGAACTCTCTGCCCACTGACTTAAAATTGCAGACAGACATGACCACCTTCGATAGAGGTCTAAAACAATGGCTAAAGTCAAATCAAAGCTGCACACATGTTAATGCTGTATAATATGTATAGTGATTTGTATTGCTAATCTTTGTAACTACTGTATTCTCATTTTATTTAATTTTTCTGTGTGTGTTGTGATTGGTGACATGTGTTGTCTCCTATGGACAAGTGTTGCAAATTAGCAATTTTGCTATAACACTGAAAACAAGGTATCTGGTTTGTCCAATGCTGTTATGTCCATATCAAATAAAATAAATAAATAAAATTATTACAATCAGTAGGTGCTCTTTCACATAACATTACAGCACACGAATTCTGTGGCTATTATATGCAAACTGAATTATGGCTGATAAGGCAGACATTTTCAATACATAGTTGAGCTAGAGGCTCCACATTACATCTGACCTGGGTCCTGCTGCATTTGCACCCCGCGAATGTTATAGTCTCAAGTCATGCGCAGTTGAGCATAAGAAAGTCAGCAATCCTTGGACATTTCAAACAAACAATTTAAAGAAATATTAACATACCATAATAATCATGGCATATTTGAATGATTAAAGAGACATTATCTCTTTCAGGAATCCCTTTATTTTGTAAACAAAGCAAGCTCAAAATAGTCTACAATAAATCTAAGTGTAACAATCATTAATAGACTGGGGGGAAATGATGTGCTCCCGGAGATGAGGCAGCCGCAGCAGACCAATGAGGTTGCAAAACACAAGGTGGAATGTGTTTACATACACTATATTGCCAAACGTTTTGGGACATCTGCCTTTACATGCACATGAACTTTAATGATATCCCATTCTTAATCCATAGGGATTAATATAGAGTTGGCCCATTTACAGCTATAACAGTTTAAACTCTTCTGAGAAGGCTTTCTACAAGGTTTAGGAGTGTGTTTAGGGGAATTTTTAACCATTCTTCTAGAAGCGCATTTGCGAGGTCAGGAACTGATGTTGGAAGAGAAGGCCTGGCTCGCTGTCTCCACTCTTATTCATCCCAAAGCTGTTTCTATTGGATTGAGCTCAGGACTCTGACCAGGCCAGTCCTCCACACCAAACTGTTCCAATAAGGATGGGAGCATGAAATTGTCCAAAATTTATTGGTATGCAGAAGCATTAGTTCCTTTCACTGGAACCAAGGGGCCAAGCTTAACCCATGAAAAACAACCCCATAATCCCCCCTCCACCAAAATTTACACTTGTCACAATGCAGTCAGGCAAGTATCTGGTCTCGACAACCGCCAAACCCTGACTTGTCCATCAGATTGCCAGACAGAGAAGCGTGATTCGTCACTCCAGAGAACACATCTCCAATGCTCTATGAGTCCAGTGAGTCCTCAATGAGTCCAGTGGTGGCGTGCTTAACACAACTGTATTCAATGTTTTGCACTGCACTTGGTGATGTAAGGCTTGGATGCAGCTGCTCGGCCATGGAAGCCCATTACATGAAGCTCTCTACACACTGTTCTTGAGCTAATCTGAAGGCCACACGAAGTTTGGATGTCTGAAGCTATTGACACTGCAGAAAGTTGGCAACTTCTGCACACTGTGAGCTTCAGCATGCACTGACCTCGCTCTGTGATTTTATGTGGCCTACCACTTCGTGGCTAAGTTGCTGTTGTTCCAAATTGCTTCAACTTTGTTATAATACCACTAACTGTTGACCGTGGAATATTTAGTAGTAAGTAAATTTCACAAATAAAATTATTGCCCAGGTGGAAACCTATCACGGCACCACACTTGAGTTTGCTGAGCTCCTGAGAGCGAACCATTCTTTCACAAATGTTTGTAGAAGCAGTCTGCATGCCTAGGTTGATGCGTAATTTTACACAACTGTGGCCATGGAAGTCATTGGAACACCTGAATTCAATGATTTGAAGGGGTGTCACATACTTTTGGCAATATAGTGCATCAAGAAGCAGAAAGAATAAACCCAATTATGAACCAACATTTATATGCAGAGAAAAAAATTTTATCGAACATTGAGAACAATATGTCAAGCAGACACATGGAAGTGCTGTGGCCTAGTGGATTTGAGCCCTGCAAAATGAATCATCACTGAATCCCTGAGCAAGAAGTAGCCTCAGGTTAACAACTCTATGATGCTTTGACTAAATGCATCTGAGCAAATCTCACGTAACCCATCAGTGCATCTGCAGGGAAGTTTCTCCCCAAATTCAAACAAATAAAATTGACAGGCACTAACAACCAGTATTAATATTCTGTTATCTGATTTGTATCATTTTGTATCATGATGTGACTGGACACACCATAGCTCTCGTAGTCTCATACAAATTACAGATCATCTTTCAACTACAGAGCAATTTAAGGTCCATGTGCAAAAACTGTCACTCCATCAAATATTTAAATGCTGGAGCCTACAGCAATGTTTAATTCAGTGATATCTAAAATTACTAGGTCTGTGAATCTTTGGTTAGATTCAAATAGATTCACAAATCATCGGTTTTTGATTAGATTTGTGTGTGTGTGTGTGCAAATAATGAGATTTTGTGATTCTATTAACTATTAAATTCTGCATTTTTTTAAGTGCATTCAGAGTATTATTTAAATGATTTCCCTAATGCGTCTTATTTAGGGTGCAAACTGCACCCTGACTTTCATGGGGTCAGAGAGCAGGGGCTTTTGTCCATTGTTAAAGCATTTTTCCTCATGTATGGATTTTGTTTTTCCGTTTGGCTTTAACCTCGTCCGCTGCATAACAACAGGAAATTAAGATAAATAAAGTTTGGTTTTAAACAGAAACCCTAATGGAATGTGTGTTATAACGTAACTTAGATAATGACTACAGTAATCTACAGTGGATTTTGATTGAATAATAGGCATAAATGCATTATTTGTAGTGTTTAATAATAAACTGAATGAAACACAAGCTTAGCATTTTTCATTATTTATTGTTATAAGAATACCCCACTTTTTCATTGGTTTGACTTTGAAAAAGGTTATAGCACTATTGTGAGAGAGCCATCATCTGCTCATGTGATAGCAGTGGCCATGCAGAGGAGAGATCAAACATGGGCTGCTCAAAAACGGTATCAATAAGAGCTAAGGATGAAGCACAATGCAGTGAAAGAGGGTATAGAGTGCAGCACGCATCTGTGAGGGAGAGCTGTTAGGGTCTGAACAATGCCAAACAATGTCTCCATTCATTTGTGTATGCAATCATTTAAGACTTACACATTTCAAATCATTGAATCACTATCGAAATTATTCTTTTAATCTTAGCATTTTAAATCGAATCAAGTGAATCGCTACACCCATAAAAATTTAACAATTTTCTGACCTGCAACATTGCTGCAAGAAATTTAAACCACTTCAAATTGTTTGGGAAATCAAACTCGTACCTTTTGGACAAGATAAACACTTGTGGCTCTTTGGGCAGCTATTTGATCCAAGGCATTTCCTTCCTCCACAAAGTAACTCACATCAGCTATATGAACACCAACTTCAAAATTACCTACATGAGGAGAGAAAAGAAAACCATGTTTTTAAATCATAAATAGTTTTTTCAAGTGTAATGAACTTTTTAAAAGAACTTTAGTAACAAAGGCAGCACACATACCATCTGAGAGTTGTTTGCAGGACAGTGCATCATCCAGATCTCTGGCTGTAGCTGGGTCGATGGTAAAAATGCATTCATTTCTTTAAAAAAAGAAAAAAAGAAAATTGAAATTAAACCGAAAATCAGAACCAAATAATAAAAATCTTAATTAAAATTACATTTCAGATGCACTTTACATACAAATAATGGATAATACGTGAAAATGTATAGCTCAGGGACAGGGTAGTAGGTTACCTGAGATCTCGTCTTTTAGAGAGCACATGATCAGGGATGCTCCAGGGCAGATCTTGGGGAAGACAATTCAAGACCTCCTTGGAAAACTCTGAGAAGTCCACATCATATTCAGTCAGGATGCCTTCTGTTTCCGGCTCTATTTCACCTGCTTGCCCTAAAGTTTTTGCAAGCCGCCTTAAAACAGAAAAACAACATTGAGAAACGCTATTATTAATCACAACGGCCAATGTAAAGCTCATAATTTGGAGGAAATACAGGTTACCCAGATCTCACCCTTCAGCAAAGTTGTTGTCTGCTGACCACTGTGTTATTCGGCAGATGAAGAGTGTGTTTTCATAGTCTCCAGGTCTGGAGATAAAGTCTGCAGGACAATCTGCGAGAGGCACATTAACTCTCGGGATCCGATGGTCCACAGGAGAAAACATAGCAAAATTCTTGTTGGGAAGAAATTTGAGGAAGCCTGATGCTGCTCTTGAGTGCTTCTTCTCAACAATGAATACAACCTAAAATGACAACATCCATGGACAATTAAACGCAAAAGAATAAAAAAAAAGGCGTGCTCATTTTGGACGACCTTCAAACTTATTATCGACAACATGAAGTTAAAAAAAAAAAAAACATCAGCCCATTTACTTTCTTAAAGGGGTTCTTGATTATGATTACATTTTTTAAAGTTTAGTTAATGTGTAATGTTGTTGTTTAAGCATAAAGAACATCTGCAAAGATACGATGCTCAAAGTTCAATGCAAAGGGAGATATTTTATTTGACAGAAATTGCTTTTTAAGGACTAAACAAACCTCTGGTATGGACAACAACAAGCTTCTTCCAGAGTTGGTGACATCACAATCCCTAACATGTACATAAACCCAGCCCCTGGGAACACGCAACAAAGTGAGGACATGTTGTGATGGTTTAAAGAAGAGGAAAAGTTGTTGTCGCAGTTTGTCAGAAGGATGACGAATTTAGAGAGGTTAAAATGTATTTTTAACACCGTTCCTGAATATTAATCTCAACGTTTGTCTGTTCCCTACAGATTTTACGGAAAACAGCTTCCAGAACGAGTACAATGTAGGCTATATGCAATGAAATCTGTGTTTGCAAAGTCCAGATTTGAAATCGTTCAGCACGATCCTCTTGTTCGTTAACATTTTCAGGGTCTGAATTAGGGTCCAATTGGTTTGAAATTGACGCCACTGTTAATATTTACATCTGAGTAGAGCTTGTGGTTACGAAGGGGTGTGACATTTCCTGAACACACGCTAAGCTCTGCCAATCAAAAGCACAATTTGGAAGGAGAAAAATTTCATCAAAACTTCATCAAAAATTACACGGTCAACCAGGTGAGAGAGGAGCTGTAATAATGTAAAATATGTGAAAAATAATGCATTTTCAAGTATGAAAACACATTCTAGTAGACCACAAAAACAAAATCAAGACTTTGGAAAAAGAGATAATAGGACTCCTTTAATAAATGTTCCTGATGTTTTGTGCATTATTCATCAGTGTTGCACATTATTCCAAAAAGGGAAAAAAGACAAAAGTACAACATTGTTTTATTCTATTACAAAAGCCAACTTTTTGAATGAAAATTCTTGTTATCTTAGAAAATTGTCTGAATTTCTAAAGCGACTGAATGCATTTTTATTTATAATGGTCATGAATAATAATTACTTAAAAGTAAAATGCATATCCTTTCAAACAAATTGCTTACCTTTCCAGTCCTTTGCATAGCTCTCTCTGAACTTGATCCAGAAGTGAAGCATGCATTAGCATGTTTGACAGAATGTATTGTGATAGGGGCTAAATAAGGAAAAAAAGTTATAGCAAGATTTGATTGCAAGTTTCTATTTTATTTTCTGATACTTGTGTGAAATCAATGTAATTTTTTGATTTTTTATATATAAAATGGAAAAGTTAGATTCAGATTTTTTTTTGTTTTATAATTGAAAAAAAAAGTTTAAACCTGTCAAAGGTAATAGACAGCTTTAGCACCCATATCACCCAAGACTGGTTGCCCACTAAAGCTAAGCAGGGCTGAGCCTGGGAGCCCTTCGGAGAAAACCAAGTTGCTGCTGGAAGAGGTGTTAGTGAGGCCAGCAGGGGGTGCTCACCCTGTGGTCTGTGTGGGTCCTAATGCCCCAGTATAGTAATGGGGATACTATACTGTCAAAGAGCACCGTCCTTCGGATGAGACGTTAAACCGAGGTCCTGACTCTCTGTGGTCATTAAAAATCCCAGGATGTCTTTCGAAAGAGTAGGGGTGTAACCCCGGCATCCTGGCCAAATTTGCCCAGATGCCTCTGTCATCATGGCCTCCTAATCATTCCCATATATACCAATTGGCTTCATCACTGTCTCCTCTCCACCAGTAAACTGGTGTGTGGTGGGGTTCTGGCACAATATGGCTGCCGTCGCATCATCCAGGTGGATGCTGCGCATTGGTGGTGGTTGAGGAGATTCCCCTCGACCATATGTGAAGCGCTTTGAGGTTCCAGAAAAAGTGCTATATAGTTTAAACAAATTATTGTTATTATTTCTTCTTCGCATGAGAATGACATCCATCACAACTTTCTGGCATACACCACGCCTACCAAGGAAGGGTATGTTTGCGGTGGAAATGCAAGCCGGATGAAGGTTTACCACCCTGAATCCAACTGTACTGTACTGTACCACTCAATGGAAACGAGACATTGTTAACCTCGGGATAAGAGTGATACAGACAGAGACTAATATCAGCGTAGACACTGTTCATCTTTGGATGTAACAAAATACATCATGGTATAAGTGAAGTGGTTCCAGCTAACCTAATTAATGAAGCTTGCTTTAGGGATTTGAGTTGCAGAAATATGGTGGTGTGCTAGGTGTATGCTTTGTTAAGCCTGGGGCACACCATGCCGACCTTAAAGAACTAGCGACGAAGAAAACTGACAGTGTTGTCGCTTTGCGTTGGCTTTGTCTGGACTAAAGGCCAATTTATATTTCTGCGTCGAGGGTACGCCGTAGTGTACGGCGTTGGCTTCGCACGTAGCCGACGCCGTCGTGAGCATTTATACCTCTGCGTTCAGGTCTTAGTTGCTCTGTAGAACTGCTCCGAAACGCTAGTAGGCGGCGGAGGGTTTTAATGTTCCACTGTGTTTACATTCCCCACGGCTAGGTTACTGCAAGCAATAGCGACTGAAAGAGAGTGGATCATGTTGAAGTTGGAGCTTATTGAGGTGGAAAAACAGTTCATTTTAGTGAAATTACTAAAACTGAAAGGCAGAAATGAGAGAAGACGCCGGAGGAGATGGTGTATATGTGTAAATGCGTGAGATACGTGCGGAAATGCGTAGGAGGAAATGCGATGCTACCAAGCCGACCAATCACTGATCTTGCGGTCCGCGCCGTCGCGACGTGTAGTTACATTTTTGAAGAGGTGCGCGTAAGGCAACGCGGAAGGGTACGCGGTATGGGACGCGTCTGTGCGTATGCTACGCCGTACCTACTGCGCGCACCCTACGTAGAAGTATAAATTGGCCTTAACACGAAATCTACAGGGAGGAGTCAGATCCAGATCCAACTCCTCCCACCTTACATACACCTAAACCCACCCAGCTCCGGCCCCTGATCCCTAAACCCAACCCTAATCCCACCCATCTCCACCCCTTGGATCTTGATCCGACTCCTCCCCGTGGATCTCATACTGCAATAAGTTGCAACTGGATATTTAGCCAATGACAATGATTTTGATTGCTCTCCTGTCAGGTCACTTAAACACTTCTTCAGAAGACCGAGTCCTACAAGAAGACGGCAGTGAAGATCCTCCAGACGCCGTCACTCTCTTCGGAAAGAGATCTTTCATTTGTTCCGAGTGCGGCAAGAGTTTCTCTTCTCAAAGCAACCTCAAATCACATCAGCGCATTCACACCGGAGAAAAGCCCTTCGGCTGCGTCCTCTGCGGCAAGGCCTTCGCCCACAAACAGAGTCTGTCCGACCACCACCGAGTCCACTCAGGGGAAAAGCCGTTCGTTTGTAAAGTCTGCAGCAAATGCTTCGGGAAAGCCGCGCACCTCAAAACCCACGAAATAATCCACACGGGCGAAAAGCCGTTCGGCTGCAACGTTTGCGGGAAGAGGTTCAACATTGCTCAAAATCTCTCCAGGCACCAACTCACCCACACGGGCGAAAAGGATTTTCGGTGTTCGATATGTCAGAAAAGCTTCACGCGGGCCATCACGCTGAAAACGCATCAGCTCATCCACACGGGCCAGAAACCGTACTCCTGCGCGTCTTGCGGGAAGGCGTTCCGCCACGCCGTCAACCTTAAAAACCACGAGCGCATCCACACGGACCAGCGGCCGTTCAGCTGCGACCTGTGCGGGAAGACCTTCCGGCAGGCCGTCAATCTGAAAATCCACAAACGCATCCACACGGGGGAAAAACCCTTCAGCTGCAAGGAGTGTGGGAAGAGCTTCAGCCAGCAGAGCAGCCTCATTTCACACGGACGCACTCACTCCGGGGAGAAACCCTTCGGCTGTAATTACTGCGACAAGTGGTTCAACAACACCAACAGTCTGAAGCTGCACCAGAGGGTCCACACCGGCGAGAAGCCGTACAATTGTGAGTACTGTGGCAAGTGTTTCAGTCAAGGCAGTCACCTGCGCACTCACAAACGCCACGTTCACGGAGGGGGCAAGCAGTACATCTGCGATAAATGCGGAAAGAGATACGCAGACCCTCGTAATCTTAAACTGCACAAATGCGTTTATGCTTAAACACACCGTGTGTTGGTCATTTTGAGCCCGTTTTTCTTTTTGATTTAGAAATTATCGAAGAAGATTATGTGAAAATAGCTGCAATCACATAGAATTTTTTTCATTTTGAGTTTCATTTCCCGAACGATGAATATAAATTAGGGCTGTCAAACGATTAATCGCGATTAATCGCATCCAAAATAAAAGTTTGTGTTTACATAATATATGTG
>JAOTRC010000039.1:3643534-3655327 GCA_027497675.1 Cyprinella lutrensis
TGGTCTTGTTAGTCCGAAATAGCTGCCCGGAGGCGTTGCCAAGATGGCGGCCGAGTGGCATGACTTGCCTAAAAGGACTTTGATTGCATCAAAAGATATTATTTAAAGTGGCAACAACAGCATACTTGTCAAGAAATAAAGTTATTTAACCCAGCTGTTGGCTACTTATGATTCCCAAACAATGCAGCAAAGTGCCGTCACAGGAGTGCACTTATCTGCCTCAACTTGAAACGTTATCCTGTTAGAATTCAGATTCGGAACATTCTGCTTTCCAAAGAACATTTTAGAATAAAGATTGTTGGTTTTCCATTCCATTTGTATTCCCACCAGTCATATTCCACCAACGGGAGTTCCTCTTTTTTCAATCGAACACTGCTAATTAGCATAGCTTTAAAATGAAATGGATTCAAAGTGCTAACAGAGACCCCTGGATTAACTTAGGATCTATGAAGCTTTCGCTAATTGAATAAAAAGTTTCTTAGCTGCATAAATTCAGGTCCTTTGAGTAGTCCACAGATAGTGGTGATTGGTGAGTTTGTAATATTATAAAACAAATTGTTTCAACTTTAAATTCTGGTTGGATGACTTGAATTCAAAGCAAAGTGTGTGTGGTGTTTTAATGTGTAATGAGGATCTATGTGTGGTTTTATTGTTTTTGACAGAGAAATAATGAATCACACCTTCATACAATCTTTGCTCTTGCAGAATGTATAGAAAAAGGCCGTTCGGCGCTTCAGCGTGAAAAAAAAAACGCTCAGTGCCTCGTTACGCTCATGCCGTTTAAAAAAACGCGGCGCTCCCATTAAAAGCAATTGAAAACGAACACGAAAAACGCTTTGGTGGACACACGGCCTTCAGCCCATTAATCTAACTGATGCCTTGGGAAGCATTTTGACCATCCTTCAATATCCAACGCTTTAGGCACCCTTTAGCGTCAGTTAGATGACGCCCTAGGATGACGTCTAATCCTACCCCAGACCTAAACCTACCCGCGTCATCTAACTGACGCTAAAGGTAATGCGTCAGTTAGATGATGTCCTAGGATCGCATCATATAACTGACGCTAAAGGGTGCCTAAAGCATCGGATGTTGAAGCATGGTCAAAATTTTCAGTTAGATGACGCCTTTGGAGGAGAATGCATTGTGGCCTTACAGTCCCTCACTTCTGCTAAAATGGGTCACAGATTTTAATGACATCACTGCTGACATTCAGCTTCTTTTCACATCTTTTGTCCAATCAAATGCTCTCTAGAATCTTGAGCGTCCCACCTCCTATGCTATAAATACCACCTGGACAAAGCGACTGTGGTTGACACGGAATATGGGTTGGAGATGTGTGCTCAAGTTTTATTGTGTTTACCAACTGTATGTTGGTTAAAATTGAAATGGCTAGAATTGATTGACACCTCTACTGTTGAATCCAACGTTTCATCAGCACTATTGGCTTGTTTAGTTTACCTCACCGCCTTAGCTTCCTGTTTCAGTGGAAATTACATCAATGTATCATACAAAGCGGCGCGTTCCAGGGCACTTCAGTCGGCCTTGTAACGTGTAACGTGCGTCATTGAGTTCATAACGAGTTTGGCAATTGTCCAGATAAACTCGCGCTGTGATTGTTCTTTGATCGCTTTCTTTCTGTTTATAATTCACAATTTAAATAAGATTTTTTTCATCCTACTAAAAGAAACGATGTGAAGTTGATGCAAAAACAGTATTGAACGATTTTAAAGTGAAAGATTACTGAACTTGAACACATCAGCTCGATCCGAGTCCAGCTCTAGGAAAGTTGAGGAAACAAGTCGTCGGTGAAATGTTTGAAAATTTACAGAGAAAATGAAATTAATCCATTGTTTCCTCAGAGGCTCAGACGAAGGAACTAAAATATACTTTTGTGTACATCCGAACACTGATTAACTGCCATGCTTCGGCTGCGCAGCTCCGTCTCGTCTATCGCTGAACATGGGCTGGCATATGCAAATGTTTGGAGTCATACATATTAATGATCTTTTACGTCAGAGTCGGTATTATGTGGAGATTTGCCTGTTTTTCAGGGGTGTTTTTCAAAAACGAGATTTAAGTAAGAAGGAGAAAGCAATGATGTTTGAGATTCACTGTATGTCATGTCCATGTACTGAACTCTTGCTATTTAACTATGCCAACATAAATTCAATTTCACATTATAGGGCACCTTTAAGTTCTCTCTACTCTAACTTTAAAAATGCGAACCTGTGAGAAAGTAGATAGCATGCACATGTGTATTTATTCTATTGATAAACCAATTAAGAACTGAATCTTTTAGCCCCACATGGGATTGTAGTCTAGATGGGAGCAATGTGTGATCGACAGTATCGAAGGCTGCAGATACGTCCAAGAGAACTAAAATCACAGTCACCACATCAATAGTAACAAAAATATCATTTAAGATTCCCAACAGAGCAGATTCAGTGCTGTGATACTGAAAAGGCTTAAAACCTTGTGAAAATGACTGAAGTTGGCACAACAGAACTTTTTCCAGTACCTTGGAGATAAAGGAAACTTCAGAGATCAGAAGATAATTGTTTAAAACAGATGTGTCTAAAGAAGGCATCTTGAGTAGAGAACCAGTTATGCAATCGTTCACACTGAACAATTTTTGGCCCGATTTTCGCTCGCCAACAGGTTTTGCGAGATAACCAACAAATGCCCCACAAATCATTGGCAAATCAGTGCTCGTTCACATGAGTGACAATCACACAGTGTGAGTGATCAAAGATGCAATCTGAGAGAATCGCCGATTCAAAATCCTGATGAGTGAATGTTTTTCTGACTGAAACCTACATCGGCGATGACCTACAGCCAATGAGAGAGCAAGACACAGGGCAGTGGGATGTGATTTGAAAATGATTTGAAAAAATATTTGTCAGTTGAGGCCAAAATTCAGTAATGCAATACAATTTGAATTAGGGCTGTAAATATAGTCAAAATAATATAGAGCTGACTATAAAGCATGGGTGTCAAATTGTAAAATTATTAATATTCACATCCTCCATTTTAGGATTAATTAAATGAATGTTACAAGTTAATATCCACTAAACCTTGTGCAATGTTCACATGGAGGCCTGAAACAGTGTAAATATACATTTAATCTGACTAAATACATTTATATAATTTAAAACAGTAAAGTGAGTAATAAGGCACCTTAAATTGAACTTGGTGTACTACATTCGATTTTAAGACACATTTAGAATTTGTTTTACCCATTATTTATTAATGGTATTTATAATGTGAACAGAAAATACAGATTCATATTAATAAAATGCAGACAGATAAATAGTACATAATTTATAATAACATGCAGTATGAATTGATACAGACTCATTACAAGCTAAAGTACCTGTATGCTCACGCAAATACCTGTAAACTGAACTAGAAGACAGACGGATTTATAGATTAGCTTTAAGCACAATGTTTGAACTTAACTGTCATAAAACAAAAGCTTGACACAAATATGACATCATGATATTCAGTGTTAAGAACAAGCAACGTACAGATTATGTAATTCACACTTAACGTTAAACATAGGGCGAATAAATAGTTTTCAAACGCTTCCCCACCTCAATCTACAAAAGACTGCTTTGGTTTTCAGTGTGCAGTAACGTTACATGATACTTAAAAACGCTGTTAATAATGCGCATGTGTCGCAAAATGGAATTGTTAACGTTTTAATGTATAACAGCTTCCCACAATTCTCCATCAACTGCAAGATGCTATCCTATCAATATGGGCCAACATTTCTAAAGAATACTCTCAGCTCCTTGTTGAATCAATGCCATGTAGAATTAAGGCAGTTCTGAAGATGAAAGGGGGTCAAACACAGTATTAGAATGGTGTTCCTAATAATCCTTAGGTGAGTGTATACACGCAAGTATGTATGATATGGATTCAAGTTTTTGACTGCATTCAAGGGGGGCATTACGTGAGTGCAAAAGATCATCAGAAGCATTCCAAGCACCCATTCATTCTCACAATGTGCGAGATAACCAACAAATGGTTGGTTTTTCAAAAACCAACTTTTTGTGTTGAAAAAGACACAAATAAACATAAACACCATGTTTAATGTGTTGACATGGAAACAGAATATATCAAAATACCGTACTTTAATAATTTTACATTTGTATCTTTTTTTTCTTCTATTTTTTTTTAAAGAAAAACCATAACAGAACCATAGAATACATAAACATTTACCACCTAAAACACATCTCACACCTAAAAACACAGCTACAACAGCAGCAACCAATATTTTGGATGAGAGAATGAATGGGATTGAATGAAGTTCATTGTTTTGGATATGCCACATGGTCAGTCAATGGCTTGTTTACCCTAGATAGCATATTTTAAAGATAAGAAATGTAAATTCCAAAAGACCTAAAACTTCATAATTGTATAAACAACCTTTATCTAGATGTGGTGTCGATCTCTTGTTAATCATTTGGAATTAGTTCTGATGGACTCTTGGGATGGGTGCTTGAGCTTTCCTGAGGAAAGGAAGTTATATTTTGGATTGTTCATTTCGATGCGTTCAGTTCAGACAGCTTGTTTGGGTCTCGGTACAGACTTCCAAATGACCCCAGCACTAGGAACGAGTGGATGGTATATTTCTACTGATGTCCTGGATTGCGTCTGAGGATTATATGCTTGTTTGGAGCATTTCTTTTTGCACAGTTTTTACATAGGCTATGTTAAGAATGCAGGTAAATCTGGCCCAAAATCCTATTATGTAAATGTCTGTTTTAGTGAACAGTACAAACCACATGGAATCTGATCTTTTTAAAGGGATACTGCACTTTTTTTGGAAATAGGCTAATTTTACAACTCCCTTAGAGTTAAACAGTTGAGTTTTACCGTTTTGGAATCCATTCAGCCGATTTTCTGATATTTAGAAGAATATCAGTAACCAGACAGTTTCTGGTCTCGTTGACTTCCATAGTATTTTTTTTTTCTAGTATGGAAGTCAATGAGACCAGAAACCAGAAAGAAATCTGGTTACGGATATTCTTCTAAATATCAGAAAATCGGCTGAGTGAATTTGAAAACGGTGAAACTCAACTGTTTAACTCTGGGGGAGTTGTAAAATGAGGCTATTTCCAAAAAAAGTGGAGTATCCCTTTAATTTTTTTTGAAAATGGGCCACTTCCATATGTGGTCCTAAATTCGATACAGGGCAGATGTTTTGCACTTTTGCTCTTTTGCATTGTTCTTTTGCTCGTGCGGGTCAGTCCAGGACTATGATCACACTGGAATCTGATATTGACCACATTTAAAACAACAATGTGAACAGCTATATATATAAAAAAAAAATCAGATATGAGTAATAAATTGGAATTGAGCACTAAAACTCCCAATGTGAACGTAGCCTAAACTTTTGATGAAAGATGAAGCAGCAAACCATTCCATTGCAGTCACATCACAAAGTGTGAGTCATTTCTTAATGCTTTGTCTGTAATAAGCATTTATGAATAACTGTCATACAATAGCGGATGGCATTGATAGTATAGCATTGAGGGTCAATATGAAAGTAGCAAATTATAATTTATTAAGAATATTTTATGTATATAAAACCCAAAGGACTCATGTTGGCAAAGGAAAGGATCCTCTGTCTATATCCATAGACACTGGACCTTGTGTTCACCCATGAGTTTTCTATTTCTGATCTTGAAGTCTCCTGGGAGGTTTCTAATCCAATTTCCCTACAATCCCTTAAATAAATAATTCCCACCCTTAAACCCTTTTTCTGCCCTCATGATGTGACGCACCCTCAGTATTTTAAACTGTTAATAGAGTCTGTTGGCCCAGGTCTAGTTGAATTCCTTTCCAAATGTTTACTAACTGGTTCTGTTCATGCCTGCCTGAAATTGGCCACTGTTTCTCCTTTACTGAAGAAGCATTCTCTAGGCACATATGTTTAATTTGTCATTCCTTTTATCTCTAAGATATTGGAAAATATGTATATAATAAGTTGTCAACTTCAGTCATTTTTACACAACAATCATATCTTTGAATATGCTAGCTTGTCGGTTAGTAAATCTCTTTTGAAAACTCAGGCTAATGTTGTTCTTTGTAATACTTTATATTTTTTTATTTGCATCTGTGATTGTCTTGCTCCCGTACAGAACTTTTATGGGATGAAATGAAAATCATTATGATGACTAACGAATGCATGAACAATTGTCCATGAACTTGATAAACGTTATAGATATTGTTTTACTATCCACAACCAAATGCCTTTCAACTTGCATGTGCAAAATTCAGAATGAATGAATATGCTGCAGTTTGCAAAAATAGACATTTTTATAAATACAAATCTTTTGTATTAGTGTATCATAAATTGTGCATCATCCAACAAAGAAGATGTGCATTTGTGGATCAACGTCTTTTCTGAGTCAATCTCATTTTATTCATTTGGATTTTGAGACTTTCTTTTTTGCAGTTTCAAGCGTTTCACAATCCACACACAAACAACTACCAATGAGTACGCCTGCTGCAGATGATTAATTTGTCCAAAACTACCCATCTATTTCACAAATTCACAAATTTTGAACATGCAAGTTGGAAGGCTTTTGGTTGAGGATGATAAAACATATGTGTAACATTAATCAAGTTCATGGATTAACTGCTTGTTATTGTTATGGATTAACTGCTTGCATTATGAAACATAATTTCATCCCTAACAAGTTGGTTAGTCTTGGGTCTGTTTTAAACATGCTTTATTAACAAAGAACTAAATGTAGAAAACGTTACTATTATTATGAGTGAACCTCAAGGCACATTTTTAAATAATACAAAAATATCAACTCCTTTAATGTGTTGGCATGACAACTGTATTTAAGACAAAAATCTCTTCATTTTAAACATCAAGCGTAGCGTCAGTTCTGGCAGGTCACGTTAGTCAAGCTCGCGTCAGCTGACTCTCAGCTGATCCACGTCTACCTAGGAATAGAACGCCAATCACTGTATACATATATAAGCTCCTCCAGTATTATCAGTAGCCATCGCGTTTCTCAGGAGCTAATTACCCTCCTCCATCCCCAGCTCCTCCTCTCACCCAGTCTGGAGTAGGCCTTCTGAATGCCCTTGAATCAGAATAAATTCTCAAATTATGTCATACTTTAAAATCTTGAATTAATGATATCTGCATACAGTTATGTTGGTTCTGATCTGTTACCCTAAGGAGGGTTATTGCGGCTCTCCCTGCTCTCATCAATGCTAGACTGCATGGATTTCGCAGGGAGTTCTCACCCAGAAAAAAAGGTAACACTTTACTTGAAGGGGTGTGCATAAGACTGACATAACACCTTCATAATCATGACATGATGCTTGTCATGAAATATGAAGGGGGATTTATGCATGTTTATGACAGCTGTCATTAAGTGTCATTCGCTCAATTATAGCATTTTTAATGCAAATATGACTTTGTTTAAGATGTCTTTATGACAACTTAACATAAACCAATACGACATAAACCAATAGATCATAACCTGTCAGTGTCTTTGTCTAAACAACTTGACATTACTAAGACAACACAACCTGTCATAAATATGACATAAACATGACATAGCAGATTTATTATCAAACTTAAGAAACTACTTAGATTATTATAATGGTAACCCATAAAGCTGTCATTTGACATTGGCTGTCATGAGGCCATTTTATTTTAATGACAAATTCAATTTGTACCACTGTAATTGAGGTCAAGTAAAATCACTAAAAATTATTAAAAAAAAAAATGGTACCTAAAATCCATGACAGTTATAATGGCCTCATGACAGCCATTGTCAAAACAAACCACATGACAGTTGAATGTAATGTTAACCCATAAAGCTAAGTGGTTTCTTAAGTTTGAAAATTGATCTATGTCATGTTTATGACATATTTATGACAATCTATGTTGTCTTGATAATGTCAAGTTGTCATTGATTTCAAGACACTGACAGGTTATGATATATTGGTTTATGTCAAGTTCTCATAACAAAGACTCTCTCAAACAGACTCTCTCCAACAATGTCATATTTGCATTAAAAATGTCATAATTGAGTGAATGACACATAATGACTGTTGTCATAAACATCCATAAAATGTGTCATGTCAGTTTAATGCACACCCCTTCAAGTAAAGCGTTACCATTTGGGTAATAACTTATAGTGTTGGTTGATTTTTGTAAAGAGTGAACCCAAGATTTAACACTCTTGAATGTAAGAGTCATTTTTGTGTCTGTTGTTTCTCAAAATAAGGTGTGTTTGTGGTTTTTGGGGGTAGGGATTACATGGACAGACTTCTAGATGAAACGGAAAGCACTGCCTCCAGTCGAGCAGCAACACCTCTTCCTGCCGCCTCCAGCAGCAGCACCAGCCAATCAGAGCGAGAGGAGACTAGCGGTCACAACGGTACAGTAGTGTCCATGTTTTTTCACACTAAATTGAAAAGCTTTGGTGCCTCTTTCAGGATATTTTGTAGAAATCAGGTTGGAATAAATTTGTATGTATTGTGTTTGAATCGTTTGTTACAACTATG
Organism: Cyprinella lutrensis; assembly: GCA_027497675.1. NCBI lineage: Eukaryota > Metazoa > Chordata > Actinopteri > Cypriniformes > Leuciscidae > Cyprinella > Cyprinella lutrensis. Next base: position 3,652,082 of record JAOTRC010000039.1, read on the forward strand.
TGTTAAAGCCCGTCTCTGTGGTTCTCAATTCAGGACACCCCAGTCACAGCTCCAGTGCAGTCGCCACACAGATGTTGATGAGTAGTGTGAATGAGCCGAAGAGTGAATCTGTTCAGTCAAACGGAGCATCTAAACACAGTCTACTCGCAGATCACCTGGACTCCAACCGCTGTAACCTCACAGACACTCATAACTCGGACAGAAACGGCTCAGTGAATCACCAACATGACTGCCACAGCCTAGACAGACCAACAAAAAAGTGCCGGACAGAATCAGAGTCACTGGCCCAGGTTGAGACGGACCCTTCCAGGGCAAAAGAAGACTGAACAAGACCAAAGGTCAGGCCAAAATCTTAAACTGGGGAGATGGGACAGGGCTGTGACACCTTTCAGCCTATCCACCCTAAACCCAAAGCTGAGCTGCTCCAAAAACACCACCCTTCAAACCCAACCACAGCTGATTAATGCTCCTTTTTCAAGAAACCATTTTACAGAGAAATGTATATTCTATATGTAATGGAATTTTTCTGATATTTTTTTATCAACAAGATATTTATATTTTTTATTGAGACATTTTGACAATGGGTGAATATGCTGTATAAGCCATTATACGTACCACATGAGGATGAATGCTGGTGGGCGTGGTCTCTTGTGTTTAAGGCAGGGCCAGTATGTCTCCAGGCAAATCAAGTTGCGTTTTGGTTTACATTATATACTAATGTTTCACTGCTCAGCTGGTTTGTGTTAGCGGAGGCAAACACGAGCTCCCCACAGATGTAGTCAAAATAAATAAGCCAATGGAATCACTCCTTCTAAGCTTTGTGTTTGTAAAGCGTCCAGAAAATTGGTTTGTTAGTTGTATTTTCTATTAACTGAGCGAATCTGTTTACTTTTCATTGTTTTTTTTTGTTTGTTTGTTTGTTTTTTGGTGTTTTTTTAATAGTGTAAAGGAAATGAAGCCCATTTTTGGGACCATTATTTAGCATCATACCTAAAGGTATCTAATCTTTTAGTAATTCTCATTAATTTATCATAGATTACTGTAATACATTGAGGAAAAATATCACCCAGTCTGAACACAATAATTGATTTAAAACTACAACTGCCAGAAATAAAGATCAAGACAAGGAAAAAAAAAATTGAATACAACCATAAAATACAAATACTTTTCTATGTACATATGTTCACATTAATGTAATAAGAATATTCAAAAATGTTATAGCTCTAAAATGGGCTTTGTTTTCTTAGAACAAAATATAATTTATTTCTTTTGGAAATTAAAAATTAAAGGGCATGTTATTGACGTGGGCATTTCTCTTTGTTTATGATGGTAAAAGAGGCTCTTGTCATGTGAAGGTTCGAATAGATTTCTTGCACATGTTTTGATATTCGCACTGCAAACCATTTCGATTTTTTTTTTTTTGTGTGTGTGTGTGTGTGTATTTTGTACATGATATTCAGAAGCGGTTTGTGAGAACTCAAACTTTTGCAATTAATGAAACTGGATGATTATGCAGTTTATAGCCAACGAACTATAATAGAATTACCAATAATGGTAAATGTAAGTAACATGTTTCAGCTTAAACAGTTCTAAAAGCCGGTCAGAATTAATAGTTGAATAATTCAAATCAATGCAAATTTTTATTCCAAATTAATAAAATAGCCTAGAGGAATTAATGGAATGTCCTTGACCAAAAACAAAGTTTTTATTTTTTTACTTTGTGGGTCAGTTGGATTTAATAAGCTTTACTTTCCTAGAGTAAAGATGTTTTCCTAGATGTTTATTGTAATGTTTTTAATTTATGAAACTGGATCTTATGGCCACAGATATGTCCATAACCACATTTAAATATATTTGAGTATTTTGTTGACAGGAATTCACTTTAATACAGCACTGCTATATAAACATGCGCTCAGCTTCTAGAAAAAAGTTTGCGTTTACACTTCGTTCTGTGTAAGATGTTCATTTACACTTAAGAAATCATGGTGCTATGTTTCCTCTGGTCATCTTCATTGGCTTATTTATTGTCATTTGTGTTGTTTGTCACCGTTTGGAGAGTTCTCTAGCTTCATGTATGTGACTAGCATTAATCTTATTTTAAATGGTCTAGAGTGTGATGTATACACTCGTTCTGATCAGAAGTTATGCATTAAATACATCTTAAATGCCAATGATTTTGGAATCCACACTGATTTATCACTGATGGTAATTTTGGAGTAGTGTAAAGAAGTGTTTATTTAAATCGATGAACAGACTTAAGTTCATCCACATGTTATTGTGAATTTACTGAGCAATGGAAATACTACATCAGGTTGCATTGAGTTTCCCACTAGGGTTGCAGAAGGTTTCCTGTGTCTTCTGTCTTTTATTAGTACTTCTATGCAAATCCTTATTTCAGTTTGACTCTAATTAAGAACAGAAGTAACAAAAGAAAACAGATTTTGTTATTTCATCTGAATCGAATTTATTAAAGAGCTCATATTAAAGGAATAGTTCACTTCTCATTATTTACTCATCCTCAAGTTGCTTCGAAGCCGTGTGAGTTTCTTTCTCCTGCTGAACACAAAAGATATTTTGAAGAAAGAGGGTAACCAAACTGTTGATAAACCCCATTGACTTCCATAGTATTTTTTTCAATGGGGTCCATCAACTGTTTGGTTACCATCATTCTTCAAAATATCTTCTTTTGTTTTCAGCAAACGAAAGAAATTCACACAGGTTCGAAGCAACTTGAGGGTGAGCAAATGATTACAGAATTTTACTTCACTAATCCTTTAAGTTTGAAATACTCACCAGTCTAATGAGCAGAGTGGTAATAATATACAAAAAGGTTGACCAACATAACCTTTTTGTTATGAAAGTCTACTGTTATAGTGTGGATGAAACCATTGTACCAGTCACACTGAGACATTTCAAATGATATCAAACATTAGTGTATGACAAGTCACATTTATTTATATAGCGCTTTTTACAATAAAGATTGTTTCAAAGCAGCTTTACAGTGATAAGAAAATCATGCAAAGGAGTAGTTCACTTTTAAAAAAACTTTTGCTGATAATTTACTCACCCCCATGTCATCCAAGATGTCTACGTATTTCTTTCTTCAGTCGAAAAGAAATTAAAGGGTTAGTTCACCCAAAAATGGAAATTATGTCATTAATGACTCACCCATGTCGTTCCAAGCCCGTAAGACCTCCGTTCATCTTCGGAACACAGTTTAAGATATTTTAGATTTAGTCGGCGAGC
>JAOTRC010000039.1:3680352-3692643 GCA_027497675.1 Cyprinella lutrensis
ATGGATTCGAAAACGGTAAAACTCGACTGTTTAACTCTGGGGGAGTTGTAAAATGAGCCTATTTCCAAAAAAAGTGGATTATCCATTTAATGATTTGTCAATGTAAGTACACACTGATGGCCTAAGACACGAAACCAACGGTTTGTGTGAGAAAACGAATCGTTTTTATGTTGTTTGTACCTCTTGTAACCACAGCCACATCCAAGTACTCTGAAGGCGCAGGCGCTTCGGTCTGCAAAAGCACCGGAAAGTGCCGGAAGTGATCTCTCGCGTGTGTACGTCACTCATTGTTTACAGAGATTTTGGAAGCGTTACCTTTCACTGTGAAGATCTAAACATATTTAGATATACATGAAATCGCAATGGAAGACGATTTCGATATATCAACAGGCAACGTTTAATTTTTTCCGCAGCCGCGCGAGAGATCACTTCCAGCGCTTGCGCAGACTGAAGCGCCCTTGGTTACAAGAGGTAAAAACGATATAAATGCTGTTCGTTTTCTCACACAAACCACTCGTTTCGTGTCTTAATAGACCATTAATGTGAACTTACATTTAAAAGTCATTAAATCATGTTTAATTTGTACTTGTCTGTGCATGCTCTTTGAGGTGAACCCCATAGACCTCCATTATATGACTGACAGACAAGAACGGTTTGAACTAAAAATAACAAAATTTAAAATACTATGGAAACAAAGACACCAAAGGTGCCCTTGAGGTAAGCTAAAACATATCAAAAAAATAATTTCAAAGTGAACTATCCCTTTAAGAATTGGACCCTAAACTGAAGTGTAACTGAAAACAAACAGCAACTCATTGAGAAAAGAACAAGAAATAAAAATATATGACACAATGACATGAAGGTTACAGAATTTACATTGTTGTGTGGAGTATTCCTTTAAGAGCGTCATTTATACATGTTTTGTAATGTTTTGCAGCTCAGTGGAGCGTCTCTGCCAGAGTGGGGTTTCAAACAGCTGGAGGTGGTTGGGGATAAGATTCATAAAGGTTACCATCAGAGTGGCATGTGGAACGTGGAGGAGCACCGCTATGGCAGAAGTATGAGAACTAACATCTGTAAATCTTTTCATATTGCTCAAGTCTTCTTTTTCAATTTAACACGTATCTGTACAGGTCAGGAACAGAAGGAAAGGGAGTTGGAGCTGAAGTCACCTACTCACGGCGACGTCAACAGAAACCTCACTTTTATGGCCAAATTTCTTGAGCTGCAGGTGAATATTAAATATTAATCTCCATCTTAATTATGTCAATCGTCAGAAAAACCATTCAGAGCCGGTGTTGTAGAACGAATACACTTAATGTATGTTTGAGTAACAGTGGAAGATGCTGACAGTAAAGAATGAAGAGTCTGAGCACAAATATAGTTCATCACCTCTTGAATGGATCTCAATGGACACTAACATTGCGTACTGGCTTCATCCTTCAAGTAATGTACGTCAACATAATTCTGTGGTTTTTATATTATGTCAGAATGAAAACAGAATTAATCTAATCTTTTCTATTTTAATGCAGGCACAAATTCAATTGATAGGGAATTTTGTGACTTGGACCATTGCAAACCTTGTGCTGGTGCTGTACTGTCTTCTGTTTTTAACCTACTTGCTAAGGCGACGGAGGAAAGTTGAAGACATTCCTCAAGGTATGTGCCTAGAAGTACTGCTATATGACGGTCCTAGTACTGAGCCTTGTGGTATGCCATACTGAACTTGTGATCGAACTGATACCTCATTGTTTACTGCTACAAATCGATAACGGTCAGATAAGCATGTTTTCCCATTTCCATTTTTCTGGCTGCTCTCTTGAAGCGAGTGTGCTCATTATACCACAGCGTCAGACTATTTTCCTTTAATCTTCTTTAAAAGCAAAGGAGCAACAGTGTCTAAAGTGCTGGAAAAGAAAGAGTCCATGGTTGGTTTCTTTTTCTTCTCTTTTAGACGCTTGGGAACGGCTGGTTTTGGCTGGTGTTGTTTGCTTTGGAGGCTGGGCAGTTAATTACCTGCCATTCTTCCTAATGGAGAAGACTCTGTTTCTGTATCATTATCTTCCAGCGCTCACCTTCAAGATCTTGCAGATACCGATTGTCATAGAGCACCTGTACATCCATGTACTGAGGTAAGAGATGTCATTTCTGTCCAAAAATCATCAGTTACTGAAGATCTTACGTTCACTGTTGAAATTTGCATATCTGTCTATCTATCTATCTGAATAAAACCTGCATGTTTATCATTGTATCACACCAGTGTTAATCATATGTCTATGCTCATATCTGTTTGTCATTGTGTTTCTCAGATCCCCAGCTCAACAGAAAGCATTTGGTGGTGTTATTTTGGCAGTCCTTTGTTCAGTATATGTGTCCTACCACAACTTGAGTCCTCTCACCTACGGCCGGCCAGCGTTAATGTCAGATGAGCTTGCTGCACTACGTTGGAGAGAAAGTTGGGATATTCTCCTACGAAAACGCTAAAAATGTTTCTAACAGGAGCTTCCATAAGTTTTGATGACATGAACTTTGAAGTCAAGGCAGTTTGGTTATGTCTTTGGATTTCCAGAGCTATGAAACACAGTTTTTTTGTGACTTGTACTCAAACATAAATATTGAAAATGTCTACAATGAGAATTCATGCTGCTGAATCTCACAACTCTCAAACAAATAGATTGCAAAGCATTATTTTAGTGCTTAATTTATCATGAGCGTATGTTTACATATTATTCCGTTTGTATGGAAGGTTTATTGTACTGTTTTTATGAACTGAGATTTTGTTGAACTTTATTTAATCCTTGCACAACACTAAACAATTAAAAACTGAAAATTAAATAAACATTTTGTATTAGCATATTCATATCAACAGCCATTATATATTAATCATAAATGAATCAGGCAACATGGAATAGATAAGCATGTAAATGTTGAGTGGTGAAAGCACAGTTGTTCCTGTAGGACAAATCCATGTGTTGTAGTGTCTCCTCTCTTTGATGGTGTTTAATACCTTGGCTTAGAGACTGTCAGTCTTCATAAAGGTCTCATGGTCATTCAGAGTTGAGTGAAGCGAGGGTTGTTAGTTGACTCTGCCAGTGGTCGTGCCACTGCTTCAGCTGTCTTTCTTGAGTGTCAAACTCTAGCTGGCTTTTGTCCAGTTCCTCTTGAACCCTTCGCCCATAGAGCTGGGGGAAGATTAAAGTAACACCATGTAACTTTTGCTCTCGGGGTCCCCCTACAGTTGGGAAACTGTATTGTCTTCTACTACTGTCGTAAAATCTGTCATGAAGTGTCTTCATTCCAGGTACGGTGGTTTTTATGTCAACATGTCATATGAATATAATTTTCATGGGTTTTATTTTTTTCAAACACCAAACGCGTAGCTCACGTTTACAAGCCAGCGTCATTAGAGCAGCCTATTGGCGAATGTTTTACAGAATGGCTAATTCAATTCAATGTTTGTATGGTAGGTAATAACCAAAACATTAAATCAGAAACAAATATTAGTCTCAGATATGTGATTCATGAACGATCTGTTCATTGCGTATGTCACGTGACAAATGAACCTAAGACTCGGAAGGTAAAGTGATTATTTATGTTCCCTGTAAATCATTTTTTATTGCATTATGCTTTCTTAATTCAGAATATGATCAACATTGCGTAGGTGGATGTGATCGGGGAATTTGGCTGTTAAAATTATAACATTAAGCCACTTAAATAAACGAAATGACTCAGAGAATCAGTAAAATGAACTTCCCCGAGAGCAGGGCTCGCCCTCGCGGCGCTGCGGGGCGGCGGACGCTAAATCAGTCATGGTTCGTGAAAGCAGGGGCTCATCCTCGCGGCGCTGCGGACGCTATATCAGTCATGATTCGTGAGAGCAGGGCACGCGCCGACGCTGCGGGCGGCCGCAACTCAGTAAATCATATAAATAACCTAGTTTGTGAATTGTTCATTCCCGGTTGGCACACATTTTGCAGCCTTTACAAAAGCGCCGCTCCCTGTTTACAGTGGAAGTTCGATCATAGATTTGAGTTCGATGTATAATGTCTCGATGCGGCTGTGTCGGCGCATAACATACGTCATAAATAAACTTTACTGATTGGCTTACGGGTAACCAATGATTTTAAACTTCAGAGAAGTGCCCCCTTGCGAGAGAGAAAACACTTCTCTATTATGCCATCCCAGACTCTGTCTACGAAGCAAAGTGAAGTAGCAGAGTCTGGTATTACCAGGCTATATATAGACCTTATGCACTAGAGAAACGTGGGCGCCGTCATCATTAGAAAATTTGAACTTCCGGTTCTGCATATTTCTATGGCATCGCTGTTAGCTGGTGAAGTGGATTTACTTATTCTGTAGAGTTAACAAAAGTTATCATGAGCATTGTAATGTTTATCATAAGCATTCTAAAGCAGATGTCCTAACAAATGTCTAATGGGAATTTTTTTACGAGCAGTTCATTAATACCTATGCAAGATCGCTGCGAAAATACAGACCGGAAGTCAAAAGACAACGAATAAAACGCTGAAAAGGGGCGGGGCTACATAAGGTCTATATTTGTGAACTTTCGAAGACACACTGTGCTGGACCTAACACCTTGCTATAACAATAATTATTCAAAAAATGACATCCATTCCGCCCTTGTGTTTTGGCATGCTTCTCTCTGCACAAAAGTTTAATCAGATTTTTACAGACTGACATAGATCATAAAATTTAATCCAGAGAGATTAAGAGGCTAAGGTCAGAATTCATTCCCCAGACCTGCTGTTGATCCATTAAACCAGTAGCATGTTTCTTTTAATATGTAAACAGTTCTTAACAACTGCTCTTAACCCCCCCCCCCCCAAAAAAAAAAAAAAAAAGTTAAACTTGAATTCCTGTTCGAACTTGTTTGTCAAAATGAACGAATCTTTTTCCGTGTCATTTGGATCATTCAACGAATGAAATGAACGAGTTGACTCAGGAAAAGATTTGTTCATTTTGATGAACGAGTTTGAATAGGAGAGTCACGATCGTGCATCACAGAACAGAGTAAGGCGACCATTTGAGCTTATAAAACTTAAACTTGGTTGTTGTTTTTTTTTTTTAAATGAGCAATCATTTCGCTTGATAAGACCCTTATTCATCTTCTGGAATTGTTAAAAGCCCTTTGAACAGTTTGAAGTTTGCACTGAAACTGACTTTTGGACCTTGAACCGTTTGGTTCCCATTGAAGTCCATTATATGGAGAAAAATCCTGGAATGTTTGCATCAAAAACCTTAATTTCTTTTCGACTGAAGAAAGAATGACATGGATATCTTGGATGACATGGAGGTGAGCAAATTATCAGCAAAAGTTTTTTTTAAAAAAAAAGTGAACTACTCTTCTGCATGTGGCGGCAGTTAAGGTAGTGTTGGTTATTAACTGTGAATATTAGGATATATAGTGAATATATAATTCACTTCCATTAGGAGTGAATTATCTAATTATGTGGGATCATATTGCAGACAGTTTTATATGGCTTACTTACATTTTCATAGGTGCAGAAGGCTAAAAAAACAATTATAAAACAGACTCTAAAAGAACACCTATCCATGGTAAAATCAATTTAATGCACAGTCTTTTGTAGCTCATTGCTTTATTTTGTCAGTCATTGTATCTCACCTCTGGCCTCTCAAAAAAGGTCAGATTGTCAAAAATGCCTTGATATCACTTCATCCCTTTGAAGAAATTGTCCACTGCACTTCAAATGCAAGAGGCACATTATACTGCTCATCTAAAAGAAGACTAAAGGGATGGAGGGGAGGGGTCTCCCTGCAGAGTCTCCCTCATAGGATTTAAAGACCAATCCCGATGCAGGTCACGACAGCCCCATTGCAGTGAATGTGTGAAGCTCTCAGCACTCAGTGGAATGAACGTGCAAAGCCGAGCAGAGTTATACCTGCACAGGCACGTACTGTGCTTAAGGAAAAAAAAAATGAAGCCTTTAACTTAAAGGGATATTTCACCCCAAAATGAAAATTCTGTCATCATTTACTCATCCTCATGTCTTTCCAAACCCATAAGACCTTCGCTCATCTTCTGGACACAAATTAAGATTTAAGGTTTTATGAAATTCGAGACCTTTCTGTCCCATTGACAGCAACGTCATGGCAACTTTCAAGAACCAACCCCCCCACCCCCCCACCCCCCCCCTCCCGACTCTCAATATTTGCAAACAAGTATCAAAATTTTATTTGCAACGTCTCGGTCTTATGACATTCATAAGGCATTTACAACTGTCAAGGCCCAGAAAGGTAGTTAAGAACAGTTAAAATAGTCCATGTGACTCCAGTGCTTCAACCGTAATGTCATGAAACGACGAGAATACATTATGTGCACAAAAAACTAACACAAATAACAACTTTATTTAAGAATTTCTTTGCATTGTTGACATATTACATTGTTGACGTACTAAACACACTGCAGCACATCCGGGTTCAGGACGCAGGCTTTGTATTGGCCAGCTCCTGCATCATCATTGCATGCATGTGTTGTGGAGCTCACGTGAACAGCAATGGCCAATTGGCATAAGCGTTTTGACGTAGAACCCGGAAGCGCTGCATTGTGGGTATTGACACACAAGAGAAGAAATTATTCAATAAAGTCGTTATTTTTGTTTGTTTTTTGCACACAAAAAGTATTCTCGTAGCTTCATAACATTAAGGTTGAACCACTGGAGTCACATCGACTATTTTAACTATGTCTTTACTACCTTTCTTGACCTTAAAGGTCCTATATGTAACTTTATTTATAAAATGAATCATTGTTTTATTGCCTGTGTTTGAAGGGGTTGTAATCACACATTGCAATGATCCACTTTTTGGGTTTTGCTTTTACCTCTGAAGGCCAATATTCTTATTTATATGTGAGGTCTCCGGGTCGGATTTCCTGTGAAATCCATCAGATGTGACGTGAAAGCGCTCTCCCGAGCCTCTCTATCCTTATTACAGTCTATGCGGCAACAGCACTTCAGCTGACGACATGGAGTCTAATAACCCCCCAAAACGTCCTGCCTCCAGCAAAAAAGCTCTGCTGAAGCTCGTCAGGCAAAACGTGAATTTGATCGACTCTGGACGAAAACGCAGATCAACATCGGCAACATATTTGTAAACTCTAATGAAATAGCAAGGTAAACTACATGAAACATGAAATGAATACAAAAGAATGTTCCAGGATAACAAAAAGTCGGTGCTTTAGGATGTAATTTATTTTATTTACTAGATCTACTGACTAACGTCGTCACCCCACTACTATCATATTGTTATACACATTTTCAGACACGTTCAGTACAGTAATGTTACTTACAATGATCTTACTGTTACACTGAAATTGTTCACTAGTCTAGTTCACTAACCGTTTTCGTTATCATATTATTCATTTACCGTTGACATTGCTGATTGTGAAAGATACACGAATAGTTAGTGAAATGCCTTATGCTATATAACATCACATGTCGGCTAAATGCAGTTTATTGTAACATTATCATGGTACGAGCACAGACCATTAGTTCAACGTCAAGCTGATAAAAGTAGGCTATTATTATAACTGCAGTGGGAGTTTACATTAGTTTCCAGCATGTTGTGATGCTTTCTCCGTTGTGTTGAAAGTCTCCGTGTGGCCGGTAGTGAATGCTCGCTCTTGAGATCGAGCACGCACAAGCACACGAGTGCGAGAGCTCTTGTTGCATTCTCAAACATAACCACTAGAGGCCGCTAAAAACCGCATAGAGCACCTTTAAAAGTGGTCGTTGCGTTGCTGTCTATAGAGAAGTCAGAAAGCTCTTGGATTTCATCAAAAATATCTTCATTTGTGTGCTGAAGATGAACGAAGGTCTTACAGAATTAGAACAGCATGTGGGTAATTAATGACAAAATTGTAATTTTTGGGTGAACTATCCCTTTAAAGCTCACACAGCTCATACTGAGATTAGAGTGAAGTAGTTTATTGGACTTAGGCATTCACTCCTTAAAATAGTTATTTATTTCCTTAGTTTTATTGGTACAACTTTAGAATAGGCCTATGTCATGCTTCCGGGATGTGGAGTAGGGATACAGAACTTCCGGTCAACAGTATTTCTCGATAAGGATTTAGATTATCAGCTGACTCTCAGCTGATCCACGTCAACCTATAGGAATACATGTATGAACACCTTCTGTATTATCAGTAGCTATCGCGTTTCTCAGGAGCTAATTACCCTCCTCCATCCCCAGCTCCTCCTCTCACCCAGTCAGGAGAAGGCCTTCTGAGTGCCCTTGAATCAGAATAAATTCTCAAATTATGTTGTACTTTAAAATTTGAATTAATGATATCTGCATACATTCATGTTGGATCTGTTCTGTTTACCCCAAGGGGGGTTATTGTGCTCTCTCTTCTCTTATACTGTACATGCTCTTGCCCAGAACAAAACTATGCCGCCAATCTAAACTGTATGCTAATTGTCAATCGTATTTGACGATAATGGTTCTGACAGAACGTAAAATATTTATTAATTGCCTTGAGATTGTGTAGCAAATCTCAGATACATGATTTTATATCATAGCTGAAATGTGAACTGTATTATAACACAGCTCTCTATATGAAGTTGGATATATATTATCTAACTTTATTTACATACTATACATACAATACACTTACGTAAAGGGATATATACTACGAAGCAAATTTCATGCTAATTGTCAATCGTATTTGACGATAGTGGTCCTGACAGAAACACTGATTAGCTGAACTACCACATTACATACTAATTCCTTAATCAGAGTTTCTTGTTGCAATTGTAGTTACTTGAATGTTAAGAGTGCGTTACTCATTTGTTCCTGTTTAGTTATTCATTAATGAAGGAACGGTATTCTAAAGTGTTACCTAGCAGTTAGTTAGGGGTTATCAGCCTTACATTTCATTATCAAATTAGACTAATCAACATATTTATGTAACTGACTTAAAACATTTATGAACAGTTTAAAAGTAAAATAAATTGGATGACTAACTTGTAAGACTAGTCTTATGGTTTATGCAACTGGCCCCTGGTTGCCATATGGCTTTTAGGTTTTTACCTGCTACTCATGAAATGTGTATCTGTTGTTGTCGGGATGGTTGATTTAGCACATTTCCATATGGCCTATTTGGGTCTTGCACCTGTGCTGCACCTGTATGTTGTATCATGCAAAGACTGCGTTGGCACAGTTTATGGCTGTGCTGATGCAAGAGTATCATCTGTCCTTCACGGTGAAAAACAGTGCGTGACCTATTTATGAACCCACTCATCAATGGTGTTGTAAGCAAAGAACAGGCCTACCACACATTTAAACCATACTACCTGGCAGCACACAGAGGGCAGAGAAAGGTAGAATAGAAAGGTGTGTGTGTGTGTGTGTATCCATAACAAAAAATCTTATAGTTTAGTTATAGTAGAAAAAGGTATAGTTTACCAAAAAAATAATTCTGTCATTTCCTTGTCTTCTAGTCATTTTGTCTACAGAACACAAAAGAAGATTTATTTATTTATTTATTTTTTTTGTCGATACGATGAAAGTGAATTGAGACAGTTTTGAAAATATCTTTTTAAAGAAGGAAAAATTAATGCTTGTTTAGAAAAACATGAGGTTGAGGAAATTATGCGGCTCAGACTCATCTCACTAATGGTTAGCGCACACACACCCACACACATGCACAAAATCTTATCCAAGTTCAATATAGTGTTATAACAGACCAATTTAAGTTAATTTGTTAATGTAATTTAAATATATATATATATATATTTACATCTTTTCAAAGAAACATCAATACACTTCCAAAGATTAGGGGAGAAACATATTATGCAGCACATCTGTATATTTAATGTGTGCCACATCTGTCACAAATGCACTGACATGACGCCACACACAGTCCAAAGAGGAACACAGACCAACAAAGCACTTTATGAATTCACGGGGACACCTAGTGACCAAATTACAATATTGCAATAGAAAATGTTTACACTTTATTTTGATGGTCCACTTTAGTCATTCTTCTAACTAGAAGTAACTTTGCCACTATATGTCAGCTGTAAAGTTACGACGTAATTTCTGGAGGAGTGAACCCATCTAATCTTTCATTTATGCAGAACATTTAAGCAGCCGCTTAAACTGGATCAGAGATAGCAGTTGCTTGTCCTCAATCTGGCAACCCGCATGAGCGTTGAGCACTGAGGAGGAGGGGGCGAGGGAAACAACTCTCCATAACATTTTTTTTAGTTCGGACTGCAGTAACGATTTCAACCACTAGCTGTCAATATTGCATAATGGACCTTTAAGGTTAGGTTTAGTAGAATAATTTGACATGCACTTGCAAAGTTACTGTTGTCATTAATGTCTGTTGGGAGACCATAACAATAGTGTGTTAGCAGATATTAAGCAGACAGTCTCGAATGAGAGTTAACAGACATGTAGTTGCAAAGTTACATATAGTTAGTAGAATGTCTAAACTGGACTATTGAAATAAAGAGTTATCAAATGTGTGTGTGTTTTTTAATGCGTCAGTGTAAAAAGTTGCAAGAAATGTAGTCACTGATATATCTGTAATGTTTTATCTCTTCTAGGTGAAACGAAAGGAAAGGGTCACAGTTCTGAGTCCAAACGGGAGCACAAGGAGAGGAGCCATCACAGCAAAGAATCCAAGCGAGATAAAGACCGCAGCAGCAGCGGCAAGTCCTCGCATCGACGGAACAGCAAAGACAAAGAGCAAAATGGCTTCGAAGCCTTATCTCGACATGATGGCAAGGACTGCAGCTACAGCAACGCTGAACCATTACCCAGAAGGGACAACAAGGACACTGCATGTAACGGCCCAGAGCAGGCTCACCGACAAGAGAGCAAAGATCGAGGCAGTAGCGCTGAGGTACTGCCTCAACGGGACAGCAAAGACAGGACTGATCACCGCAGCAGTGCAGAACCCATCACCAGACGGGACAGTAAAGACAGAGGTTGCATTGTTCCAGAACTCTTGTCCAGACAAGACAGTAAAGAACTGCTACGAAATGGTCATGACACCAGACGTGACAGTCGGGAGAAAGTTTGCTATGGTATAGACCTTCCTCACAGACATGAAAATAAGGAACAGGGCAGAACAGGCATGGAAAGTCGACGGAATAGTAAAGATGGCGGCAAGCATGGCACAGAATCTGGTCAGGACAAGGAGAAGAGCTTAGAGAGCAGGCGGGGGAGCAAGGAAAGGATCAGCAATGGCAGTGATGTCACAAGCAGAAGGGACTACAAAGATAGGGGAGTACACACAACTGAGACTTTACCCTGGTATGAGGCGAAAGATAGAAGCAACTATAACACAGAATCACCCAAAGCACAGGACAAGGACACAAGGTCTGGATCTTCAGCCATGGTGTCATCCAATCAAACCGGGCGATCCTCCATGAGTCCGAATATAATGTTGGGGAACACAAACTCTGGTAAGAATAGCATTTGTTTGACAGCTGGTCAGTTGATGTTGCTGGTGGGCTAGATGTGCCCCCCAGCAACGAGTGCTTCAACGAGAGCTGAAACCTCTCTAAAATCAGCCAACAGATCAACCCCATCAGACTGGGAAACCAGCTTTGGATAGTTTAAGAAGTTTTTTCAGCAGATTGAAAAGGTTTATTAACTGGTTGATCAGCTTCACTATAAATGTGCAAGAAATAACCAGCATAAATCAGCAGCCTGAGGTGCGTTTCCCAAAAGCATCGTTAGCCAACTATGGTCGCAAGTTTTATCATTATCATAGGTTAACGAGTCCATGTTTCATGAAAACATCATTTTAATGAACATTCGCAAACAGCATTGCAAAGTTGTGTGGTTGGAATGACAGCTCTAAACCTGCGGTTAGAAGCAGTTTCTTGTTCGCATGACATCCTTATCTTGAGCAAAATAAGCAAGCTGACATTCAGTACAATCTGTATCTTTTATTTAGAATACATACACATGTCATTTACTGTACACCTTTTAGTTTGTCAAGATTTAATGCACCATTTCTGAAGAGGATGCATGTGCATACTAGTTCTATTTGGTGCTAGTACGTAAGAGCGAGTCTATGATTGAATAACTGAGAAACATGAGAAATAGTCCTCAGATGCCATGCTCATAATTTATAACAAAACATGTAGCATTCATTCGATCTCAACAGATTAATTAAAAGAAGTTAAAGGTATAGCGGAGGATTTTCTTTTTTCGGGTGGGTAGTCTATACTATTGGTCCACCTAAGTGTCAATCATTCTGGTGATATGTTTACGTAAGGCCGTCGTACG
>JAOTRC010000039.1:3815752-3828040 GCA_027497675.1 Cyprinella lutrensis
CCTGCCCTGAACTTTTGCCTGTGACCTGACTACTCTCTGTGCTGATCCTCTGAAAACCCTGTTTTGCTGTTGCCTGACCCTTGCCTGTTTGACGATTCTAAATAAAGCTGCACTTGGATCTCATCTCGTCTACCGTCTCATAACAGTATTATTTATGTATGCAATCATTTACATTCAAAAATAACAATTTTAAAGGTTTTGACCAATTTGATTTGATTTTGAACAAGCATAAAAAAAATCAAAGTTCCAAACCAAAACAGCTTTCAAAACAATGCACAATTCTTTATTTACTGGAGGAACAACACAGGCGAGCTAGATTGTTTGAGGTACAGTACAAACTACACGATTGATGCCCTACTCTGTATTTTTTATTTTGAGAAGCAATTAAAGGAATAAATCAGCAAAAAATGAATCATCATTAACTCATCCTCAAGTTGTTCCAAACCTTTATTCATTTCTTTCTTCTGCTGAGCACAAATATATTTTTAAAGAATATGGGTAACCAACAGTTGCCACTGACTCAGTGGTGCCCCACAACTGTTTGGCTACAAACATTCTTCAAAATATCTTCCGTTGTGTTTATAAGGGTTTGGAACAACATGAGAGTGAGTAAAAGTGAACTATCCCTTTAACATTAGTGATAAGAGGGCTTATATGGATAGCTGCTAGTCACTTTCATAGTTCAAAAACAAAATAACATCCTTTTATTTTCCAATAGCAGCAACATTTTCAGGGCTTTAAGTCACTTTAGACAACTCTGCGTTAGTTGAACATTTTATCATATCCTCACTCTAATAACCTCACTCAAACTGGGCATTAATGGACATTTTTTTAATTGCACTTAAGGAATGTGATTTAAATCAACTATAGATAGAAAAGGTTTGGCTTTAATTTACTTTTTTTTTTGTTGCTTCTTCTAAATAAATAACAAGATATGTTAATTGTCCACAAACATAAAGAGGTGATATACGGAAATGGGAATGTGTCGTCTCAGTCAGCACAGATGCAAAACACATGTCTGAATCTATTGTTTGTTACAACAGACTTTTCATCAGAATAACAATACCATCTACAGGACATATGCTATATTTTCATATACTATGTAAATCATTGTCCAGAATGTGCTAGACTTACACAGCTCTTCTTCTCAGAGTCACCTTTGATATGAAATCCCCTTAAGGTGCAAATTGGGATTTTCCACTCAGTAAGGCCAGTCTTATAGAACTGTTGCAGTTGTTTCCTCCAGAAGATCCTCTCCAGTCTGATGTAAGCAGGCACAAGGACACAGCTCCATTTTATGGACAGTGCCATGCACACCCCTCTGGTAAAACCGAAAATAGACCTAAGTTTTCAGAAGAACTTGTCATCAATACGGAAGTGAGGTCGCGTGACGTCGTCGGGGTTGATGAATACAGAGATGGACTTGCCTGGATTCTCGGTCACCAACTGCTGTAGCTTCTTGGCCAAGCGGTCATCTGGCTGCTGGTGATCTGCTGAGGAAGGATCCACCAGTGGAGAGGGCAGTCCTGAGGAACTCCCGCGACGCTGCATCTCCAGCGTCTGTCTGTTGGCCGCCTTGGCTTGTTCAATGACGGAGCGCAGGTGTTCACCGGGATCCGAGCGTACCAGCGCTAGCTTACGAGCATGAAATATGGCGGTCTCGTCACACAGGTGCTCCAACATGTTACACTGCGGGATGAAATAGTTAGGGCAGGTCTTGTTGACAAGGCAGTGCTGCAGGTCATCAATGAGGCCTAGCAGGAAGTGTGCAGCGTAGTCTTCCTGTGACAAATAGCTTGCAGGTAGTCGGTCACAGGCCCACAGCATAATGCTGCGTAAGTAGTAGGGGCTGATAGCTGTGGGTTGAGCCAGCAGCTTTACAACTATTGCCTTGCACGCCTGGTAAGCTTGCATGAGGCCTGGTGAGATGCACTTTTTCAACTGCACCTCGCTGCGGGCGAAGGAGAGACGCCACTCGTTTTCCTGGCAACCAGAGGCTGAGCAGGCAGGCAGCAGATAGAAGCCACTGATGACCTCCTCCTCTGTGATTTTGCCATCCCAGAAGTGGTTCTCCATCAACCAGCTCTGAGCAACCGCCGGCCAGCCTTTAAAAGACACCACAGGAACGATGTCGTAAAGCATCCGACTACTGCCCACACCTAAAACCATAGACAGCAGGGTGCTGTGACGCTCCACCCGTTCCACCCTTGGGGTGCCTCTCTGTGGCTTGCGTTGTAACTCCGTCAGCACCAGTCCGACAGCTTCTTGGAACCAGTCAGCTACCAGTGTGGGTGAGAAGAAGTAATTGGTAGTGCCGTTCAGATGGTCAGTCAGCGTGCAGCAGTCTCGCCAACGATTAATGGTACCCTCGTCAAAAAGTCGCAAGCTGAGCCAAGAATGACCTAGTGCTGAGTGGCGCATGTCCAGTGTGACAGGCTGGTTCCGGTCATGCAGCTTAAGTGCAGGAACCAACAGGGTGAAGGCCATGTCATAGTCAGAGCCACGGTTATAGATGCCAAGCTCATCCAGATCCATGTCCACCACACCTTCTCTCACACCACCGGACAACAATAGATACTCATTGGCAACAGGCAACTTTTGGTCCAGCTTTTGCACCATGCCTAAAACAGAGAAAATACGTACATCATCACAAGTGGTTATAAGAATTACACAAATCAACAAATTATATAACTTTGTCATCATGAAAAATTGAAGGTTCCACAACAGACTCAAGGACGATATATGTTTTCGGAGGACTTTATATCGCCCCGGAGCACAAACCACATAGAGAATCTGACAAAGTGCTTGAGTCGACAACAACCCTGTCTTCAAGGGAATATTAATGGACTTTGAGGGCATGGATAGAAGCCCCCTCCACCACCACACCACTGGGAATGAGTTCTGCCTGGCCTCTGGAAACTGTTCAGATCTTTTGAGGAGGTAATTCCCCTGTCTGCTAATACTACCCAGTCAAGAGTTTCCCCACTGGTCCCAGTCAGCCTAGAGATTTCTGTTTCCCCACTAGTCCCACTAAGTCTAGAGATTTTTGTTTACCCACTGGTCCCACTCAGTCTAGAGATTTCTGTTTCCCCACTGGTCCCACCCAGCCTAGAGTTTTCCGTTTCCCTGCTGCTCCTGTCCAGCTTTCTGATTCCCCACTGGTCCTACGCAGCCTAGAGATTTCTGTTTCCCCCTGGTCCCACCCAGCCTAGAGTTTTCCGTTTCCCTGCTGGTCCCGCACAGCTTTATGTTTCCCCACTGGTGCCACGCAGCCTAGAGATTTCTGTTTTCCCCCTGGTCCCACCCAGCCAAGAGTTTTCCGTTTCCCTGCTGCTCCCGCCCAGCTTTCTGTTTCCCCACTGGTCCCACTCAGTCTAGAGATTTCTGTTTCCCCACTGGTGCCACCCAGCCTAGAGTTTTCTGTTTCCCTGCTGCTCCTGCCCAGCTTTCTGTTTCTCCACTGGTCCCACCCAGCCCAGAGTTTTCTGTTTCCCTGCTGGTACTGCACAGCCCAGAGTTTCATATGTTTCCTGAGTGCACGCCTAGCCTCCCTCTTCCACCTCTTGTTCCCAAATCAGTCAGTTCCTCAGCCCCAATTCCACCTACACAGAACTTTGAGAATCTGCCTCGGCAGTTCAGGCCACCATCTCAGCCTAGTCCAAAGGATCCCCTTGCTCCGCCTCCAGCCTCTGAACCCACGACTTCGCCTCGGCCTGGCGACCTGTCGGCTCTGCTTTAACTCCTCCCTCCCCTGGCTCCATCAGAAACCATCATCCTTAGAGCCCAACTGCGCTGCATCATCCCTCCTTGCATCGACGACTTGGTCAGACGCCCTTCCTCCGGCTCTACCCCAGACGCTCGTTACCACGACTCCACTTCGGTCTCATCAGTGCCATCAATTATTACGTTTTTAATCATTTTTGAGGTTGTCATAAAAAAACTTTATATTTTTCAAAACTATTTATAATTTTAGTGATATGATTCTCTACAAAGATGCTTTTCATTAATCTAAAAAACTAATGAACTAAAAACATTATTGGCAAAATCTTCCTGAGGTAAACTTAATGTTATTTGGGTTATGAATATGTATATTCAGCAAAAAAGCTCTCAACTTCAAATGTTTTTTTTTCCAGGAAAATGTCTTATTATTTGAATATATAAAAAGATTCCTCAAGACTGAACAAATTTCACAGACATTTGACAAACAGAAATGGAATAATGAGTCTGAAAAGAGCGTGGGGTCAATATCAATTTTTTTTTAATTTTTACACTTGTCATGATTGTTCATGCAATGGATGTGATGTTGTTATTAGTTCTTCATGTACATTTTTTACCCACATATAGGATTAATTACATAACATTGAACAATTTAAGCTTCCTGTCACATGACCAAAAGCTCTTCCTCTTCAGTGATGAAGACAGCAGAGCTCTTTCTTTAGGCGTCTATTTCCAGTGGATCAATATGAGGGCCTGAAAGTTGACACCAGCAGCACAAGGTAAAAGCATCAGGAAGGAGGAGGGAAGTAACATTTACATTTGTTCACATTCTATTGTGTGCCTACTGGCTTTTAGGGCACAGAGAGTTGCTGCTGAGCAAGGATGCAGCTGGCGGTTTAATGTTCTCAAGCATGTCTAATTGTTCTTAAGCATCCAGGCTCACACAAGCTGAGCTTTCATCTGTCACCATTAAGGATGGGGATGCACTCAAATATTTATAGCTGTTCCCTGAATGGGGCAGTTTGACTCAGTGTCCTTGGAATCACTCACTATGGTAAATTTATTTACCTTCTTTTGCAACTTACTGTATATTTTTAATATCTCGTAACACTTTCTAATGACAAATTTCCTTACAAAAAAGTAGGGCAGCAAAACAAACTGTTTTGTATCGAGCCTCTCATGGGGATTTCGGATGCCCCAACGCCTGTGATGAGAAGACCAACGCCTGTGAAGAGACGACTCAACGCCGGCGATATGTTATGGCGCCGTTTTATATATAAACAATATTTATATTTAAACAATATGAACGTAAACCAGAGGAGAACTGGCTCCCGACTGAGCCTGGGTTCTCCCAAGGTTTTTTTTCTCCATCCAATCTGATGGAGTTTTGGTTCCTTGCCTTACTGTTGCCTTCATGCAATAAGCTGCAATTGGACAGAATCCCACCGGCAATCTATTGAATGATGATTCAGACAGTTTGTTTGATGTGGACATTTTAATTAAAGTTCCTGTCATGATGAAAACCATTTGTCTGCACCCAGCTGGGGCCCCTGAGTCCGTGGCACCAACCACCATCCCATAATTCCACTGTCCTCAAACCCACTATTTGTCCAGTAACCCACTATTTTTGAAAAGTACTAACCCTGGCCTTCATGCAATAAGCTTCAAGTGGACAAAATCCCACCTGCAATCTATTGAGTGGGAATTCAGACAGTTGTTTTGATGGACATTTTAAATAAAGTTCCTGTCATGATGAAAACCATGTATCTGCACTCAGCTGGGGCCACTGAGTCCGTAGCACCAAGTGACATCCCATAATTCCACTGTCCACGAACACACTATTTGTCCAATGACCAGTACTTGGAGTGGGGGAAAAACGGTGCCGGTACTCTCTTGGATTGCCAAATCATGACATTTGAGATTTATACGGGGAAAAACAAAACTTGGAAATATTGCTCTTACAACAACAATTTATTGCTATTTACTAACAACATAAATGTAGGCTATACCTGTCTGTGTAGGCTATTACATAAACTAAAAGAAAAGCTTATATTCTGATTAGCTTGCTCGTTTTATTTATTTATAAAACATAGTTTTACCCAAACTGAATAATTAAGATGTTTAAATGGCTAAATCTTGTATAAATATGATTGAGTCTTTTTCTTTTCTGACGTAGCCTACTCCAGTTCTTTTTAAAACACACTAGACATGCATATTCTGTGCATTTTGGCCACTTTTTGAGTGAAGTCATATTTATTTTCTCCATCAAAATTATGCTTTCACCTTAAATGAGCGTGACCACAACAAAAATAGACTCGGCGCGACGGCCCCCGAACCCCCGCTGCTGCTCGCGCGACGCTCCTCCTGGCAGATTGAATGCACTCATTGATTAGCATGCAAGCCGAAAAAGATACGCGACGCTCACGCTTGCGGTGGCCGCGAATTCCGCGATCAGCTCTGGTTGCCGTTCGCAGCCGTAACGCGCCACAGATGTGTGCAGTTAATAAGGGGTTAAACGGCCATCTCGAATACCGGCTATATGTGAGAAGTAGTGGTACGCAACAAAAAGTGCAGGTACGCTTGAGAGTAAAATGTAGAAGTGCCGGTACAGCGTACCAGTAAGTACCGCCCCACTTCGAGCACTGTCTGTGGTTAAGTATACCTGTGATTGGCTAGGTGCCTGTGAGCCTCTTGCTGACTCTCTGAGTTTATTTCGAGATGGCCGCTTGCGTTGGGATCCCTGTGCCAGCTTAGCTTTGGCTCTGTAGACACTACAGTCCAGACGACCCGTTTGAGGAACATCACCCCAGTCTGCATCTGAGGAACGACAGACACCAATATCTTAAAACCAGAAAAGACACTTTCAGACTATCCTGTTTAAATCTTTTCCAAACCAAATAGTAATTAACAAAGGTATTACAAGCCAAATAAACTAGAATAACTAGAGCAAGATATAACTGTTAGTCCTTTATTTTTGACCAGCTTTCACAAAATAAATAATTTGATTTTTGCACCCGATTGAAGGTCGTCTGTAGACAGTCCGTTTCTTTCAGATGAACCGGAGGTCGGACTGCTTGGTTGACTCTCTCCTGCAGGGCTGTAAGACTCTTCGGGTTGTTTTGATCCAGTGTGGCCCTCCAGACAGGCTATCTGAGAAAGGCAAAGAAGTATTATCTGCATATACACTCATAAGACTCTATCCTGTTATTTTTTTTTCTTATAATCACTAAATATTTCTTAAACCAATAATTAAATTAATGTGTATTCTTAGCTCTTAAGCATCAGGCACAAAAGGCAAAATTTAAATACTATTTGAATTATTTTTTTCTTTGTGAAAAGCAGGCGTCAGAAACTGAAAGTTGCATAGAGCTTTGTGTACTGGAGCAATTAGGGTATTTCTACTTTTCTAAAAGAGCCACCTGGAGGCTAAGACCTCCAATCTACTTTTTTTCTCCATTCTTTCACCTGATGGTGTCTGGGTTCCTTGCCACTGTTGCCTCTGGTTTGCTTATTTGGGGACATTTAATATTTCATATTATTGACTAGACTGCACAAAAAACACTATTGGATGAGAACTAAACTGAGCTGAACAATGACATCACTGTTTCATTTCGAGGGAACTCAAACTGCATTGATTATGACACTTTGGGGAACGCCCGGCATGAATGAAACTAAGCCAATCTTGACTGGTATTGCATCATGATGTAACGTGTGAAGGCATAGATGGAAGCTACAAAGGGTACACAACAGAATCAGCTTTCTGTTCTTTAGCAACTACTGTCATGTGTGCCTAATTTGATGTTGTCTATCAGTCACCAGTCACAAGCACACACAAGCGCAGGCAGCTCTCGAGGGGGTTAAATCAGTCTCTTAGGAGGTTTGGGTTCAAGATGCTCACTATTACCATCATCGTAAATCAAATTCAATCAGAGGACTGGTTTGTCACAATAGATCTGAAGGATACATACTTCCACA
Organism: Cyprinella lutrensis; assembly: GCA_027497675.1. NCBI lineage: Eukaryota > Metazoa > Chordata > Actinopteri > Cypriniformes > Leuciscidae > Cyprinella > Cyprinella lutrensis. The sequence continues at coordinate 3,823,445 of JAOTRC010000039.1, forward strand.
TATCCATCCTTCCATCTCACAGGAAGTTCCTGAGGTTCGCATTCAGGGCGAAGTGTTCCAATATCGGGTTCTTCCGTTTGGCCCAGCTCTCTTCGCTCGCACATTTATAAATGCATGGATGCAGCTCAAGCTCCGCTGAGGCTTCAGGGTATATAAACAGACCATCAGAAACTGGATCGTTCATGATATATCGATGGCCTATCAGGTGCACAGTTTGCCTTCACCTTTGGCCACGAGGGCTCATTCAAGCAGAGGAATGGCGACCCAGAGAGCCATCCTTTCTGGGGCCCGATCCAAGAAGTGTGCGATGGAGCTGGATGGGCCACCCCTCACACCTTTATTAGATTTTACAGTCTAGACAACCCTTCTACATCTGGCACTCTAGTGCTCTCGTCCTAAGTGTGTAGCTTCACGAAGGGCTTCACGGGACAGAAGGGCTCGTTGTGGCATAGTGGATACTCGTTCCCCAAGGTGTCGTAATTGACGCAGTTCCTCGTGTTCCCTCGAAAGAAAATGTCTCAGGTTCCGACTGTAATCCATGTTCCCTGAGAAGGGAATGAGACACTGCGTCCCTCCTCCATGCTTTCCCTTGCATGGGAGCGATTTGCTTCATCACAGAAGCTGACGTTGTAGTGTGTTGGCGTCCCTTTGTAGCTTGCGTGCATACGTCACACCATGACGCAACACCAATCAAGATTGGCTTAGTTTCAATCATGTTTCAGGAGGCGCTACACTGGAAGGCGTTCACCAAAGTGTCGTAACCGACACAGTCTCGTTCTCTTTTCAGGGAACATGGGTTACAGTCGTAACTCGAGACGTTTTCTGCAGAGCTGCTTCACAGCTGAATTTAACTAATTTAATGGTTAATAATCTTTACCTGTTTAACGAATGATCAGGTCTGTTTAAAATTATCTTGATCTAGATGAACATTGACACTTTTTTTAGAACTGCTTTAAAGTAAAATTGAACTATATTTGCATCATTGAAACCTATTTTTTCCTGTTGATCCCTGTAAAGCTGTTTTGAAACAATCAAAAAGAAACAAGTGCTATGATGGTACAATCATAGTGCAAAATGCTTTAAAAAAGTGCTATAAAACTAAAGTAGACGACATTAAATCATACACCCAGTATAAAAAAAAATCATACACCAAGTATAAAACATTTAATCATACACCCAGTGAAAACTCACAACAGAATGATATTAATGTTTGTGGCATCACATTGTTCAAAATAAGAGAAATAACATGAACAGGATGTAGTTTTACCTTGTGCTGTAATTGCCTCACATTGCTCTTGTATTCTCCCTCCCTTTGATCCAGTTTTCTCTTCAGTTCTGCCTCTTTCCTTGCATATTCAGATTCTCTACAGGTCAAGAAGATCCCCATAGTTAACAAAGCATGACAAACGCATTTCTGCTTAAGATTATTGTTTCATCTATTGCTGTTTGGAGCACAGGAATTTCCAATAATTCAGCTTGATTCATATTTCCGCAAATCAGAAAATTTCTGAGAATGCCTCACCAACACTTCCCAGAATTATTCTGCTATGACAACACATTACACGCTCAAACAAACCTGTTTTGGTGCTCTTGTAGAAGTGTGAGGGTCTTATTGTATTTGAGTTGCAGGGAATCATGTTGGCTCTGGGCTTCATTCAAACGCTGGTTGATGGTTTTGCAGAGGGCCTGAGCATCAAGCCAGTGTTTTTCCAACTTTTCAATGCGCTCTCTGCTCTCTTCAACACTTCTTTCAAGAGCTGCACCTCGAGTCTCCCAAGACTTACGTTCTGCTTCACTCACTTGCAGCTAAGAAATAGCATACACATACAGAGTTAAACAGATCCCCAAGTCCAGAATTTAATAAATAAAAAAAATGCATTTTAATCCTACCTTTTCTCTCAACTGACTGAGTTCTTTGACTGTGGTAGTGTGTTTTATATGCAGCTAAAAAAAAAAACAAGAATTCAAGTGAGACCGAAGAGTGAGCACTTAACAATGATGAATAAGGTGTATGTAAATAGATGCAACTTGACATTATACCTCTTTGAATTTTTGTTCTAGCTCAGTAGGATCAATATCTTCAGGTAGATCAATGCCTTGGCTCCTCAGTTGTGAAAACACTTCCTCTGCCAAGTCATTGGACACATCCACCGTCCCCTGCTCCTTTTCAGTCTCTTGCTGTTTATCCTGTATCAATCATATTATTGGCCCAACAATGACTTAGTGACTCATTTATTCATGACAACAAGCTTATCTTTATATGTTCAGTTCACAGACCTGTTGCACAACACTCTTTTCAGTGAGTGGCTCAGTTTCCTGTTGATCCTGATATTGGTCATGGATTTGAGAAATTTGGTTTTCATCCTGTAGCTGATGGTTCTGAGTTTCGTAATGGTCTTGTTTTGGCTCATTGTGGTCAGGGCTTGCCTCGTGTTGTAGAGTCTCACTGATCAGACGGGCCACCTCGCTCTCCACTCCTGGTTTTTCCCGGCCAATGAGAAACCTGCATTTGAGAACATAAAAAATTCCATCAAGAGGTTCTGGGACTATGAACCTTTCGGGTATTTTACTGACTGTGTGATTAGATTTGGCCTGGTGAATCATTAATCGACACTTCCTCCTAGGTAGTATATGTTCATTATCCATAACGTACAGTAAAAGTAGTACAGGACCTGGAGAGAGTTGCACAATAGTGTGAGCTCATAGCTAATTTCTGGCGGGGCTTGAAAGCTACAATTCCACACAACTCAATTTAACTTTAGTTTGGTGTGTCAATACTTACTTGACCAGACCTTTGGTGTTCTTCAAAGTGGTGGCAGCAAAGATTTGAGTTACACCAACCAGACTGATTCCATCTACCTCCACAATCTGATCATTTACCCAAATTCTGTTAGGAAAAAAAAAAACAACAAAGCTCATTTGGACACAGAATAACCAGAATCTGTTTGATTAGTCACACTGTTTAAAAAAAAAAAAAAAAAAAAAAGATGTAATTTTGAATATCAAAAGTGAAATTCATATGACAAGTTCTTACCGTCCATCCCGGTGAGCTGCACCTCCCTCTGTGATGGTTTTCACAAAAATGCCCAGCTTCTCAAGTCCTTGATCTGCCCCAACCCCCATCCCAATAATACTGATTCCTAGGCCATCATTACCTACAGAAAAAAGGTAGCTCAAAATACAGTACTCATGGAAGTTTTGAAAGTATATTCAGGAAGACATTTTTGGATAAAGGTGTAAATGAAACCTTTTTGAATGTCTATAGGTAAAACATCCATCTTTTCAACCCTCTTTTCCAGCTCGTATTCAGCAGATGCAGACACGGGGTCCACATCATCATTACTGCGATCATAATCTTCATTAGAGAAGGTAAAGTACACCTGCGGAAGAGCAAAAACAATTAAATACCACACCTATGCACACCCACATCTGATTGAATACATGAATTTATGTTGATGTAACACCATGTTCTGATAAGAAAAGGCCCACCCAGATAATTTGTGGAGATACCCAAATATTTTGATGTTAATGCTGCCTTTACATGCTATTGTGATTATGAGCTTGCCGGATTTAATTGCTTTGTTGTTGGAAAGAACAGGAATTTTAGAGGGCACCAGTTATATTTTTACTTAATTATTGAGGACATCATTTTGAAGCCAAAATTATATTAAGTGTCCCATTTGTTGACAACCATAAATTGCTGTATAGGCCTAGATATTCAGCTTGTTGACAATTCTGAAATCGTCTAGAATTCTGGAATCCGCTGTGTATAAAACATAAAATATGCTTCAAAAGGTTATGAAAATATGCCCTACATTAACAGAAAGACAAAGCAATGTAGCTGTTGTTTTAAATTTTATGGCATGCCCAACTCGCAAACTCAAAATGATCTCACAGTTTCCTAGAAGTAAATTTGAGAGGGCATTCATAAAATGAATCTCACGACTTGAGAGGGCATTCATGTCTAATTTCATTCAAAGAATCTCATATTTATGCTAATTCGGATAGCATGTGAAGGTAGCATGATTTAGCAATTTGGCCCATTCTTATGAATACAATGAGGCATTTAAGCTTTAAAACATAAAACTACATAAACTACATAAAACATTTTAAACATGAAAACACCACAAAAGTTGTCCATGTGATCCAGCTCTATGTGCCTTCAAGTCTTCAAAAGAGATCAGAACAGACTGAAATTCAAGCCATTACTCACTGTTTATCTTTCTCTTCAGTGAGTTGTTAACAGCTAAGCCTAAAGACATAAAGTTCTTTGAAAAGATCTGATTTAAGAGTGATTAGTTCACAAAACAGACATCACTATTTCTCTCAGTTAATATTTATATAATATTATAATAATATTGTCAGTAATTAATAAATTCAATTATGTGCTGTTCCGATATCCATTTTTCTCGATTTTGATTTATTATTTCATTACACCAGTGTTTCCCAACTTTATTTATTTTTTTGCCACAGCACACCACTATATAAAAATAACACATACTTGGGTCAATGACGTGACGCTTTTTCTGTCCGACTGAACTTTTTACCAATTAATAAACATTAAAATTAATAAAATTATAACATGTATGTCTACCA
>JAOTRC010000039.1:3901716-3911796 GCA_027497675.1 Cyprinella lutrensis
TGAGAGGAAGCCTATGTGTGTGTGTGTGTGTGTGTGTGTGTTCATCCACGCATTGTTTATAATAACTACCTCTATTCGTTCATAAATAAATAACGCGTTTAGTATTTAGTAAGCTGTTTATACTAAAGTAATAATCTGGTGTATTTTATTATGAGTAAACAACGCATTGCTATCCACCGCGTTTGACTCATAGAGAGTAAAGGTTTGACTGACGGCCAAATAAATTTACTGTCTATGATAAACATCATATAAACATGCCATGACGCAGTTCTCCCGCCGATACGTCTGACGTCATGACGTCGTTTCGGAGTTCAAAGCGACGAGAATGAGAGGAAGCCTCGAGATGGAGGCATGGGGGGCAATTTAATTCAAAAATATATAAAATTTACGCGTACTTTGAAGACAGTTGACATTTCATTTTCAGAAAGAGAGACTACAACAGTCTCCACAAGGAAGAGTCGTGTGTTAAATTTAGATATATAGACTCAGTCAGCACTGGATATTTTGGGTGAGTTTCTCAAGTATTGACCGGGCGCCATTTAAACACGCTTTGCGGGACACAGAGAAGAAATAATCGCTCTCAGCCTCACAATTATCCGCTTTAGTGGATACATTCTGCTCTCAAATAAACGTTTTTTTTAAAAAGGAGATTCTATTCTCATTTTGGTAGACGGCGAAAATGTGCCGTGTTTGTGTGGGCCCGTGGTAGCGTCAGGTATTGTATGTTAGCTGGCTAACGGCTAACCGCTAACAGACCTCGAACTGAAGAGACAATTACGACCTCAAACAAGAGATTACAGGTATAAATTATGCATCAACTGCCAATTTACGTTTAGTTTTAGTGTCTGCATTTAAGAGATACATGTCTTTAATACTTAAGATTTGATGGCTTTAAATGTGTTTGTAATTGAGTTCTGCGTTATTACATCAATGCAGGATGTAACGCCACCTAATGAAAACACATGCAACTAACTCCAAAAGTGTTTTAATGGTGTTCACAAACACGTCAGTGTTACCCACATAACTGAAGATTTTCTAACATTTACATTGCTTTAAGTCGACTTGGAATGGATTTGCGAAAAAGCCATTGGATGAGCAAAATGTTTTGTCTCTTCCCACTAACTAACTGCTAAAGTGTACTCTTAATAACTATTTGAACATATATATTTAAATATAATCAATCACGCATACATTCACTATCCATATTATCATACATCAAAATACACGTTTAGTCACAGACAATGTTCTCACTTTTATTCTGTTAAAGTACTTTTTTCATTTAAATTTCTGGTAATTTACTTTTGTTCAGAAGAACTGGATTTTGATTGTATGTGTAGTGCCTTTGTGTATAATAATACACTGGATGATGCACAATATGCTGTATGAATTTCTTCTGTTTCTGTGAGGGTGAAATAAAATATGTTTTTCAAAAATTAATCATTCAGGCTTAAACTGGTTAGGGTACTCCGGGACAGTGCTTTGCCAATGCTATTGGTTCGGGTTGCAGATTTTACATTAGATATCAAGGGGTAACACAACACACTGGGGAAGTTTGTTTTTATTTTCAAACCTAAACATTTCCTTTGTGGCAACCTCAATCAGCATCATAATTTCACTAGTATCCAGCAAATGACAGATTAATTTGCCCAAAAAGGACACAGAACTGGTGACCTACCAGTAGAGAATCACTGCCATAGACAAAGACAGGGTCCAGAATGGGATTGGACTTAAGCCATCCTGACCACAGCACAATTTTATTGAAACAAAATTATATTCTTCTTTAATATATTGAATATTTTATCATTTAGCATTTGTTCAGATTCTTCTTTTCTCAGAAGCCTGTTCATTGACATCAGTGGTATTATTCACTCTTTAACAGAGCAGTTTTAACAGTTCATTTGATTTACAGTAGCTACTTGACCTCGGTCAGCTCTGATGGCATCTAAACAGGTTACCAAAGGTGTTTGTATTGATAAAAGTAATCCATTTTGTATCTCTTTATTGTATGATTGAGTTGCATCAAGAAACTGACCTCATTTTCAAATGTGGCATTAGGAACTCAAACATAAGTTACAGAATGCAATGTTTATTTGCATTTTAGGAGTTTGTTTTAAGAGTAAATACTCGCCAACATTGGTACAAAGCTTATTGCAGTCACACTATGTATTTATTACATGCTAATTACAACTGAAGTATTTACAAAAAATCTATATCTGGTGCTATTAGGATAATTAAGTATAAGTAATTTAGTTTATTTTTTGCAATGAAACATCCTACCTGGGAGTCGAGCCTCTTAGCTACCTTTGATTCCATAAAAACACTGATCTAATACCATCTTTGTGTGTACACTGTTATTTATTATTATTGGAAATTTAGTGGAAAAGGCACTACTACTATTTAGACCTTTTCATTGATCACAATGGTTTTAACTGGAGGATGTTTTTAATGATAGTTGAAAGAAGGATAACTATTAATACTGTGATCTACTAGGATTTTTCTCTTTCGTGCTGCTTTCTTAAAAGTTGTACAGGGTAAATGTCCATTTTCATCTGTGCTTAAGTTATGCATTAATATCTGTTTTAGGTGCTGCCCTTTTTTATTCATGGTTCAGTTCATTTTGAGCATGAAGTGTTTTTCCAGATACTCAATGCCAACAAATGTTGATGTTCGTTCTCTGACATGTTAAATAAGTAGAATTATCCTGCCCTGGAAAAGTTTTCTAAAATTAACTTGGGGTTGCTTTGAAATCACTTGCACCATGCCATAGCTTCAATTATGTAAGCAAATTTATAATTACGTTAATTTCTTTGTATTGATTACAAAGTCTTTACCCTATTGTGTGTACTGTTGTCTATCTTCACTTAATTACTCTGTTTATTCTTTCCGAAAACTCTTTTCACATCCTGAAGAACCATATTGATTGATTGCAGTATCTATTTTATGTTGTTTTTGTTGCTTAAGTTGTGACTGCAGTTCACAGTTTCCATGTGCTGTAGAATAAGATGTTTCGGTAACACTTTACAATAAGGTTTGTTAGTTAAAGTTAGTTAGCTACAAGTTAATATGAACTGCACATACAGCATTTATTGATCTTTGTTAATGTTCATTTCAACATTTACTAGTATTTTATTTAAATCTTATTAACAATAGATAATGCACCGTGAACTAACAGGAACAAACAATGAACCGCTGTATTTTTATTAACTAACGTTACAGAGATGAACAAATACAGTAACAAATTTATTACTTATTATTAGTACATGTTAGTTAATACATTAACTAATGTTAACTATTTAACCTTATTGTAAAGTGTTACCGATGTTTCTTATTCACCAGTGGTTGGTCTTGTGGCACACATGTAATTTTTGACGTTAATATCTTTTCTGTTTCTCTGTATATTACATTTTCCATTGAACTGTGCAATTGGTTAAGTTTTGTTCACTTAAAGTGAACCGATGTAATAAACCTTAAACTCGTAGTAAATGTCCTTCCCTTCACATCTTCAGGTGTCAAACATGGCGACCGACATTGGCTCCCCTCCCCGGTTCTTCCACATGCCCCGGTTCCAGCACCAGGCTCCCCGGCAGCTGTTCTACAAGAGGCCAGACTTTGCCCAGCAGCAGGCCATGCAGCAGCTCACTTTTGATGGCAAGCGCATGAGGAAAGCTGTCAACCGCAAGACCATTGACTACAATCCATCTGTCATCAGATATCTTGAGGTATAGTCCTGAAAAACAATTAACTAACAGAAACAGAGCCTCCCTCCTCTAGCAATCTGAAAATTTGTCTAATTGCTGTATTTCAGAATCGATTGTGGCAGCGAGATCATCGAGATTTCCGTGCCATTCAACCAGATGCAGGCTGCTACAATGATGTATGTTTTACTACTATGCTCAGTTCTTGTATGTTTCTCCTTCAAGTTCATATATCTAATAAAATACTTCCTTTTCTTGCAGCTTGTTCCTCCAGTTGGTATGCTTAACAATTCTATGAATGCTGTTACAACAAAGTTTGTCAGAACCTCAACCAATAAAGTCAAATGCCCTGTTTTTGTTGTGCGGGTAAGTTTTTTTTTTTTTACAAAGTATGTTAATATGTAAAATACATTAATTTGTTGTATAATCCACATAAATCCAAGTCCTTTGATTGTTTGAATTATTTCCGTATCCTTTACATTTCTTCTTCTAGTGGACTCCTGAAGGCAGGCGACTTGTAACGGGTGCCTCCAGTGGGGAGTTTACTTTGTGGAATGGGCTCACGTTTAACTTTGAGACAATTCTGCAGGTAACCAGAGACCGTGTTTTTGATTTGAGTCACATCACCTTGCCTCAACCTCATAAGCTTGCTAAAAGGCCCTTGCTTATCAAATTTTCTTCTCTTGGTTCTCATAGGCTCATGACAGCCCTGTCAGGGCAATGACCTGGTCTCACAATGACATGTGGATGTTGACTGCCGACCATGGAGGTTACGTGAAGTACTGGCAGTCCAACATGAATAACGTCAAGATGTTCCAGGCTCACAAGGAGGCGATTAGAGAGGCCAGGTCTATACACAATCTACCATTTTCTGTAGTTAACCCGAGCCTGTTACTGCCCATGCAGTGGCAGGGCTCTGCCTGTAGGGGGCTCTCCTCAGTGCTGTCTGTTCTGAAATACTCTTCCCTGTGCTGCTCAATGTTCATGTCCTTTATTATTGACACATGTGCGTTGTTGTTGCAACACTGCATTTATTTGTCACCTGTGGCTTATGAGTTATGTATCCTCATCTTTTATACACATAATTACTTTGTACAGAAAAGGTGTATTTCTCACACTTTTTAATAAAGTATTTCCAATTATTTATATTCTAAGGTGATGACACATGCAGTCTAGAATAATAAATAAAAAACACGTCCGTTAAAAAGACCCTCGGGGACTAACGTGTTTGTTGGAAGGGTTTATGGAGCCTCCGTATTGGAGATGCTGGACTCTTATTTTGTCCTTGCGCTGGTGTAATTGTAGGAAACCTACACAATTTTAAGTTTCAGTTCACAATGGTTTAACAATGAGACAGGAGCTGTGCTGTCCCGACTGGCCATCTGAGTCTGTGCCACACTCTCAGTCAGTCCCATAAAACAAGTCTTCCCTAATAAAAATACTGCCTCTAAATAAAGAATTTTTTTTAAGAATATATAATATTCACTTCGATGCAACTCTACGGATATAAATGCACATTGCAACATTTTCATATACAGTGAAATCCAGGTTTTTTATTCACTGGCACTCCTTTTAATTATGTTAACTCAGACACAATGCAGGGCATGTAAAGTTCTTTCTGATGCAATAAAATGCAATTTCACCTACAATATTTAAAAACAAAAAAGGAAGCCACAAATTTAAAGCCAGTGTAACCAATTTACACAAATGGCTCATGGGTTGAAGTAAAGCCTGCTGAAGCGAGGCTTTTGCTTACTTCAGTGGTTCATTTCTATCTTAAGAACATTTGAGCACAGGTACTTCATGGTGTTAGATGGTGTGATAATTCTGCTTCATTTGTCTGTAGAAATAGTAAAGTAATGGTGTTGTTGGAGTGAGTTGGTAAACTGAGGCAGGCTCAGTTTTGCCAAATGCTTTGAACAAGCTTGTGTGCCCTCTGCAAGGAAGAGCGGTCTGTGTAGAGATGATTGTTCAAAACCTACATGGTTGTGTTCACTAATTGAACTAAAGTAAATATTTTTAACATGCTCATTCCTATTGCTGATGTTGTACGACAGGGCTTAGAATACAGGGAAATGAATGGCCAGTTTTAACTATTGCAACCCTTTAAGCATGTGTGCTGTCTATGAGCAGCCCACATAGTTTTACCATCTGATTGTATTTGTGTTTTTTTTTTCATTAGAAGTGTGGAAAAAAAATATGCGAGAGTATAATAGGAATGTTCTGTAGAGTGAGCTGTCTGCTAAGGAGATGGATGGTTCCTTGTCAGATCAACTCAAAGCGGCCCTGTAAGATGTCCAGCCCACAGAGAACTGCTATGTTATCCTTCATTGTTGATTCTCTCCCTGCTGTGTCTTCAGTTTCTCTCCTACGGATAATAAATTTGCCACTTGCTCTGATGATGGAACTGTACGCATCTGGGACTTTCTGCGCTGTCATGAGGAAAGAATTCTGAGAGGTATGTCATATAATATGTGGAGATATTCGCAAATGCTTTCCTTTGAGCAAAATTACACTGTCATCTGGGTTCACAAACACTTGGTTCACAAGTCTTCTTGTTGCCTTTCACACAAATCTGCTCACTTTACCATGGGCTGTCGGTATCAGTTTCATGTTTTTGCTTTGATTTGGCAGTTTTTATTGGTCTGCAATTTAATGTTTATTAGACCTTGTGTTTGAGATTATTACTAATATTTTACTGATAAATCCTTTTTAAAGTACCTATTAATGCCAAAGATACAGTTTTCTGTTGATAGTGTTTTGTGCACCTTTTTTAGGAATTAATGTATTTTCTTGTGGAAATTTGATCCATGTGAACATGGGGGAAAAAATAGCTTTCTGTATGAGCATTTTATTGCTTGTATCTGCAAACTATTGCATCTTATAATCCTGTATTTTGGGTATTAAAGTTTTGTGTATAAAAAAAAACAAAAACAATGTGGTGCCCGAACGCCGAACGACTACTATTACTACAAAAAAAACAAAAAAACAAAAACATTTGGTAGTAGAAAGGTTTAGATATTGTTTAAATATTTTTGTTAGAAAAAAAAAGATTAAGAAATTATCTTAAGAAATTAGATTATCAAATCTACTGATTATCAGTTCTCCCTTTTGTCCTATGACTTAAGATTCTTATAGCTAAACAGAATAAGCATTAAACCATCTCTCATCATGTGTTGCTACTGAAAGTCACTCTGTAGTACAGAATCTAATGCAAATTTGTGTTTGGCTTGTTGAATTATTACACATTTTCTGATATTTTTTTTTTCTTTCAGGCACATTTGACCAATTCCAAACAACATTAACCTCAATAACTACTATTCATTTTCTGTTTAATCATTTATAAGTAATGTAAAATTGTTCATGAAGGCTGGAAATGTAAAACGCCTTATACTCAGATGTGCATAAGTATTTGGCAGTTTCTTTAACCGATAAAATAAGAAAATAAGAAAAGTAAAAAAATAGTAAATGCCCATGAGAAGGATGAAATACTATAGATTGCAGTTGACTAGGCATGACCATTGGACAGTGAAATGTTGGTTAGACAAATCATTGGAATTGAATCATTGGGTCAGACAAAAGCGGGTGGAGAAGAAAAGACTTATGTTCACTGCAAAAGAATTAGGAATGTTTTATTCTCCAGCTTCACCATTTTCCAGAACTGCAACCTCCCTGGAGTCTCAAGAAGTGCAAGGTGTCAGGATCTCAGAGACCGAGGTTAGGTAAAGCCACATAATAATAACAAGCTGAAGTGTTGTAAAATACATGGAGGCTGTTTTTTATGGGCTTTATAGACAGACGGATTGAGAGTGACTCTAGAAGGACCAGCAACACATACTCTTGTACCACTGAAGAATTCATCTTCCAGAGTCTGCCAGTAAGTTCATTTTTAGTCCACCTCTGCAAAACAGACTTCAGGGTAGGAGGGAGGTTACAGCTCTGAAAATGGTGGCGCTGTAGACTTAAGGGTTCCTGATGGTTTAATTCTTTAATTCTTTAATTCCTTAATTCTTTTGCAGTGAACGTCTTTTCTTCTCCACCTGTTTTTGTCTGACCCAATGAGCATTTCACTGTCCAATAGTCATGCCTTAACTGCAATTTATAGTATTTCATCCTTCTCATGGGCATTTAATATATATTTTTTTAACTTTTCAGTCTGAGTTAAATCTCTTTTTGGCTTACTTTATCTGCAAAAGAAACTGTGCCTAATAATTATGCACTCCTGTCTTGAATATAAGGCGTTTTTCATTTCCAGCCTTCCTGAGCAATTATATATCACTTATAAATGATTAAATACAAAAGTAATAGTAGTTATTATGATTAATGGCATTTGGAATTGTAAAATGTGCCTAAATATATGATTAAAAAAAAATCAACATGCCTAATAAGAGCGTGCCTTCTGCAAGCACTGCAGCCTTTCTAAACCGCCACTTGATTGTATTGCTCGTTACAATGTACTTTCTGTTTCAGGACTTTGTCTTCACTTCTGTTGACTTTTAGTTTAAAAAGAGTTGATCCTTCTGGCCTAATTAGAAATATTTGTGTTTATTACAATGTATTGAAGATGAGGCATTTGTCTCTCTCAATACCAACAACATACTAATTTATGTTTGCAAGACATTTTCGTAAAAGAAAATCCACCTTAAATGCACAGACATCATCACATGGCAAATGGGCTTCAATAATACTGAAGAACATGTTATACCTTAAACTACTTTAAATACAAAAACTGAAAGAAAAAAAATGCCATTAGTTGACACATGATGACCATTGTGGGACTTAGAGTCCCCGTGAACCGGAAGTTGCAAAGATTTTTCTCCAGTGCTGTGACGTATTTCCAAGTGAAACTGAATATTGAACAGAGGGCAGGGTTTTACTCTAGCGCTCCTCCTCTCCATCTCTCGCTCATAGCAAACTAACGGTTTGAGGGGAGTTGTTAAGCGTTTCCCCACCCAAGTTGTGAAACCTACGTCATCAGAATACGAAATCATTACAGACCGGAAGTAACTTTTCAGATTTTGATTAAAGATTACCTAGGTAAAATATTTTTTAAATATTATATTTACTTGCACGGATTAACCACAAGACTAGTAATATGCGCTAACAAAGTAAATAGGTTCAATTTTGATTTCATGGGGACTTTAAGGATTTTAGTCTATTATTATTATTGTTGTTTAATAATCAGTTCAATAACAGTACCAGTCCTTTTCATCTCATAGGGTTTTCTTGTGTTTATGTGTGCCCTGTGTTATTGGGAAAAAATGTCCCCACAAAGATTTATTATCCAAAACCCTTGTTCTTATGGGGACATTTTTTTTATCCACAAGAGGGAAACAGCTTATAAATCATACTAAGTGATTTATATATATATATTTTCGAAAATGTAAAAATACGGAAAGTTTTCTGTGATGGGTAGGGTTAGTGTAAGGGGATACAATATACAGTTTGTATATAAATAGTATATAAACCACTACATCTATAGAAAGTCTTAAAACATGAAAACTGAACGTGTGAGTAATGCAAAAAAAATAAATAATAATAATAATGTGAGTGACTGGGTATGGAAGCTTTGTGGTAAAATAAAACATTAAGGGTTTTTTTTGTTTGTTTGTTTGTTTGTTTTTAGTTTTTTTTTTTTTTAAATGTTTTATTAACAGACATACCGAAAGCAAATTTTGCTGTTTTGGTTTGTTGATTTAGAGGTTATTGGCTGTTGGTACAAAAATTGTAACCTTTGGCCTGTAAAAACTCAAGTCGAGTACTTTGTGTACTTTAGAGAGGTCAAATATTTCAAACTTACAAGATGCATATATTTTTTAATGCTAGTTTGCTTTAAGGTAGTTTCAAATCTATGTGCACTTCAATAGTGTACCAGTTAAGACAGTGACAGTGGCCTGAAATTTAAGCAAAGAGAAAATATTACTTTCACCCAATTAATGACCCACTGGATCTATGATTGAAATATTAATGAATTAAAGAAGGCCCAATATTGTCAATTTGGCAGTAAAAAAAGGACTGTAAACAAATAAAGTATTGCATGAGTGTGATTAGCATAGGTTTCATACATTGTAAGACCTTTCACGTTATATTAAATTATCTCCAGTTTTTGTTGATGTTTGTTTTCCCGAATGCTACGTGTCTTTAAGATATAGCACTCTCCCTATTACAGTGATCTAGAATGGGCCTGTATTTTATCATTAATAAAAATAGGACTCATGTTTTTTTTAAGTTACTTTTTAATAGATCTCACTGATTTTCATAAAAACAGAACTTTAATTCTTTTACAACAGGGACGTTCACTCTGTTTAACTATAGACCATTTCACAAGATGTAAACAACACTGGTCCAGAAACACTTCCTGTTTCAGTTTGTAACTGTTTTCTTT
>JAOTRC010000039.1:3915410-3925887 GCA_027497675.1 Cyprinella lutrensis
CTGACAAGTCGACACGTGGGGTGATGACAGCATCGTTTCACAAAATATACGGATTGGCCGTACACACGAAAACGCAAGGGTTTTCAGATTTATCCACCTTGGGACCCGGTTTCAAAAAATAGTGGTTTCACTCTCCCAAAACGCCGGATCCATGTGGACGAAACGCCAATACGATAAAAAATTTATACGGATCCAGCGAAATGCGTCTTCGTGTGGACGGGGCCTTAGTGTAACCAAACTTTCATGTGGTTGACAGGGTTGTTTGTTACATTTACTAAAATTTTAGTTGCAAATACAAATAACAGTGAAATTTCCTAATTCTCAATAATAATTGTTACATTTCTTGTTGCTGCAAACAATATGCTATTTATTTATCACACTCCTTTATTTAGATTGAAATTTTAGTCCATTAATCAATGAAATAAATTACATACAGTTAAGTGAACAGTCATAAACAAAGAAATTAAAATTGTAAACCTAAAATGCATAAATCTTAGCTCATTGCTTTGCGATCACTCCCTCAGCAAATTTTGGACAAGGAATCGGCCAGGGGATAAGATGCGGGACAGATACAATCTGAACTTGTTGCCTGGAATGTCAGAAGATGGGATGGAATATGGTTAGTGTTCCTTGACCTCTGGCAATTTGGAAGTCCTATACATGTACATATGAATTCATAATGCTTTATCCTGGGGTAATTCTAGATGACATGGAGACCAATAACGTTGCCGCCATTCCGGGCATGGGGATACCAGAAACGCTGAAGGCTGCCATGGAACAAGAACAAAGTGGTTAGCACATACATACATGATCACAGTCAATATTTATTGACATGTATTCATGTATATGTAGTTGGTTGGTTATTGATAAATTGTGTTTGCATGCTTAGGAAAAGATATGGCAGCAGAGCCTGAGATGAGCATCCCTGGGCTGGATTGGGGAATGGAAGAGGTTATGCTGAAGGACCAAAAAAAGCCACCGACTAAAAAAGTTCCTTATGCAAAACCTATTCCAGCTCAGTTTCAACAGGTAAGTATAATGGACTTATCAGACATACTATGGTGGTTTGGATCTTGTGGATACAAATTTGGCTAGTTGTCTGTCCTTCACTTTTTATCTCATTCCATAGGCCTGGGCAGAGAATAAGGTTCCTGCAATGGCTCCTGGAGAGGTTCCAAAAGAAAGGAAGGATGAGAAGAAAGTAGATGGCAAGAAGAAGACGCAAGCTGAGATTGAGCAGGAAATGGCTGCCCTGCAGTATACAAACCCAATGTTGCTCGAGGTCAGCTAATATGCTTACATGTACAGCTTTAGCATTGTGCTGTAAACATGAGAATCATCCAGTGTTGATATGTTATATCAACACTGGTTAATTAATTTTTGTTTAAAAAAAATATATATTTTTGTCTGTAGCAACTGAAGATGGATCGAATGGCACAATTACAAGAGCAGGGAATGCCTCCCCCTGCAGGACAGTCAGGGCCAGTGCCTCCCTTTCCAGGGCAGGGTGGCCCGATGCCCTCTCCAGCACAAGGCTTTCCTCAATCTATGCCTCCGCAACAAATGCCGCACAACATGCCTCCAGTGGGACCAGGTGGAATGCCTGGTCCATTCATATCTTCAGGCCAAATGGGTCCACCAGGACCTATGCACCAGGGTCCTCCTCCGCAGGGCATGATGGGACCTCCAGACATGCATGGACATCCACGTCATCCTGGCCCTCACAGGAACATGGGACCCCAGGGTCCTCCTGGCATGTCTGGCCCCAGAGGTATGCAAGGACCCCCTCCTGGAGGAATGCCCCCGGGTTCTGGTGGACCTCCAGGCGGTATGATGGGACCACCACCGCGAGGACAGGGGCCTCCACAGGGAGGGATGATGCATCAGGACATGAGGGGGCCCGTGCCTCATGGAAACATGATGGGCCATCAGGGACCCATGCAAGGGGGTATGATGGGGCCTCCACCCAGGACTCATGGCAATATGCAGGGCATGGGAAATATGCATGGAATGGGGCCTCCTCCAGGGGGTATGCATGGACCACCAAACAACATGCAGGGGCCACCAGGAAATATGCAAGGACCTCCAGGCAATATGCAGGGCCCTCCACCATACATGCAAGGCAAACCATCACACATGGGTGATGGAAACCGAGGACAGTTCAACCAGGTGAAGAAAACGTTGGAATGAACACATCTGTGAATATTTAGGACAAAGAGATGTAACGGAATAGATGTCAGAGTAGCTTCTGTTGCTAAATTTTGTGCATGTCTTTCAGGGACAGAATCCTGGGCCTCAGTCAATGATGCATGGAATGGGACAACAGGGTCCTAATGGGAAAGGTAATGCTTAGCCTCTCAAGGGAAGAAAATTACTCATATTAGGGATTCACTATTCTGGAGAAATTGTGAAAGACGTTTTTTGGTTTAAAACAGAGATCACGATTCTCCCATGATTCCAAACAGACAACTAAACAAAATAACATGATTTACTAGAGGTTCTGATAAAGTATGATTTGCTGCAGTCTATTTATAATGTTTAATTAATCTGAATTTATTTAAAAACTTGATTTGAAAGAATGATTCAATGGTTCACCCATAAATAATTCACTTGTTTCATTACTTGATTCAACGACATTTTTATCCATCGCTTGTCACCACCTGGTGGTTTTAACAATGTAATCTATACAATCGCTATTCATAGCACCAAGTTACTTTCAAAAGGTGATTTGCTCTATTTTGATTGCTTCTGTAGACATCAGAGTTTTTATCCAAACTATAAACCTTTATCTTGGTACTTCTTTGATATGAATGTTTGTAGCAGAAATAATGATAATGTGTGATTGAAAAGACTATATGGGAAGCTATTTCCTTCCTACAAATGATAAATGCTTTTACTGGGCCAATGCCAAGCCAACGCAGATTTGAAGGTTTAATAGACACAGGCAAATCGTTGTCATTTAGAAATAGAGATCGTGATCTTTTAACGATTAATTGTGTAGTTCGTATGCAAGATGATATAATCAAAACTAGTATGTGAAAGTTAATAGTGGCTTGTTTGTGCTCTCCTTGTCTGATATTACCAGGAGATGCTCCTCGAGGACCTACCCATCACATGGGACCTCCATCGGAGCGACAAGGCCCAGGAGGGGCTGGTCAGGGCTCTGATGGAGGCCAGTACTGGGGTGATGATGGGGGTTATCAAGATGGCTGGAGAAGAGGCCCTGGGGGTTCGGGACAGGATTACTCTGGAGGTCACAGAGGAAGCTCTGGAAACCAATGGGAGGGCCAGGAAAGGTTTTCTTCACATGATGGAGAGTACATGGGACATGACAGGTATGCTTCATTCTGCACAACAGGAATATATATTCTGATTTTCTTAAATGTCTTGAGTCATATGAATTAGAATGTGAAATGTGTGTCTGGTGACATCTTAACAGGTATGATGGGTATGAGGGTTCTGGCGAGGCGTTTGACCAGAGGCAGAGACGGCCACTGCGTGGAGATGATTCGTAAGTGTTGTGTGCAACCTCATATTTAGCCAAGAATTAGCTTTACTGTGTTCTGGCAGAAAGAAAGAAATACATATTATTCAAAATGGTTCTTAAGACTGAAAAAGACATGTTCTGATCTTTGACCAGGATTGTCCACTGATTGATAAATTCTTGATTTTTTTATTGTCTGTCTCTGAATGTACAGATACAGGAGAGGTGGCCCAAGTGGGCGTGGTGGAATGGGCGGCTTCCAAGAGGAGTATGGCGATGATGACGGCTTTGATTCCCAAGAAGACAT
Organism: Cyprinella lutrensis; assembly: GCA_027497675.1. NCBI lineage: Eukaryota > Metazoa > Chordata > Actinopteri > Cypriniformes > Leuciscidae > Cyprinella > Cyprinella lutrensis. The sequence goes on from JAOTRC010000039.1 coordinate 3,919,202, forward strand.
GGGCCAAGGATGGGGAGGAAGAGGAAGACCACGTGGTGGACCACCAAGAGGAGGTAGATCCTATTCCATTCACCAGTCCATGAGCTCACGTTGCGTCCATAAAAACTGAGGTGTCAGGTTTGAACATGACATCTTTCTTAGGTGGTGTAGGAAGAAAGGGGCTTCTCCCAACTCCTGATGATGATCCCTTTCACTATGAAGGAGGAAGAAAGCAGGAGGGCTGGGAGGGAGGGCGAGATTCAGGTAGAAGTGCATGAAGGGGGATGCTAATAAATGTTCTTGTTGCTACTGCAGTGCAGTAAGACATGCTTGAGCAAATTCCCATTTTTTAGGCCATAAAGTTGAGAGTACACTAAAAGATTTTAGCCCACATTTTTTTTTACTTTTTGCAACAATAATAAAGTCAAAGCCAAATTGGGTGACGGGCCAGTTACTGTAGGTGTGAGGATTCCAACCTAGTCTGTAACTTCCCTGAAACAAGGAAATCTTTTAGTGCAAGCATTGTAGTGAGAGCAGTGTCGTGAAATGACTAATGAGAAGATGACAGGATGGGGTCTTTTTTAAACCTTGAGTATTAGAGTAGGTGACAACAGGGTATAGTCTGTGGCCATCCCATAAGCTTACTTATAATTCTTTATGAAGAACGGAAAGCTCTTGGTGCCCATCTCTGACTTGTCTTGCTCCATTTTTCAATTTCTTTGTTGTTTGGATTCATTTTTCAGCACAAGGTGAAAATCAAAACATACATGGAGCTTAAAACTGCTATTGTGTTAGCAACTTGATTTTTGTTGTCACGTTGTCATGAGAAATTATTCTGCAGTAAATTTCAAGGCTTCTTGAAATGTCGTCTACACTTGATATAGTGGACAACATGTGCTTCAAGAAAAAAGAAGTTGCATAATATTAACAGTAAAGCTGTTTGTGTCTTTATGTAAAGGCATAGTTCAAGCTATACATTATGTTAAGCTTGAACTATGCCTTTACATAATGTTAAGGCATAATTCAAGCCTAACATCAAAGATTCGAATTAAATTAAGCAAAAAAAAAAATGAATTCCAATCAAATTAATGTCGTGTGTATGTGTGTTCAGGTCATGAGAGTTATCGGGATGGTCAGCGGCCAGACCACAATATACATGACAGTCCATCTCCAGCCAGTCGAGAGCGCTCCTCCTCTTTACAGGGCATGGATATGGCCTCGCTGCCTCCACGCAAACGCCCTTGGCATGACGGACCAGGCACTGGTGACATGGACTCCCCTGGTGCAGTGCCTGATGACAGACCAGGTGAGCGATGGATAAGTGACGATGCCTTGTTTTAAAGGGGTCATGAACTGGCTTTTTATAATTTTTGATACTGTTGCTTGAGCTCAACTAATGTTTGTAATGAAAAAGTAATAGGCTATTTTCTACCGGTTTTGCGCCTAGCTCCTGAAACACTCGGTTTTTATAGGCGTGCCGCATTGAAGGCTTGGAAGCTATGTTTAGATAATCATTTTGCATATTAAAATGAGCTTCGACTCCCCGTCAGTTCATGTGGGGAATTGTTTTGTAAACTTCTAATGTGGAAAAATGGAAACCAGAATGATTCACCCATACATGTTCGACCCAGAGTCTGATCACGAATCGCAGGATCAGTAGATATCAAACGATCTGTAACAATGTAATATTAGCAACATATAAAAAAAACATTTTTTACTCAAATAAGTGTGTTGCATCATTCCTGTCAGATCCAATATACAGCATATATATATATACAGAATATTTAAATCTCATTCTGTCTGCAAATCCAGCCTTGACCTGTGTCTTGTTTACAAATAACCTCAATATCTTACCCACGCTAGATGGAAGTTCATTAAGAATACATTTCAACATTTCATTCCATTTAAAATTGGAATCCGAAGAAAGCTTATGCAGTCACTGTGTGTTACCACAACCAGGCTCTGCTCAATATTTTCTCATCTTCAGCGGCATTGTAGCTCAATCCGGTTTAGTGCCACATAGGCCTATGTTTTTTAGCCATAACAAATCACCCGCTAATTGTTGGGCAGGGCTACAGTAGTAGGCATTGGTTTTCTTTTGTTGAGGTGGTGTTTCGCTGCGCTCTGACATCACAGGTAGGCCAATTCACAGATCCCTTGTATTACAATAAACTTTTATATATCAAAAGCTCAAGGAAAAATGTATTTCTCAATTCATGACCCCTTTAAAGTAAAATACATTATACGGCATTCTGTATACTAATATTATCCAACTCCCCATAGGTCGGCCATCACCAAGAGAGGAAGGTGGATATGGGCCTCCATTACGAGGAGGAAGAGGTGGATGGGGCCGTGGTGGGCCGCCTAACCCTGGCGGTCCTGGTCCCAATGTGGGTCCGAATATCAGACGAGGTGCTCCACGTGGTGTTATGAGGGGCGGTCGCGGGCGGTAGTAGTGGTCACAGCTGCTTCTCAGGGAACACGGAGGCAAAACTACAATGAGGACAGGGGACAACAAAGAACCACACATCGCTACAAAATCAGCTTCCTTGAGGGTCTGAACAGTTTTGCAGGCTTGGATAGGTGTCTGGAAGCACTTCAGTATAAATCAGCGTGGAACCCTTAATTGGTGGCTAACGCTTAGCTTTTTCTATGATGCATCAGGCGGAAGGTGGTGGGTACCGGTTATCCAAGTCCAAATGTTTCGGCTTATGATGCCTCTTGCCACCTGATTGGTGTACTTGTGACACGTGGGATTTGTTCTAACCTTACGTCAATTGTGAGAATAATAAGTGGGGACACATCATGGTGTGACAAGAACCATCTCTTGGAATGGACTTGTGTTTGTGGTCCAGGAAACTGTATTTGTGATGCATGGTACAACACTCTGTAGATGCTTAAGAGAAATCCCCTCCCTGCACTGAGCAGCTGACCTGCTTGGTGATTCACTTGGACAATGGCAACTGAATTTGTACCAGCACCCGAGCCCCCTGTCTTTTCTTCTTCTTTTTGACCTCAATGATTCTGATGTATCAAACACAAAACATATTGTGTACCATTGACTTCCTCAGTCAGATTCTGTCAGCCAGCAAATGCAACTCAATCTAGGTAAAGGCCTCTAGTCATCGTCTTGAGGACTGTCTATTTACTAGAGAAAAATGGTCTTTTGAATGTTTCGTTCCCCCAGAGGCTCAACAATGTTTATTTAATTTCATTTTTATGTAAAATAATGGAGATAATATTTCTGTAACATTACCAGGCTACTCTGAGAGACGAAGCTGCAGACTTTGTTCCTATGTGTACAGTTTGTCACAAAATTGTCATATTGTTTTGTCCTTTTTTTGTATGAAACCATAATAGAATGTGCAAAGTTTATGTAAACTCTCTCTGCTCTTGTCGTTACTTTGATTTCACCCACTCTTTTGTGTTTTTATTACACTGATATGAACTCTTGAAGGTGGGAGTGTCAGTCCTGCTTCTGGAGATCCTTGTTCTTTACAGAAGCATAGTCGCACAAGAATGAGATCCTCTATTAGTCATGTCTTCTCGTTGTGAATTTGCAAGTCAGTTCACAAACTTGATTATTTTTTTATTTTCATGAGCTCCCTTCCAATCATACCCATGCAATTGTGGAAGTCAGTGGAACGAAAAGTCTAGCATGACTTCATTCTTTTCAACCCACCTCTACATATTTTTTTTTTTTACTTCCAAAGCCTTGATTGGTTCAGATGTGTTTAGAGTTCATCTAAACTTGGCAGGAAGGTGGATCACCAGGAGAACAGAGCAGCCCAGCTTTGACCCTGTCCTAACCACATTTGACAAAGCGATAATAAATATCTCAAGCTCTCTCTTCCATAGTTTTTGTCCTAATTAACCACAGAGAACTGCTCACGTTTTGGGTTTTAGCTCTGCCCACACGCAAACTCTTTTTCATGAAAAGATTGGAAGTTATAAATAAAAGTTGTGTTTTACCTTGCAAGTGTGGGAAAATGCGTAAAGAGGGAAAACTGTTTTGATTGGCTGTTTTGTTATCCTAAGTTTTTGTCATAACCCATCCATTTTTATATTCGGTGTGAACACACATTTCTTGCAGCTGGAATCTTTTTGTTTCGGCCTGGCTACAAGACAGTGCAACACTACACTTTTTCCAGTAGATAAATCCATCTGCAGCATCACACCTGATCGCACTGCTCACATTGATATCTGACTTGCCCAGAGAACTGCTGCTCATGAATATTAATCATCAAATCGAACGAGTAAGGAAGAAATGTTGGATAATACACATCTCTGAAGTTTCACAAGGTAAACCATTACGATGATTGATTGCTGTCTGGAGAGCCATCATGAAAGTGAGAGCATGCAAACAAAGAACTCAACTGAGAACTGAGACTTGCTCAAAGATCCCACACTGTTCTGAATATCTGTGATGTTATATGTCCCACAGCTTTTTTTGCCTTCAGTGTTGACTTGCACATAACTTGACAAAAAATGTCCATTTTCAATAGTGTGACGATAAATGAGAAACCATTCAATTTCAACACAATTAGATTTTGGTCAACTTTAACTCAAGTGAAATCTGCACCTCTGAAACTTTTATCGCCCTCAAGCAAAACTCAACAACTGGATTTCACAGAGCAATTATAAACGTGCCTCTACCACTTAAGGGTAAAAGCGTCTTTCCTAAATAGAGAGAAGTTATTTTAGTGGATCTTAAGATGCAGCCACATTTACAATTGCCCAGTGAAATTTCACAAGCAAAATCCATTTATCTCAATAGAAATTCAAGCAATCGAGAGTTTTGCTTGAGGGTGGAAAGGAAATGTTCCCTATGTAGGTTTCGCTAGTGTTCAAGTTCTTCAAACAAATCAAATTTTGGATGCCTCCCTTATTTCAAACATCTTATTCAACTCATCAGCACATTAGTAAAAGCTCCAGAACCTTTATCAGGGTTCCTCAAATCCAGCGCTGGAGGGCCACAGTCCTGCAGTTTACTGGATAATATTCTGATTGATCCAATCCAATCTGACCTGTAACGCTGCCTGAATCATAATCATACACCGTTCATTGGCCAGAGGAGAACTGAGACCTGATCAAAGATTCCTATGTGCAATCTAGGCTAAACCCTCATTCACTATTCCCTAAGTCCACAATACTGTTCACTCTGTAAATGAAAACGAGTGAGCTAATTCGGACAGCCATTGAGTGTACATTGGTTGTAAACATGACATCACTACAAATGGCCCTTTAATTAGCGCGTTATTTGAGAGGACAGCCATTTGTAGTGGTATCTGAAAACATAGTAAATGTTATTAGTTATTATAGGGGTGATTTCGGATTCATCCCGAGTAAGTGAAGAGCTTGATTAGTTTGTTCAGGTGTGTGTGGCCCTCTATGACTGGATTTGAGGAACCCTCACAATACTACGTCACCCATGGGAAACATCTGTGCTCAAAAACCAGGATAGAAAACCACTACTATACATGATTGACCATCGTATGTGATACAAAACTGATCTGTCATGAAATAAATGGTGTATCTCCCTTCAGACCAAACAAGTACACAGAACAAGATACATTCAGCAAGTTTATTTATAAAGCTTAGTTGCAAAAGCAGTTCAGAAATGTTAAAAGTCAAGTAGTAATTGACGTCTAGGTCATATGGTTCTTGTGGTGAAAATTACAAATTGTATAATCCCCATCCATAGAGTGCAGCTCACGTTGTATTCCCAAGCCATTGCCAACCAGAGTTTCACAATCTGTACCAGTCCAGTCAACTCTCCACCAAAAAACAAAAAAAAAAACCTTTTGCATGGTAAAAGTAAAATGTGTGTTGTTTAGTCCGTGGTCATATAGGCATTGTCTTTCCAGTTATAGTCCTTTTAATAGCAGACGCTGCCATGCCACCCACAAACCTCATCCCTGCACTCCCACCCGGCAACAAAGCCACAATATAACCCACGATAGCGGCGATCTGAAGGCCGGCCCCGAGCGCGGTGAACAGGGTGCTGTGAAGACTGAGTGCCGCGTACAGGGTGCCCACCAGAGCGCACAGGTACACCGCGCCGCCCGGGGTCGGGGTCGCGATGAGTTTACTGGGTCCGCGAAGGATCGCCGCGCCGAGCAGCGCGAACACGGAGCCGAGCGACCAGAGCAACGCGAACTTGCGCGCCTTCAGCAGGAGCAAAGGGGCGTACAGCGCCGACAGCCCGAAGCAGAGAGCCGAGAAGAAGATACACGTCCCGAACGCGACCAGCCGCTGGGATCGACTCAGGCCCGGTAAACACGGGTCCGGTTCTGATGACCAGGGCCACGAGAAGCTGCTGCTCGAGCCCGGGCCCGATGACGACGCTCCGCGGTTGCTGGCTCTGGAGAAAGGACTCGACCACCGACCGAACCAGCTGTCGGGCACCGACTCCGGCTCATTAAAGTCTATGGTTGTGCTGGAACTGGACTGGGATATCGTCTTCGCGCCGCTTTTAGACTGAGCCAGATATTCCTGGAGATCTCGGTTTAATTCGGCCATTATTCTTTTTGGAATGAAAACAGGAAGTTATTGTGGCATTGTGATGACGTCTAATAGTGACGTTTCCTTCTTCTTCTTCTTCTTCTTCTTCTTCTTCTTCTTCTTCTTCTTCTTCTTCTTCTTCTTCTTCTTGGGTTTAATGGCGGTTGGCAAACCATTTAACGGTGCATTACCGCCACCGACTG
>JAOTRC010000039.1:3935334-3948484 GCA_027497675.1 Cyprinella lutrensis
TTGGCTCGGCGGTCCCCTGTTGGTGAGTGTGTAACGACACCAAAGTCCCCTCTTAGATAGGTAGACAAGTACACACAATCATACATACATAAATATACAAATAAATAAATCAAAGCTGTCCCCTCTCCACCCTGATCTCGGTTGCTCTGTCTGAAGTAAACCTCACCTTCCTCATAACCATATGGACAAAAAAATGTATAAATAAATAAATGTGAAAATAAATACATGCATTTATAAATAAATGTGGATAGAAATGTCTGTATACATTTATTATTATTATTATTATTTTAAATCCCTAGCGCTTATAGGCTTGACCTTGTGACACAAGTTGAGCATTTCAATGAGACAAAAAAAGTCTCAGGTTATCATTCGTCACCTTAATACAGGTTGATCCCTTGCAATCTCTCTTTTAATCATGTGTGTTTAGTGCTTTTGGCAATGCTTTGTTGGTGCTGGGAAGGCACTGGGGGGGGGGGATGTGTTGAAAGCTGAGAAAGACAGCGTGGAGAGGGGGGAGAGTCGAAATGTCTTGGATAAAAAAAGGCACTTATTTATCCTGAAAAATAAGTGTAATTTAGTTTTGGCTTAAAGCCAGCTATCTTGTGCAATTAACAGGAAACAAGTTGGCCAACTATGTTTTGGGGAAAAGTGAAGTATTTGTGTGAACTGGCCTGTGAGTTTCTTTGTCTCTTTGTTAATGAAGACACTGCTTTCAGTGAACCCATCATGGGATAAATAAGCATGTCATTACCACACACTCATTTATCTTTCGGCACATTATTTGACAGCAATTCGTCCTTGTAAGGTATTGCAGTCTGACCACAAATGATATGTTAGATGTTTCCTTGGAGCAGAACATTCATTTGGATGGTGTGTGCGTGCGTGTGCGTATGTCTGTGTGCGTGTGTGTGTGTAGTAAATGTAGTAAAGAGAGAGAGAGAGAGAGAGAGAGAGAGAGAGGGCACAGTGCCAAACACCAGGCGCCACTCTTCCAATATGATGACCTCATCCCCATCCACTACTGGAACATATCGTCTACATTCATTATCGCTGAATGTAGTGTTTGTGTCTTTGTTTATGCACAATGAAATTCACCAACAATACCAAGAGTTAAAAATGTTAATTGTGTAATAAATGTAGCTTTATTTTTATTGAGAGAATGCTGTGGAAACGAGACCTAAATAAATTGCTGCTAATTTTAGGGTTTTCTCCTACAAAGTCCACCCTATTTATCCTGCAAAAGTGTAGCAGTTGCTTTATTAGAGGCAATTAGACACACAAGGTTTAAGACGTTTGGGTTGCTTAGTTAGGAAAAATGTATTATTCATCAATATTATTGATTTGACTGACACAGAGCTGCTTTATATTGAACTCATTGAACAGAACTGAATCAACATTGAACTGACTTCAGCTGAATAATAGCAATAATTGTGCAAAAAATGTTTCTGTTTTTCTAAAAATTCAGTCATAAATCTTAAAATGCATGTTGAAACACTTTTTCTCAGGAACAAGGACTTTTTGATACAGTTGATGAGATGGTTTAAGCAATTATAGAAGTATTTATTGCAAATATACACAAATATCAATATTGTTTCAAAAAAACAAATGCAAATAAATAAAACTTCAACCCTATTAAGAATGGAATGCATAAACAGACCACGTGAAAAAAAATACATACACCTCTATGAACAGTTTAGAGTTGCTATTATTTTTGGAAAGAAATGCAGCAGTGCAACCCTGCTGCTATTTGCAACAATGGTAAAGATCCTTATACACAGAGTCTCTTTTAGATGCTCATTATGTAGTTATTATAATATGTCCTGAATACCTCATCTAATGAAGATGTGTATTTTGTCAGCACAGTGAAACCTGTTTTGTATTGGTTTGTGCTTCGTTGATGTCCTCATATCCCAAAAAGGATGCCAGAAAACAGACTGTCTTGCAGAATTGTGAGGGCTGAGCCTGTCCCATTGTCAATGAGAATAGACACATACTCTCCAGCCTGTGAAAAAAGAAAATAAATACATTAATGAAGCATTTTGTATATTTTATGTTCCATGATGAAGAAGAAAAGTTACTAGATATTTGTGCTCTTTTTAGCTATGGTTGGTGTATTGGTTTCAAGGAGACTGTATATGTAATGACACTGTCATGTGGTTTAACCATCAGTAAAAAGATGTTAAATGTATTTTTCAAGGTATGAATTCATAAATCATTTTGTATTTATTAATTCATAAATACATTTTTGGGTCGTTGTGCCACATAATAATAAAAGATTCCAAACTACTTAAAATTGTATTTTTCTTAATTATGAAATCAGGCCAGTTGCACGACCCTGACTTTAAACATCAAGAACAATTCCAAGTGAATTTTAAATTAGAAATTACAACCATGCTCATTGTAGAAAAAGTACATTCAAATCAATGTATGAAGCACTTATAATGGGTTTTTGAATAAACTGAATAAAAAAGCCAAAAAAATGAGCATCACATTACAGAAAGAGGGCAATAATGTATAAGCAGGGGTGGTGATGGCGCAGTGGATAAGACACGTCTTTGGTGTGAGAGACCCGGGTTCGAATCCACTGTGAGACACCAACGTGTCCCTGAGCAATGCTCCAGAGACATGTGACCTCTGACATACATAGCAATTGTAAGTCGCTTTGGATAAAAAAGCGTCAGCTAATTGAATAAATGTAAATGTAAATAAGCATGGGTTTTGACAGGGATTAATCAAATTGTCAAGGTCCCTGCAGGAGAAGATGCCTCTGTGACAGATAAAATTTAAAAAAAGATGCCCTAAATATAGAGATTTTCCCAGGTCTTTGATTTCTTTTAGCATTATTCCTGTAATCTGTATAATTCTTGTTTAGTTAAATATGCTTTTTTATGATTTGTGTAGGCTTGACAGTCAGTCGTACCTGTAGGTAAAGAGTGCCGGTCAGGAGAATACTGAATACTCCTCCTGTGCCGCTCACTCCAGTCACAGTCTCGAGAGACCTGCATCATTATAAACACATTAATCATGGTCTGGGACTCATTTGCTTGACTGAATGTGTGGTGTTATAATAACAGATCAAACGGTCAGTGCTATTTGTGATCATGGATCATTTCTACTCACACATTACTCTGACAAAGAGACTCTATGCATATGGAGGTCTTGATACTGTCTCTCTGCCTGGCATTAGGCTTCTTCTGAGACTCGTTGGATTCTAAGAAAACACAAACACAGATGCATGATGCAAATTTAAAGGGATTGTGACAGGCAAACTAAATTTTCAGTAGTACAGGCACCCCACCCCTGTTCCACTGAGCTTTATCTAAGGGACAGACTGTTGGAAGGGCCACATTTACCACAGACTCTCTGTGAGACAGCATGATGCAATTAGGAATAAGGCATTGCATGTGCTTCAGCTTGCAGAATTATGCTATGAAGCTTATCATTTATATTTCTATCTGTATAAATGGCAGGGGCGTATCATTTAATAGGGAACCCAAAGATGTGTCCCTACCAATATCCAGTGACCACTGATTTGTCCCTAGTAATAATTTACATTACATTGTAAATTTGTAAATTTGTAATTGTAAATTTACAAGATATACATTTTATTTATAAATAACCACTGTTGTCAGATTGTGTCATGCTGTTTTTATGTATTACTTATTTCATTTAACCTTTATTTAAACGGGAAATGTCTCATTATAATTAAAAATCTCTAACAAGAGCGTTCTTTGAAAAATACGCAATTCCTTGAACACAAGGGGTTAATAAAACTGAGTACCGCCTCCCGAACACACATTGCTAATCCGATTGGCTTTGTTTCTTTTCCCTTTCTATCTTGTGAGAAGCCGTAGCTAACATTTGGTTGTGCGAAGCAGCAAAGCTCCTCCGAAACCTAGGCATGGTAATTTAGGGAGAAATCAACAGTTTTATGCATTTGAAAAAGGGGCAAATCATGTCACATATTGATTCAGGGACAGTGCATTTTTTTCAATGGCAACTGCAGGATAAGTGGCAAACCTAAATGCTAGTATGTGTACACACTACTTTTCGAGGGGCCTTTATAGTTAAAGATCAAGACAACCGGCTATTTTATGTGTGCTCACAAGCTAAAAAGACTATCCAAATCTGACTGCCAAATCATGTTTCTATTTAAATCTAGTGTTTTGCAGAGGTTTCTGTGAGGGTAATGTTTAGGGGGGGCTTGGTCTGTTGAAGGCTTGGTCTTGTCCTGTTTGATCAAGTTGAAACCCTTGGTCTTGTCCTGTTTGATCAAGTTGAGACTAACCAGTATTGCCGTGTGCCATGTCCACCAGGACAAACTGGACAATATTTATGTGAAACAAATATGCCAACAAAAGTCTCGGTTACACTGCCTCCCCTTCTCATTGTTAGTTACCTGTGACATTACAGAATTCATTAATTAACATATGTTAAGATCAATGAATTATGCAATGTCACTGAATACACCTGAATACATTAATTTGAAGTGCAGTCTTATTAATTTTCTGAATCCTCAGCTTCCGGGGATATGTGTGGCTGATAACGACCATGGTGATAAACAGGTAGAGAAAGGAACATAACTGGGGGACTGGGGGACTGGTGGGACAGAAAGGCTTCTGGGTGTTACTGGCAATAAAGAAATCAAGAGAGGCACCTGTAGTTCAGGAAGCCAGGGAGGATCAGCCTCCATGGTCTTGCCTTGCCTTTCACTGGACTATGGTCAAGGGCTGGAGCCATCACTAGACTCTGGTCAGGGGCTGGAGCCATGACTGGACTCTTGGTCAGGGGCTGGAGCCATCACTGGACTCTTGGCCAGGGACTGGAGCCATCACTGAACCCAACACATATAACACCAGCAACATAAATGGAAAGGATCACCTACTTGATCCCACCAAAATTATGCAATGTCACTGGGCAGACAGGAAGAGCAGGGCCTGGAATTTCACTCATTGGAACAGACTCAGGAATTTCACACACTGGAACAGGCTTGGGATCTTCTCTCACTGGAACAGACTCTGGAATTTTTTCACTGGGACGTATTTGGGAATTTGTCTAACTGGAACGGATTCAGGGATTTCACACACTGGAACAGGCTTGGGAATTTCACAATTTCATTGGTATGGACTCAGGACACAAGATCCATAGGTGGCCAGCAACCACTCCATGTTGTCTTCAAAGGTCCCCCGAGGACCATCAATGGGCAAGCGTGCTCTCGTCTGCTAAGTAAGGCTGGTGAGGTAAAATACCTTTACTAAGCAGTCGGGAAATGACGTCAGGCATGCCAGTTGTAAAAAAATTCTTTGTGTTGTCCTTAAGGGTTATTCCTTGCTGTTCAAGACAGAAGGAATGCTGGTAAGTCCATACCTCAGTCTTTGTCTGGGTCTTGTGTTCTGTCACGGTATGTGGTTGATAATAAAGGGCACAACAAAGAATTAACCAAAATCGTCTTTTAATTTAATAATAAACAGGAGAAGACCAAGCAGAAACACAACCACATTACTCAAAGACATTAACAACGAAAAACAAGGAACTAACTAAAACAGAGGGCTTAAACACAGAGCAAACAGAGGTAGAAACTAACTAGACACACCTGAGCTGAGGAACCTGATCAATTACTGACCATGGTGAGAAACATTTGATTTCAAAATCTACACCCTTGGTAAATGGAACAAATGAATTACCTGCCAATGTATATTGTTTAGCTTACAGTTACATCCATTCCTTGCATACTGCTACATATGCAAAGAAATAATGTGTCAAAGGAGTTGGGTGCCTAAAAACACAATATATTCATGATTTAGTACTACCTAATAAAGATTCACTTTCCTGCAGAGTTTAGCTCAAACCCTAATCAAACACAAGCTAATCAAGGTCATCAAAAAGAACTACGAGCCAATGTTCAAGGTTGGGAATCATACATTTAGGGGTACAACAGCTTGTTACTGGGGCAGTTCCCTCAAAAGTACACCTACTGCACCTCCCCTACACCTTAAATTTGCACTATGAAGCCTCGTTTGGCTATACATTAGTGAATTTCCATTATGCCTAAAGCATAGATGCTGGGATTGTCTCAAGTGTCCCTGTGATCCAACATGGACAATCAGTTTGTTCGAAGAATCAATGGATAGATAGAAAGAAATTCAATTTTGAGCTGTCGAGTCAGATTTCGCAGGAAATTCCAGGCTTACATTATTCATACTTCACAATTTGCATTCAAAGAGGGAAAGCACCAGATCCTGTGCCAAAACAAGATCCGTACCACAATGGTAGATATGATACTTGCTCAAATGACTTTTTTTTCTGATATACCTTTTTTTTTGGAAATTCTTCTTACTTGGTGCAGCAACAGATCCTATCTGATATGGTGATCAGCCATAACCATGTGGTTTCCTGAACCACAACTTACTTTAAAGAACTATTCTGCAAGTAACACAAAATTTTATGTTTCAACCACAGATGGCAGTAGAGAGACTAAAGTGCATAGGGGAGCTTTGACGTATTAATATATACTCTTTAGGGCAGGGATGGACAACTCAGAATTAGGAGAGCAATGTTCAGCTCCATGCCAAATCAAACACACCTGCTTGTAATTTTCAAGTAATCCTTAAAAACTTTGGTTAGATTTTTCAGGTGTGTTAGGCCCTGTTTACACAAGAACGCTCGCAGGTAAAAACGTAAAAATATTTTTAAGGATGTGCCTTTCGATTACACGGCGACAGCATTTTTGAGGCTTAAAAACGCAAAAAGTGAAACCACCCTCCAGAGTGGAAATCTTAAAAACGCTCCACCTCTGTATTCCCGTGTAAACGGTAAAAACGCAAAAGTCTGCTTGATTGTGAAGTTTGCACGCAGGCGCGTGGACCTGGTGTTGTTGTAGTATGCATTCCTAGCCGCCTGAAGTGCATACTACATTTAAATTCACACACTTTTGTGTTACCATTTGCACACGGATTTCCCACACAAAATGATCGCCTAAACGCAGAATAAAAAGTGATGACGCAACACCACTTTTGCGTTTTCTCTTCAGAATCGTTTTCGTGTAAACATAGCCTTAGACTTGAGATGGATCTAAACTCTGCAGGACAGTGGCTCTCCAGACCGGAGTTGACCATCTCTGTTAGATAAGGTACAAATACATTTCATGTAAATAAGCACAGTGGGAATCCTTTTGAAGGTTTGAAGAAACTGCCCATGAAAAGCTAGTCTAAAGGTATTTTTTTCACAATTTGACAATATAAAGAAGACACTTAGTATACAGAAATTTAGATAAAATCTCTGTATTAGGACTAAGTTTTAGAGCTGGTGATGTCGATTTTCTCTTAAAAGCACAATGTGCCGAGCACATTTTTAATATTTAGTGTATAGTTTTAATATAAACTAAGGCTGTTACCATTTTTTTAGGTTCTGGAGCGTGAAGTTTAACAATATTGGTTGATAACAAGTCTGAATATTGGGGAGATTTTTTAACTACGTACCGAGTAGCAGACTAGCTGTGAGCTGATAGAATCCAGACACTGGAGCCGTGTAGCGGCCACTGCTGGCGTTAAAGCCCCGTCCTCTCTGATGGAACTGCTCTGTATTTGAGGGCTGTTTGAGGAAAACACACAGAAATGGAATTATTGAATATGCCTTTGCCGATCTCTTCCTCCGCCAACCCTTCTTCACTGCTTTGACAGTCTTTTTCACCATCAGCCAACGCTAACATTGCTGCTTAACCAATATCTAGAAGTTACAGCTACTTCAGGCCAAGGAAAGCTTAATTAAGAGATTAAATTTAATTTCTCATCTCTGGGGATGCTATATCATGGTTAATAAATGGAGTAAATTGTTTCTAGTTCGAAAGGGATTTTATCCACTCACAGTGTTGAAGGGCTGGAGCTCCTGCAGACTGCGACGGTGGACTAGCAGGTTGTGGTGCAGTCGGCAACGGAAAGCCGTGGCCACACGAGGAGGTTGATCACAGAGCAAACAGTGAGTACCACCTACCATCTCTGAGTTGAAAGATAATAGCAGCATTGTAATGTTCCTTTGTCAAAAGCACAATTTATTTCCTTCTGACTGCATTGTTTAACATGGGACAAAGTATAACCCAGTAGACAACACTCTCTCAGACACAGAAACACTGAAATGCAGCCAGTGGAAAATGGTTGAGATTGTCTTTGATCGACACTTGGCTGCAAATAAATTCATTAAACAATCTCACGGTGAATAGAAGACGTAAATATTTGGAGTGTTTGAGTGTGTGTTTGAGCAGACAGAGTGGATGGAAGTGTGAGGGAATGAGAATGCTAGAACGTATAAGCGTGCGGCGCCACTGCACTTTTCTATGTGAATAAGAGCCTTTATGTTTTATATTGCTGTCAGAACAGCCTGCAGCTCACTGCACCAGAGCACAAACAGACCTGTGTCTGCTTTCCTGGCAATCCTCCAACACTCATTCCACACACACATGCACACACACACAAAATCTGGAATCTGTGGAATTCTTTGGCCAGGCCAAGTCAAATCCACGTCCTGGAAAATTACACCTATTAAGAGATCAGGCCAGCCCACAAACAGACTTGCAGCCGCCCCAACAAATGAGCATGACAACACGCATCCCAAACATCAAGCAATGCTGAAAGTGATCTAGCCGAAACAAAAACACACACAGCTGTTAGACCACTAAAACCGACATATTCCAATGTTTAACAAACTCTTTGAAAGGTGTTGATGTCTTAATAGAATAACTAATTTGTGCACCTGCATCTGGAGTCTTTGTGTAGTTTGAATCCATCACTCTGAAAAACTATTGCACAAGTGCACTGAATCTTTAGATGGTGCATCGTATAGTCCAAAGGGCAACCGTCAACCCTACAAAGTCACAATAGTGTTTATGAACACTATGAACAGCGGTTGTCAATCCTGGTGTTATAGACACACCTCTGTACATTTTCCATGTCTCTCTTATCTGACACTTTCTCCAAACAAGCTGGCGACCTGAATCCACTTATCAAATGTAATCTTATCAAGTTTTAGATCTTGCTCAGGTCTGCTAGATGGATGTATAATGAGATTTCTTTTCTGTTTTGCATGGTACAATTGTTAATGGTGTGTGAATGGGCTTATGTCCAAAAATCCCAGAATACCTTTCAGTTTGACTTGGAAGTCCTGTATCAACTCTGCATAATGAGGCAGTAGGGGGCCTGGAGGACCAGGAGGCCCCTGGGGACCAGGAGGGCCTGGTGGACCTGGAAGACCATGCTAGACATGGAGAAAATTTTCAAGTTAAATTGCATAATTAGAGAAATCCATTTGAAGAGGTGAAGGATTAGACACTTTCTCATAGTAGACATTTGTTACATAGGCCTTGTTAGGTTTATCTGTGCATGCTGTGCTAAATTTGTTTTCATACAGATGCACACAACTTTATAAAGCTTGTGTTAAATATATCAATGCAAAGTAGCAGAGATTACCTTGGAGAGTTTTTTATTTCCTTTTGGTTTCTTATTTCCACCCTTGTTGGAGTTGTCCCTAAAGACTTTCCATGTCCTCTGGGGGCTCACGATGGTTATGTCAGAGGATACAGTCTCCTGTTAAAGTTAAGCATCTCATGGCTTTAAACTATCTAGGCAAACTTTCACTACAGCAAATATGCAAACTCTTCCTGTAGAAAGGATCAAGTCTTGTGTGATCATTATACATATATCTTCTCATTAGATAATTATACATAATTATTATATACATACTTTTCCATTTAATTTAGTATGTGCATATATATACATGCTTGTTCATTGAACCACAAACAATTATTGCACATGGACCTGTGGAACAGTCCTTAAGACATTAACAGTTTACAGGTGGTAGACGATTAAGGTCACAGTTACAATAAATTAGGACACTAAAGAGACTATGAAAAGCACCAGTAGAAAGATGGCCAGAGTTCCTGATCACCGTGAACATGCCATAGTCCTGGACTGCAGATGTGAACAGAACAACAAACTGCAATGTCCATAATGTAAGAGGCCTAAGAGGCAAGTGATAATGGGAGACAGGAAGGATAACTGATCTGAACGTCTTTGCAGTGCCAAACCACATGTAACCATATGCAATAACTGGTGCAAATTTGGTGCTGTCCATGAGGATGAGATACACTGTAGTATTAAAGCAGCTGGGGGCTGCTACATTTCTCAAGCTCATATATCTGTGAAATTTATTTAGTTTATGTCTCAGTCGTTGAATCTTTTTATGATCATATAAATATTTACACGTGTAATGGGAAAAAAGTTGAAAGTGAGAGGACATTCCCTTTTTTTGCCGAGTTTGTTCAAGTTCGCATTGAGTTTCTATAAATTTTTTAAAAAAAATTAAATATTCCGTCTTGTCTAGTGGTTTTCAGACCCATAAGATCTGACACAGTG
The DNA here is from genome assembly GCA_027497675.1 of Cyprinella lutrensis. Lineage (NCBI taxonomy): Eukaryota > Metazoa > Chordata > Actinopteri > Cypriniformes > Leuciscidae > Cyprinella > Cyprinella lutrensis. The sequence goes on from JAOTRC010000039.1 coordinate 3,945,738, forward strand.
TCAGCGTGTAAGCCTTGACAGGTGTACATCAGGTGTGTGTATGACATTTGACTTACAGGGCTCTCAGTGCTGACTGTGTTGTCCTCCTCCTGGAGCTCCAGACTCTCCTCACTCTCTTGTGTGGTGCAGGCGGTCAGCAGTAAACCCAGCAGAAGGGCCAGCAGTGCCCCCCTTGCCCCTCTCGTCCCACGCCTGAGCTTCATCCTGCAGTGTCAGTAGGTAAACGTCTAACTCACTCAACGATTCCTAATATCTCAAGGCACAATTTCCATTCCAAACCAGAGATGTGTCCAGAAGTCCTGAGGGTAACGCAATTGAATCGGTCCTTAGAAAACGTGTCCAAAAAGGTGGAGGTGAGAACTTTGAGTGCTTGTTCTTCAAAGTGTCCTTAGACCAGTTCCACTATCAGCTAATGTTCTACTTTCATTTTCGGGGTGGTTTTTGAGATGGAGAAGAAAATCCGTCTTCAGATTAGTTCATGTTTTGATTGTCCTCAGCACGGAGAGTTCAGACAGCCATGAGCGTTGTCCATGGGACCTCACTACTCTTCTACCCATTCACAGTCAGTCTGTCCTCTGACAGCCAAGATTCTCTGTGCCTCCTGGTTATAGTCTAAACTGTCTGAGCTTGAGTTATGGATGTTCAGCGTATGTGTTATAGTCACCCACTGTGTGTAGGTGTGTATTCCATAAATACATGTGTGTGGTTGTGTGAATGTATTTGTTGATTGTTAGTGTCTGTAGCTGAGTTGCAGTGTGATTACCTGTGATAAACCCTGTGTGTGTGGTATACTCAGTCTGTCACTGTGGGTGGTATCTCCACTTCTTCTCTCTGTTTTAAAAGTGTTTGATTGTCTTCTGCTTTTCCCTGGTGCCTTTGCACAGTTCCGTTTGTTTATATTTTCTGTAGGCCTAATTCCTTCAGTGATGATCGAGGTCCCCGGTCAAGGTCCCCTTTGCCAGGATCCAGGTTATTCCACATCTGTCAGTGGCCCTCTCAGAAAGGATTTTTCTGTTTTGAAGGGCTCCTTTTCGCGCTCCTCTCTTTTTAGCTTCCTCTCGGACCAGACTCCTCCTCCTCCTTTTCTAGTTTGTCCACTCCTCCTGATATCTGCTGTTGAATCTTGACCTGTCACTTTGTCTCTCTTCAGCCTCCATGCTATTTATCTGAACTCTCAATTTATCTGATCTCTCTCTCTCGGTGTCTCCTACACTGAGTTCCTTGGTCCCTTCTTTCGTTTGTCTTGTGTTTAGCACATTCGTTTGTCTGTGCCAGCCCTTTCTCTCTCCGTCATCCTCATCTGCAGGGTCCTAGTGCCTCTTTTATGGGTTTATATAATGGTCAGAGATGCTCTGAGATGATTTCCACTGATGGAAATATAAAAAAAGAGTTAAATGTCAGAAATATTATAAAAAATAGTCTTCATTTAGTCTCTATCCTAAATTTGCAAGCAGTGAGAGACCTTTGGGTGTGGCAGAAATGTGCATTGCAGATATGCAAATATGATGACAGTTGAGATGAAAATTGCACACTTTCTTGTAACAAACCACCACACCTCTCCTTTTATCAGTCTTTTGCTCTTGCTCTTTCCTGGCTGAGAGTACAGCATCTGTGTGGTTTTTAGACTAGACCACAATCGGGCATGAAACTAATGAAGCTTTAAAAATGCAGTCTGTGAGCATAATAAAATGTCATTATTTTCAAAATTCATACAAGAGATTATTGGCACAGTCTTTTGGCAAATTCGTTTAAACCTCTGTGCTCTTTGCGTGTCGGTCAAAAATGACCTAAATGTTTTTTGCTTTGTTTCGTTTTTTGAATGCAATTAATGTACTATATTTTAGTTCAATAATGTTTTTTATTTAACATGATGTATTTTTAGGGTATTTTATTGTACTAAATTATATTTACGTTGTATTTCTAATCCATTTACTCACATTTTGAACAACTGTCATAAATCTTGAATGCTTTAGAGTGCAGACTTAAGTTTGGTTTCTTTTCAAAGACGACACTTGGCAGATTATTTGTTGAAGTGAAAAAACTTTTTAAAAAGTGAACTTTAAAAAAGTGTTACCGAATTTTACGTTGAAAAATTATGAAAAAATGGATGAAAAATGTGCATGTGTTACATTTTTAAATGACATAAATATTTCAAAAACAAGTTTTACTCAAAAAAAAAAATCATAAATCTAAACAAGTTGCGTTCAAAATTTGAGCCTGATATCTCAAAAAATTAGCTTTCAGTAAGATTTTGTTTTCCGCAGTACCAAAAGTCTCCGATTCATTTCCAATGCGCTTATTTTTGACAGCGAGGAGCACTAGTGTGACTATTTTTTTGACAACCACTTAACCAGTTATTTTTTTGTGATTTTTTGTTCACATAGGCAAGAGCCAAAACATTTTCCAAGTTTTGTTCCATTTCGATGAAGAAAAAAAATTCTTAAAAAATGAACGGAAATGACCGAAAAGCACCAGAGCGATCAGGACAATCAGCACAGTATTTTTCATCCCGGATCAGTGTTATTTTAGTAAAGTATAGAATAGAGGCGATTTTAAAGGGATACTCCACTTTTTTGGAAAAAGGCTCATTTTACAACTCCCCCAGAGTTTAACAGTTGACTTTTTAACGTTTTCTAATCCATTCAGCCGATTTTCTGATATTTAGAAGAATATCAAGAGAGTTTCTGGTCTCATTGACTTCCATAGTAGGAAAAAAAATATATACTATGGAAGTCAATGAGACCAGA
>JAOTRC010000039.1:4084490-4101464 GCA_027497675.1 Cyprinella lutrensis
TCTTTACATGTGAAATAAAGAAAACAGTTACAAACTCAAACAGGAAGTGTTTCTGGACCAGTGTTGTTTACATCTTGTGAAATGGTCTATAGGGTTAGGGTAAGATTAGGTTGAGGGTTAGTTGCATGTAATTATGCATTAATTTACTGTTATTACTATGTAAGTAACATATGTGACAAAAAGCGTTACCGAAGAAACTTGACAAGAACACTTGAACTAGAAAATTTTTAAATATAATTTAATTCAATATATCAAAAAAAAAGATTACTCAATACTCAATTTTTAATCATTACACATTAATCTAGTGAAGTGATTTATTTTTATATGAACTAGAATTTATTTTTGATTATATGTTAAGCAAAGAAATTACATTCTGAATAAAATGAAGCTTGTTTTCAACACAATTAACATTTTGCTTGCATTGCGCTGTAACTTTTTTACAACACTTTCAGGATCTTTTTTTATTTTTTTTCTCTAATTTTAGATTCTTGTGACAGTCATTTATTTTTATTTAAATCAACATACATTTAAATCAATGCAAACAATTTGTGTCATGTTAAACACATACTAAATAAATGATACATCTATTTTTTGCATTACAGTATTGAGAATTTGGGGTAAAGTGTATTTAATTTTACATTTTATTTTAAGGCTAAAATGAAAAATTTGACCGGTTTCAGGAGATGAATAGGTTTTTACAGCGTTGAGCTCGATTCGCTGATCCTCAGAGAAGTTTCCGTCTGTGTTTCTCAGCTCCTTCAGAATGACGGGCTGCAGAAACACACAGACACGCATGTAAACCTTCATAACACACACAATACACACACGCACACACACACGGGTGACCTGTGACAGACCTTTTTGTCGTATCGACCTTTGTGTTGTATCTCGACGCTGTTGTCACCCTTCTTATCCTCATCGATCTACAACACAAACACACACACAGACAGCGTCACACACTCAGAAGAATACAGATCCTCACACGCGTAACGACAGACAGAAAGTTTTACTCTCAGACTGAAGTGGTTTCGCTCTTTGTTGTCCAGCGGAGTGATGACCGACGGGTTAATGTGAGACCATTTCTTCTGATTGATTCTCACTCGCCTGTTCTGCCTGAAAACACAAACATATGGCACGCATTTCTCTATAAATAAACAGATAAACAAAAGAGCTGTCACATGCTGCCTGAACGTCTAGCCCTGATAGCACACGTACATCACAGAGACGTCTATTTTATGTGTGTGTTTACATCTGGAAGACGTATTATCCCAGATAGCACAAGTCTATTTGATGTGATGTTTACATCTGGAAGATGTATTTTAAAGAGTGTTTGCTCATCTGCATACATCTATAGGACGTTTCCTGTCAGATGTCAAATAGACGCTTAGAAGATGTCAGTTTAACATGCATTCTGAATCATTACATCTTAAAGACATCTTCTAAACGTCTATTTGACATCCAGGAAACGTCCTATAGATGTATTGCAAATGAGCAAAAACTCTTAAAAATATGCCTCTTTCAGATGTGAACATCACATCAAATAGACTTGTGCAATCTGGGCATTTACGTCGCAGCTCAGATAGCTCACATACGTCTGCAAGATGTCTGTTAAAGATCACTTCATCTGGAAAGCATCTTCTGTTCACTAACATTTGATAGACGTTTTTAAGATGTCAGTTATATATACTTTCTTAATCATAAACATCTTAAAGACATTTTCTAAGCGTCTATTCGACAGGAAACGTCCTATGCGCGTATTGCAGATGAGCAAAAACCCGTCTTCCAGATGTAAACGCGCGCATCAAATAGACGTCTCTGGGGTCTACGTGTGCTATCAGGGAGCTTACGTCTGCTTGGAAAGCTAGCCTTCTACAAACGAAGCTACTGTACAGATATACACTCAATGCGTGGCCGTCATTGCTGTCGTGCAATAGAAGCGCTATTAATCTAGTGTTCTAGCATCGTGCTACGTTTTGACAGGTTGAAACATTTAATGACCTGGAACAGCCTATACCAGATTTCTTCCCACAGATTCCTGTTGGCTGTTCTTGCTGCTCCTGTCACGTCCTAAAATGTTTACTTAATGTTTTTGATTATGTAATGATTGTAGAAGACTTAATTGCCATTGAATAAAAAATATTGTGTATCAAATTGACTGTTCCTGTACTATTTATGTGCCATTTCAGAGATTTTAGAATGCATTTTTATTATTTAAAAGGAAAAACCTTGAATATCAATTTGACTGACCCAGAACCATGTCAAAATAAAAACTAGCAAATGTGTTAATGTATAACATGCTGGGTCAAAATAACCTAACATGTGTTCTGTCCAGTATTTACCCATTGCTAGGTTGCCATTTAAACCAGAAATGTTTTTAACCCAGCATTTTCAGAATGTTATTTTTGACTGAATAACTTCTGATTTATTTGACTTTTTTTCAGTAAGTTTTCAGTAAGTATAAAAAAAAGGAAAAAGGGTACTTTCTAAGCATCTGGTCTGGTTTCAAAATAACCCCTATAATCCATGGTCCATTGCACAAAAGGGTTAGACTATTAAAATGTTATTTACAAAGCACTATTCACCAAAAGGTTCGTTCTGGAACCAAAGCTGGTTCTTCTATGGTATCAGCAAAAAAAAATATTTCTAATACCATATTTTTAGTACTTCATCCACATGCTTATAAAAAAAAATCGTCCTAGCTACTGTAAACGGAAAGCTACGACTATCTGTGGAAATGACTATTGAAACACCATTGAAGAGCAAGTCACCAATCTTACTTGTTCAAATAAAATTGTCTCGCAACCTGCTTTCACTTTAAAGAAACCCTTGTGGTTTTTATCGTATTTGTCCAAAGCAGCAGCAGCAGCTTCCTCTTTCATTGTGTGTCAGGAAACAGGCCCTCGGTCCCTCCATGTCAGTTCCCACGCATCAGCCTCGGAGCACGTGGGCGGCCGATAGAAGCTACTATCCAGTCATGACTGAATGGTCCTTACGTGTCAGTCAGCTTGTGATACATTTCCCTGTAAAACTCCTCTCAAAGTCACTAATGTTGCTATTTTCCATTCAGGCAAGTTTAACAATATTACCGTTCCTTTTAAAGTCACGATGTAACAGAAGTAGCGACAGATCCTTTCTTCCATCTGAGATGTGCGTCTATGGAAAATGATTCAATCACTTGTTAAATGAATTGAGGCAGTTTGTAAGTAAGCTTGCAGATTATTGTAAGAAATGGGCAGGGTTTATGTGGATAAAATGGATTCACGTCATGCTGTAATTATAGTCTCGAGAACACTGACGTTATTTTCAGAGCTGTTCACATCCTTGGACTGGGAATTATGCATTTATGGCACAACTATCAACTCCTAAATGAATCTGCAGAGGTCAAGTGATACAAGTAGGAGCTCTCAGACAATTCCCATCTTACAAGCTGTAATTACGAGCCCTACGAGGACGTGAACGATATTTACAAGTTGAAATCACGTCATTGCGGTATTTACGACATGGCGGAATCCAGTTATGACATTCTTAAACTAAACATTAAGGTAAAACATTTTTTTTAATTGAAACATACGGAATAAATTGTTTGCAAAATAAACGTTAACAATAGTTGTTTTCATACAAGTATAGCTTCTGTCGACCTGAATGAGGATAGACTAAACCCTATAGGTGGTTTAAATTTGTTTCGGTAATATATTTAAAATCGACAATCAAATCTGAGAGTTATGGTATCATAAATTGGACTTCTTTCATTAAATCATTCTTAACTGTTTTCAATCGGGTTAATCTGACCGCATTAAAAAACGTGATCCCTACATCAAAAGACGATTGGCTGTTTTAACTGTATAGGTGCTGTCATATTAAGGGGTTAGTTAACCCAAAAATGAAAATTAAGTCATTAATTACTCACCCCCAATGCTGTACCAACCCCGTAAGATGTTCATCTTCAGAACATAAATGAAGATATTTTTGATTACGTTTGAGAGGTGGATCACTGCTACATAGGCTGCCTATAGGGATCGAAACTTGACGGCCCTGAAAGTCAATGAAGAAAATGTTTAAATATTCCATGTGACTATACAGTGGCTATAAGTTTATCAAGCTACACAAATTTTTTTGTTGTGTGAAAAATCAAACAAAAATAACGACTTTATTCGACTATCCCTTTTCTTCCTTCTGAGCCTGAGACGAGAGTTCAACAGATTTCCACGACGTATGCACGAGAATTGCGCAAGAAGTAGTAGAAAAATAACGCAATTCTCGTGTATGCGTCGTGGAAATCTCTTGAACTCTCGTCTCACGCCCAGAAGGAAGAAAAGGAATAGTCGAATAAAGTCGTTATTTTTGTTTGTTTTTTCGCACAAAAAGTATTCTCATTGCTTGATAAACTTATAGTCGAGCGACTGTAGTCACATCGAATATTTAAACATTTTCTTCAATGACTTTGTGGGTCGTCAAGTTTCAATTCCTTAGGCAGCCTATGTAGCAGTTATCCACCTCTCAAACTTAATCAAAAGTATCTTCACTTGTCTTCCGAAGACGAACGAAGTTCTTTCTTATAAAAGCTTGTTCCTGCCATGGGATAAAACAATTTAAAAGATCACTTAAAAGGCTTTTTATTTGACAATTCTGGCTTTTTTTATCTCCGAGTCACAATTGCTAGATATAAACTCGCAATTCTGACTTTTTCTCTCTCAATTGCGAGTTTATATCTCACAATTCTGACTTTATATCTGGCAATTCTGACTGAGGGGAAAAGTCTAAATTTTGAGATATGAAGTTGCAATTACCTTTTTTTATTTTTTATTCAATGGCGGAAACAAGCTTCTATACAATCTAGTATTTCGCTTGAGGGCGAAGAGATTCCCCAATGCAGATTTTTTACAGGGATCAGGGTTTCATGCAAATGGACCACTTAGTTTGAAAGCAAGTTCTCTGTGAGCTGAGCTTCATACAATTCTCACCCTACGTTTTTCTCTCTTTTTTTTGCTTCCAAAATCCCGCTAATATGAAGTGCACCTTAAAGCAGTTCTCTCTACAAATGCGATTTCTCCTATTCATTTTTATATGGGCAGCTTCCTCCCCGTACCAAATCTCTTACTCTACATAGATGTACAGTCACGTGTGTCAGTTTTATGTGTCTTTCAGTGGGAAGGTATTACATGTCACAGGATTTGTGGCATATTACCTCCCTTCTGCTTGGCTCAAACAGACCCCTGTGTGTTTATCAGCTCTACTCCCACTAATGACTGTGTGTTTGACACAGATGGTGTGCACTGAGAGTCTCCAGGCTTTGACACACTAAGTCGGGCCTCTTCCCAGGACAGGACTTTCCTTATGATGACTTACTTTACAATTAAACTGGACGCATTTAGTTTAACCCATTGCTCTAATTAGGCTATTCCCTAAATTAATGTCAGCAACGTCTGAGCACTTAGTTTATACGTAAACTTGACTGATAAACACAGTTCATCATTCAGCCGATGAACATTGCTATAATTTTAGCCACGCTGTGATAATGAACTAACTCCTCAACTCTCACTTAACATGAATATTTAATGAGCAGATCAGCAGGACACTCCCATGCTTCTGTTGCTGCTGGCCCCCAAGGGTTTCGAGTTACAACAAGAGAGGGCGGGGACACAGAAGGAGAACACATTTTCCCTCCTTTTTTCTATACCAACTCAAGTAGGTATCAGGCATTGTTTGGCAAATTTATTTTCACAAATTGTACAGTAATAATAACTGTTACATAGGCTATTCGTTTTCTTCTCAAGTGAAATAATATCCTCAAATTCAATCCCTAATTACTTTTCTTTGTCTACAGATTGGGTTCCAGTTTAGGGTCTTTCTAAAATGATTTATGATGCTAATGATAATGCAGCTCCCCTACGTGCCTCATTTTAAATTAGCACAACATATTTGAAGTCTTGAACCTTCTCCTCACTCAGATACCATTGTCATCTATATGTTCCAACTGCGTTCTTAGTATTTGCTTTTGTTAGTAAAGAGGGAAAGGTAACAAATGTGTATGAGGTAGCATGCATGGCACAGCAAACACATGTAGGGTACTTTATTTTTTAATGTACCAAGAAGTTAGGCCTATCAAAGCACAAAAATATGGGAAAAGATGGAAAAATGGCACAGCAAACACATGTAGGCTATACTTTATTTTTTAATATGTTTTTTAATATGCCAAGAAGTTAGGCACAAAAATATGGGAAAAGGTGGAAAAAAGTTACACTGCACAGGAATGATCAAGAAACATGTAAGAACATGACTGACTACACCTGTAACATTCCTTTCACCCCACAGGTGAACATATCTTTCTCCTGGGTGGTGTAACATTGATTTAATTGTCATTTAAAGTGTTAAAAACACAAACATGCAACCTCAACAACCATGTTTTTGGAATAAATGAATTAAGATTAAAAACTTGTCTAAATATTCCTTAAGTCCAAGTTCTTAACATGGTCTGTCACTTGAGCTGTATCTTCGTGTTGTTGTAACTGCGAGTCGGTGATGAAGGGGATCCGGATCCAGTAAGACTCTTGTCCGTGTGTTTGCGCATGCCTGCAGTTGTTGGGTCGGGTTCCTCCGTCCTCCTGCTCGCTTCTGTCCGCCATTTCGCGTTGTTCCGCAGGGCTCCTCGCAAGTCGCGTCATGGAAGAACAATAACGCGTCTTTGTTTCACTGCAGCTGACGAGTGGAAACGCTCGTCAAGAGGCAGTGAAGGATATAATGAACACAAAGAAACACAGCGAAAGGCCCATTACACGCCGCATGTCGATGAAATAAGAATGATAACAGTGGTTTCTAGTGTTATTCTGTTACATTTGATTCTGCATATTCCCCTTTTGAAATTGTAGCCATGTAACCGGAAATGGACCATTTTTGTCGTTGTTGATTTACATATTCTTTTAGGTGCTCAAAAAATCATTTATTATACAGGATACATTTAAATGAGCAGTATCCACCATAATATCATATTTGATATCAGTTTTTGATAAGCTTATGTTTTACTTTAACTTTAGTTTTAACGTTTTGTTGAACAATGTTGAGTTATTTGAATAAACACGATGTCTTCTTGTGATATGTGGCAATTAATTTATCATTCCAATTTGTAAGGAAAAGTGAACATATAGGCCTATACGTTTGGATGCTACTGAACATGTGCATGGCCTTTAACTCACATTGGCTTTATTCATTCCGTGTTCAAAATCAAATAAACACTTTATTAATAATGTTTGCTAGTTATTGAGCTCTGTATATTTGCTGTATCATGCTCAAGCCTTTGAGAATGACGTTTTGGTGGAGCAATACTTATGTAGTCAGGTTGTTAAAACCTTTGTCTTAATCTCTGACCCTAATACATTACAAAAGCAAGGAAAGGGTTGTCTTTCTACTTGTGTTTTGCATTTCACATGGAGGTATTTAAATGGAAAGATAGATAGCCAGACGGAATTCTAAGGTAATTGCTTTGGTCTTTTGTGCAAAGCACATTGAATAGGATGAATATTCAGAGAAACATTAAGAGAGATTTTTTAGAGCATATCTCTGGCTCCTGTAATCCTTTACTTTCTTAATTTCAGTCTGTGATTTGAACAAGTTTGGTTTTAAGAGAAGAACTGTGATATTTTGCAGTAATCCACACAGTTCTGTTTGGAAAAGGTGGAACTTGAAGAGACATTCCTGCTTTTTATTGTTTTACTCATTCTTACATCAGTTTGTTTCTGCATTTGCAGCTGTCTTCAAAAATTAATAGACTGTAATTTATCTTGCCAAGTTTCCATTTAGCCCTCTGTAATTCAGCGTAAAGTCATTTCTTTTCATGTAGTGTCAGAGAGATGACACTAGATGGTACTAAATTGTCTTTCACGTTTAGGTTACACAGGACAGATTGGAATGGATGTCATTTTGGAGAAAAGACTGGACAGACAAATGAATAATAAAACAAGCCAATTTAATGGCAGCTTTCATTTTGAATAATAGGTAACTTTCCTATCTTCGTTTGAAATAAAATGTAATTTATTTGGCTTGGACCTTCATGATTGAATTTGACATGAATTACATTCCTATTTTTTCAAACAAAAATGTGTTGAAACACATTCTTTAGGAATACACATAATATCAAAATTGTATTTCTGAGAATGTTGCTTTATGTATTGCGTAATTCTAATGGTACAAAGTATGAAAATGAGCAATCCGTCCGATTTACGTGATTTGCATAGCTTGTATGTATTTCATATACCTTATGAAATGCATTTATAAATTCTTTTGTAATGCATTTATGAAAGGAATCAACCAAAATGAAACGCATCAGACTCCAGGTCATTGGACGAGTATGTGTTTTTTTTTCTTATTCTTGATGTCATCATTGCCAAAGTTCAGAAACAGCGCGTGGACTATTCCACCTGGATCACAATGTCATACTGTTTGTTTTGTGAGGGTTTATCATGGCCAGTTTTAGTTCATGATACAAGAAAGAGGTTTGCTTTTTTTCCTTTATGTGTTGCTGTGTCTGGCCACAAGAGGAGGCTAGAAGACCAAGATCACATGGCACTTGGGATGTAATGACTTGGGCCTTTTAGATGACACTAAAAGTAAGTGGAAAAAAGGAAATCTTTTGAAGTTGTCTCAGCTCTTCCTGTGGTTGCTTGTTTTATGGTCTCATGCTTTAGCGTGGGAGTGAATAGCAGTATAATTGGCCAGTCACTGGTAATTTGTTCTCATGTTTAATCATTATGTGAAAGTCAAAGCATCTGGTCAAATATTGGATCGTTTTTAAGGAATTCAATTACAGAATCTATCAAGAAACGGCAACATTTCCCCAAAACGGTGTTTATTTAATGACTGTGGATAAACTACTAAGAACAAAGTCCAGTCCTGCCCACTTGAATGAACTCCAAACGTGGTCTGATTTTTCAAATGTAACCAATCAGTTGGTGTATCCCATTGACTTCCATAGTATTCCCTGTAATATTTCCTATATGGAAGTCAATGGGGTCCATCAACTGTCTGGTTACCGACATTCTTCAAAATATCTTCCTTTGTGTTTAAAATACAGGTTTGAAACAACTCAAGGGTGAGTAAATTATGACATTTAAATTTTAAGTCAAGTATTCCTTTAACAATTGGTAAAAAAATATATATTATGGTGGTTATGAGGTTCATCAAACAATATTCTTTTGACTGTTTATATCTTAAATGGCATTAAAGAGAAAAGCTGTTACATTTCCCCTTTGTGAGCGAGCCATGGAGAAAAGCTGAGACAACATTAATTTTTAATCTGAAAGGAAAGACTGCTGTAATTGGGTCCATGGGAAAGTCTTTTGCACCTTTTCCTTGTCCTCTAACCTCAGTTACTGTGGGAGAAAATGGTGTCCGTGTGTTAGAATAATATTAACTAAAGGAATACCTTTGATCCATTACTTTATGAATACCATGTGCTCTCAGACGCTTTGTTTTCATTGAGGCCCAAACCTTTTCATCATAACTGTACACTAACATGTCTTAGTTTTATTGACACCACACTGTGAAAAATGTAGTTTGTGGACAAACTATAGTCACAATGGTTGCTCTAAGACGCAGTTCTTGTCCCCGATGCCCAGTCGCTGTTTCTCTATTATCTTTGTTTTCTATGTGACTGTGAATGCTTCTTATTAAAGCTAATGAATAAATACACAATGCAACCATTATGCCTGAGACATTCCTATAGTTTCATCACACAATATGTGTGTTGCAGCCGAAGAGAGGACTTCTTCAACGGCATGTGAATGAAAATAAACCTTGCAGTGGAGGGAAATGTTGCATATGCGATACTATTTTGTTGTGTCTAAGTTTTATGAACTATTTTCCAAACTATTTTAGAATAACAGACTGAAATGATCTTTAGCAGATAACATGCAGCAGATGAACAAAGGAGGGCAGTATTTGCAAATGCTGTGGGTATATTGAGAGAAGGGGGACACCAGGATTTCTCTCCAAAAGGCAGGCAGGAAAGAAAGAGGTTACGTAAACTTAAAAGAAAAGTTGTCGCACTTGAAGTAAAAAAAATAAAATTTAGTTTCATTTTCAACAAGGTTATGTAGGGTTTTTTGTAACATTGATAAATTTGATCCTTTTGGTCCTACTTTGCAGTCTAATGTGCATAAAATATCGTGCTCACAGCTCTGTTCCTTCTTTTGCTCACTGTTTTCTTGATCATCTTTCCCCTATGATACATTTTTATGAGTTGTAGCACTTTAAGCATGTACGTTTAGTGCACTTCAGTGATCATCTATGTAAAAACTCCTTAGCTTCAGGCACTTTCTGCTACATACTCCAAATCCTTTAGTGCACTTTTTATGTGTGTTAGACCATAAAGTAATTTGAGCTGAACCACTTCAAAGAAATGAAAAAGGTACACAGAAATGTGTGAACGAGCATTTTCCCACAAATTATATACATAAAATGTCTATATTCCTCATAGGCCTGTAGGTATATATGGCCAAATATGTTTTTTCTGTCACTTTTGCCACGTTTTTTTTTTTTGTTTGTTTTTAAACGATGTAAAAAATGGATTAAAATAGACTATATTCTTTCACAATTTAAGAAACTGATCCACTAGAGAAAGTTCACTCAAAAATGAAAATACTGTCATCATTAATTCTCACCCTCAAGTTGCTGCAAATATGAATGTCTTTGCAAAATTAGGATATTTTGAATGTTTGTTACTCAAAAGTTACTTGGCACTGTTGACTTCCATAATATGAAAAATAAATACTTTTACTGTAAACGATGAGAGAATTATATTTTTTGGGGGGTCAACTATTTCTTTAATAAGTGGCCTAAATATGATTGGAATATGTAGCGTATGTATATTTGTAGACGCCAGATGTGGGCCTTAGGGCTGGTTCACACAGCACACGTTTCCAGTGCATTGCTCTTAAATAGCTTTTGTATATAAACTTACGACTGACTCTTCTGATGTTTGTGATCTGTTTTGCTGCTCCTTTCAGCGTCACACAAGAAATTATTTTTAAAGCGTTGTCAAAGAAGTTCAATTTTTAAAAACGCGTCTCGAGCAGTATTGCGGGTAATGCATTACAAGTAATGCGAGTTATGTAATCAGATTACTTTTTTAAGTAACTTGTTAAGTAACACATTACTTTTAAATGTAAAAGAAAATATATTTTTCAAACAAGTTGAGAGAAATCATGAGTAAGGGACTGTTTACACAACACCGTTTTCAAATGAAGACTTTTTATGTGTTTTGGCTGTTCGTGTACACACGACAACGGAGTTCTGGGGTTCCTGAAAATGCAAACTTTTGAAAACGGGTTTCAAGGTCAGGTTTTTGGAAACGGTTTCTGTGTAAACAACAAAAACTGAATCTCTGAAGACGATGGCGTCATGCACATGCCTATTAGGCCTACGTGTTCAGTCTATTGTTTTATCGCCATGTAATGGCCTGGCAGCAGAATACAGCGTTTTAGTTGTTTTCGCAGATCCGTGTGAATGGAGATCGTTTTGACAATGTTGTCATCTGTACCGGAAAACTCAAAGAAAAAACTTTGTTTTTCTCTGTTTAGGAGAACTCCGTTTTAAGCAGATTTTGGTCGCGTAAACGTACCCTAAAATGTGTGTTGTGTGCGCTATGTAAACATGAATGAAACAATGAAAGGCAAATATTACACGAACCCGCAATAATTAAAATGTTAAATACCACAAACATACTTTACTCTCACTTTATTAACTAATTTCTTTGCTGGTGAGCTTCTATAATCCAATTCAACCACAAAAATGACTTTAATAAACATCATATTTGTGTTTCATTATTTTGTTTTTATTGCTGAAGAGTGTTGAACTCATGCATCCGGTTCTTCTGTAATCCAGAAAGGCAGCTGAAAGGTTATTTTGATTACTGTACAGGCGTGAATTTGCATTTTCTTCTAGTCTGGGGCTTATTCATTTCACTTTTGATGTGAAAGGGCCTTGCGTTACTTACGTAAAAAGTGACGCTGACATTACTTTGCATAAAAAGTAACGCACTATGGTAATGCATTACTTTTAAAAGGAACTTTCCCCCAACAGTGGTCTCGAAAACACCATGCATTCTTTTCCACTCCACTGCACTAGAAGACTGTGTCAATGGCTCCCTTTGCTTTAAATGTATAGAAGAAAGGGAAACAGAGCAGTGTAAATGGAGATGATGCACAGTTAACAGAGTATTGAGGTGACATGGACACAACCTGGGATAGATGCATTGAGTCGGCCTTACTGTACAAAAAGATCTGCCTGAAGGCCAAAATTTGAGACATATCAATTGCTACTATTACATCATTCCCACAACTTAATTTCACTGTCAAAAGGCACAAAGGGGTTTTTAAAAAATGATGGGAAAGTTTTCTGAACCTTTGTGTGTGTGATACATTTTATCTTCCCTAAATGAGACGTTGACCACCATGTGAATTCTCAGAAATCTCTGAAGCACACTATATGCAATCTTAAAAATGTTAAATCATATTATTTTTCAGAAGTTACTTATTATTGAAGAATTATTATTATTCAATATAACTATGAATTAATAATTTTATGAATATTTATTGATAACCAACATCACTAGTATTTGATTTTTCATGCTATATTATAAGATCTTGGGTGCATTAATACATTTTTACTATGTGATGACATGTTTGAGGTGTATCATGAATGTATAAAATCAGACCCAGGGAATGGCATGGATTCAAGCACGATATCTTTGAATTCAATCACTGAATCCATTGCCAAAGACACCGATCATACAAGCGACACAAATGTGCATTTCAGCTCACTCAACAAACTCTCTCTCTCTCTGCTTTCACTCTCACTTCTTCTGCTGCCATTAGCCATCTAATGTGAAGTCTAATTCCACACCCTGCCGACTTGATCACACTGTTTTGCTTAAGATGTGTGTTTCAGAGGTTGCACATTTCATAACACATATTATAAATGGCTACAGTAACCCCTTATTCTAAAGAAACAGGGCCTTGACCATCTTTTTGGTCAAGAGTAATAATACAGGCCAATTTTAAAAGAATACTCCACTTTTTTAAACAGAGTTTAAAAACAGTTAAACAGTTCAGTTTTATCATAGTATGGAAGTCAATGAGACGAGAAATCTTCTAAATATCAGAAAATCGGCTGAATGCATTCGAAAACGATAAAACTGTTTGAGTCTGGGGGAGTTGTAAAATGAGCCTATTTCCAAAAAAAGTGGAGTTTCCCTTTACCATTTACAATTCTTAAATAAAATACTTGAAAAAGCAGTTGTTTCACTATTGAGATCTTACTTAGAGATGCTATGGCCTTATTGAACCTTTTCAGTCAGAATTTCGTCCATCAAAAAGCACTGAAACTGCTCTTCTTCGTGTGGTTAATGACATTAATGACATGTTTCATAAACATCATCATTGGTTCAACTCTTTCCTGGCTCATTTACATCAGTGACAAAGTATAATATCACTACAAGGATATAAATCTGCCACTGTTCCACTTCACAGGGTGTTCCTCAAGGCTCAGTTCTTGGTCCACTATTGTTCATCATTTAAATGAAGAGTTCAGATGCAAAAGCCT
The DNA here is from genome assembly GCA_027497675.1 of Cyprinella lutrensis. Classification (NCBI taxonomy): domain Eukaryota; kingdom Metazoa; phylum Chordata; class Actinopteri; order Cypriniformes; family Leuciscidae; genus Cyprinella; species Cyprinella lutrensis. The sequence continues at coordinate 4,098,084 of JAOTRC010000039.1, forward strand.
CTAAATGCCATTTGAAATTTTCTTCTAAAATGACCATTTTTATCAAGCTTGTATATTTGTGTTCAGTAATTTCACTTAAATGGCAATGAAGATTACCTATTAATTGTCATTTAAGTGAAAATACTGAACGTAAATATACAAGCTTGATAAAAATGGTCATTTTAGAAGAAAATTTCAAATGACATTTAGAGGTTTTTGCATCTGAAGTCTTCAAATACTATTCTTAAAAATCTTAATATTATTAGAAATTCGGGGACATTTTTTCAGCTCAGTTGCCCTCTCAGACTGTTATGCTGAAAACAAAAGTTCTTTTGGAAGCCACAGTAGCTCCGAGGCTCACAAAAAAAACACAAGCAGAAGAAAAACATTCAAGGCAAATCTCGTTGTGAATGCTGGAGAAACACAAATGATGACACATTCTTGAGCTTCATTATATCAGACACATAACAGATATTTGTGTTGTCAGCCCTTTTCAGAAAAAGAAGAAAGAAAAAAAAAACGAGGCAATCCAGCACAGGCATAAATATACGAGGCGACTGTGGTAAAGAAAAAGAAAGCACGAGTGGAAGAGAGAGAGGGAGCTTAGCTTCACTACTGTTTAATGTCTTTAGGAATAATTTACCTCTACAACTCCAACTATTTATACCATCACTCAGTTCCACTGAGAGCATCCCCTGCTTCTATTTTTTCTCATTCTTCTCTCCTTCTGTCTCCCTCGTTCGTCTGTGTCTAGCTCCCAGCAGAGCTTTAATGGTTCTGAAGTGGCTGACAGAGTAGCTTAAGCCGGGTGAATAGGGCTGTTAATGGAGCCAGCTCCTCTCTCAGAGTGAGTGTCAGAGACTCGGCTCTCCTCGGCAGCTGCTGTTAGTGGCGCTCCAGAGCTGCCCATTACCCACAGTACACCTCACTGAGACATACAACAGCAGAAAGAGGTGTGTCACCAGCTACTCCTGCTAAAAAAATGTGTTTCCCAACACAAAGACAGAAGGGTTGGGCAAAATATACAATTTAAAAATCGTCTCACTTTCGATTCAGTTGGACTATGAATCGCAGCTACAAGGCTACAAGCTACAAGGTTCTGAATTGGAATTAGAATTATTTAATGAATTGCAATGCACACAAACATGCAGTCACAACAATAGTCTTAACACAAGTTTTGTGATAAAACAAAAATATGACATGATATAATTTTCTGAAATGGTTTCAACAACATTTTGCAGCACAACTGTGTTCAACTGACAATTATTAGAAATATTTTTGAGCTGCAAATCTGGATATTAGAATGATTTCTGAAGGATCATGGGACACTGAAGACTGGAGTAATTATGCTGAAAATTGAACTTTGCCATCACAGGAATAAATTACAGTAAACATATTAAACAGCTACTGTAAATTGTAATAATATTTAACAATATTATTTTGTTTTTGTTCTGTATTTTGATCAAATAAATGCATGCAGCTTTTGTGAGACACCTCTTTAAAAAAATCAAGTATTCAGTATTCAATATGGGTAATCATTCATGAAAATACTTTTACATCCTTGTCTTAGTATTTTTAAATCAAAAACAAAAGCTCAGTAAAACATAATTAAAGCTACACTGTGTAACTCTTTAGTTTATTCTTAGCTAAAAACATTTAGTTCTTTCAAAAATATATGTGCTCATTAATGTATATTTACTTCATTCAAGTAATAAAGTATTCTCGTGAGTGTGTAATATGCCACTGAAAATACATACAGGTAAGGGGTTCTAATGTCGGTCGCCATGTTGCCCCTCCGTCTTAAAAGTACATTTGCCAAAGAGGGACATACCCGTTAATTAAAGCTTTGCCTTTTGCGTTTGAGTTAACACTCATTAAACAATTTATAATGTTTGATTTTAAAACTCTGATATCATGTTTTGTGTGTATAAATTATGTGTGGATATTCCCAAACTCTCTGACAGTGCGATCTATGTGATGTACGCCTACTCTCGTGTACATTCCAGACGAGGCAAGGCGCATCTCAAACAAGCCTTAAATCAGCCTGAGTGACGGCATAGCTACGCCATGGAGTTGACGCAGAAACATAATTGCACGCTCTTACACAAAACATCATTTCAAAACATTTATGCAACACACTTAAAGGCCCTAGAGAGAGACTGGTTAACATTTTGAACATGCACACATATGCTTGCTTAAAAGAAACACTTTGCATATAAATGCAAACTAATAAAATGCATGGGATTGTGGGAGAGCAATCACGGATCGGGTGAGTTATTGCCATCTGTCTGAGCTCAATCATATTGTATCTCTGAAAAAAGCCCTCAGCCCTTGGTTTTGCCCTCTGAATGCTCTCTGCGTGCTGTAAATTAAAAAAAATCTAGTATTAAAAAAAGATGATTTATGGAGGGGGTTAAATATGCAACATGTTTACAATGTATTGTGTTACTTTTACCTTAAAATTAACATTATAGGCTACTGTATTGTTTAAATGAAAGCATTGTTGAATGAAAAATTGTAAAGTACACTTCACTTACACACACACACACACGTGCAAACACGCACGCTGAAAAAAACGCCATAGTTAAATTTATTTGACACAAAAACACTCACAAATTTTACTTCCTCGTATATAAATCAATACCATTTTCAATACCCCTTTAGTTTGAGTTTTTACAAAGCCAGAAATCTCTATGCACCTGTCATATGCCTTTAGAGATTCATGTCTGCATCCTTTTTCCTCAAAATCATGCGGCCACAACAGTTCATTAGTGAACTGGGACTTAAAATCAGCCTGAGACGAGACCTTTACCAGCCCTTCAAAACCGTCACACAGATAATCCACTGCCATCACACACATCAAATACAAATATCTTTCCCCTGCTTAAAATTATCTTTGCATATAGCTGTAAAAACAGCAGTGTGTGTAGTCTACAGGCCATTTTAGTATGAATAGCTGTAAGTATTAAGAAGAACTTATGTTTGGTCACGGATGATCTACGAATGATTTGCGAAATGATTTAGCTCTTATAGTGTAGTGAAAATATTCCCAACATCAGTCGGGTTCTGACGTCAACCCGATTTTCATTTCCAACCAAAATCCAAACCCTTGAAACCAAAATCATTCCCCCCCTGTCGTTACTACTTTCTTCTCAAGGACCTTGACAGAATTGTAGTGGAGTAAAAAGTATGATATTTGTCTTTCAAATGCAGTGAAGTTTAAGTAAAGGTTTCCAGACAAAATAATAATCAAGTAAAGCACAGATATTCAAAAAGTGTACTTAAGTACTAAAGTAATTGTACTTTTGTTACTGTCCACCTTTTGTGATATCTATCTATCTATCTATCTATCTATCTATCTATCTATCTATCTATCTATCTATCTATCTATCTATCTATCTA
>JAOTRC010000039.1:4101564-4115501 GCA_027497675.1 Cyprinella lutrensis
AATCTTCATTGCCATTTAAGTGAAATTACTGAACTTAAATATACAAGCTTGATAAAAATGGTCATTTTAGAAGAAAACTTCAAACGGCACTTAGAGGCTTTTGCATCTGAACTCTTCATATATATCCACTTGGTGTGCATAAATGGACTTCATTTTCATTGATATGCTGATGACATTCAAATTGACCTCACCAGCAGCTCTGAAAGGCCATCCCAGTCTGACTCACCCACTGCAAGAATCAGCAATATCAAGCATTGCATTGTCCCTGAATTTCCTTAAATTAAATAATAACAAAATGGAAAAACTGATGAACAGCCCTACAGCTACCTCAGTCAAAAGAGTGGACCTGTATTTTTATATTGACAGGGTTCATGTTCTCTCCTTCATCTGTCCGTAATCTTGGTGTCTAATTTCACTCAACTATCTTTTGCCTCTCATATTTCCTCTGTTGTTAAAAACTCCTTTTCCATCTTCATAGTATTACACATCTTCAATCTGCTGAAATCTTAATTCATGAGTTCACATCACATCACGTCTGGATTATTGCAATGCTCTATTTCTTGGTCTACCTCCCCCCCCCCCCCTCAAAAAAAAAAAACTTATTGCAAGATTACAGTATGTTCAACATTCATTAGTTCTCACCTCCACCAGGCGTTCTGCTCACATTGCACCTCTGCTTCATGACCTTCACTGGCTACCAATGGCATCACGTATTCACTTTAAGATATTACATCTAACATTTAAGGCATTTAATGGTCTTGCACCTCCATGTCTGTCAGATCTACTCCACTGCCCTGCCTGGTCCTTGGCTTAGATCATCTGAACTTTTGTCCATTCCTCGTTTTCGGTTGTGGAAGGTCATGTAGTGTTAATGCTCCTAAACGATGGAATTCACTACTTCATAATATATCGACTATGTCCACCTTCTAGACTCAGCTAAAAACATATCTATTTAATATGTATTTTGGATAATGTGGCTATATGTGGCCTAATGTATTTGCTGTGTGTATGTGAGAGCGCAAATGTATTGTAATGTAAAGCGACCTTGAGCTACAGAAAGACGCTATATAAATAAAACTTCTTCAATATGCTTCTGGAGCTGCGACCATATTGCAGCTGCTAACAAATACCGTAGAGGATAAGAGAGAATCGTACCCGAGGGGGCTGACTGCACCTCCAGAGCTGTTCTAGTCATACATTGTGCATATCTACATATTCAAATTAATCCAGAAAAAGAAGGTATCAAGATATGCGTCCGAAATCACACGTCTCTATATAGGCGAAAGACAGTATGTGACAAAAGAAGTATGTCGACGATAGTTTGCATTAAGATAGATCCAGACATAGGGACTCAACCAAAGTTGTGCCCCAAATCTTACACTATGCTCTTATGCACTACATTTACATTTATTCATTTAGCTGAAGCTTTTATCCAAAGCGACTTACAATTGCTATTTATGTTAGAGGTTGCACGCCTCTGGAACAACTAGGTGTTAAGTGTCTTGCTCAGGGACACATTTTTGTCTCACAGTGGATTTGAACCAGGGTCTCTCACACCAAAGGCATGTGTCTTATCCACTGCGCCATCACTACCATGTACTCTACTGTGTAGTGTATAAATTGCATACGGTAATTTAGTCATTTAACAACGTAATTAGAGCTGTGATAGTTGAGTGCATAAAGTGTCCAACATTACACACTTTGTTTTTTCAGTTAATCAACTGCATCACTCTAGTGCACATTAAAACATCAATGACCAGTGTACACAAATGTGTACACATCTCAAGTCTTCAAATGAGGGTCATTTGAGGCCTTTTTTCATCAAGCACGTACCTGAACTGTTATTAGCAATGAGTGACAAGTTACAAATCATGTGACGTTGACAGTTTAGGTTTACCTGTTCACCTCAAGCTATTATTTTATTAAAAAATAACCGACATGCATTGTGTAGAGGTCTCTCCCACATCCTATCTGATTCCTTCTCTTGTTATCGATCATTTCACCAAGGGCACCATGCCTAATTTATGACTTGACACACTTGTGGGAAGGACAGGAGGAATTGGGTTTCACCTCGCTCAGTCTGACCCATTCAAGTCCAAATTTTCTCTGGATGTGGACATTTGTTGTACTGGCCCATGTTTGTTTTCCCACATCTGAGGCCCTGTTCACACCCGGTATTAAGATACGTTTTGGACAATTGGATCACGTGGGGGGACACATTCTCGTTTACTCCTGGTGTTTTAATCTGTCTCTTTTGTCCACTTTCAACCACTTCTGTCCTGATTTCTTCGAGGGGAGGGTATGGAAGAGGTCAATGTAAGGCCTTTTTCAGATCTTTCGATCTAATGGATGAAATAAGCTCACGCAATTTACAATTTTTCTTCAAAAAAAACATTATGAGAATATATCAGCATTCGTTTCTGCTCTGACAGCCGCAATAAGACTATGGCGAGAGAAATGAGTGCATGTTAGAAATCAGGAATGGTGAGTAAACATTGTGCTTGGTACATTTTTCATCTTCAAACCAAACTTGAGTCTCCAGCCAGCAAAGTTTAAATCCTGTCTTGCTAGCGCACTTCCATGATGTTTACTCATTAGGTCAGTAGATGTTTGAACGCATTCGACCAGATGATGAAACTATGCGAAAGCAATCCGGTCAAATGTGTTTTCGACTGTCTCTGGAAGTGGACAAGCTCAAAACGTTTAGCATTTACATACGTATTTAGCGCCGTCCACTTGTGATCGATCAAAACGCATCTTATGCTAGCAGGTGAAAACAGGGCCAAATGTTCATTGGACAGCATTCAATTTCATAGAATGGACAATTTCCCTTTCTACACACTTTGAATATTTAAGAGCATGTGACTTTTGTTTTTTGTGTCCCTTCTGAGGAAGTATTTTGAGCCTCTAACATAACCGTTGCTGTATGGTAATTTTCTGCCAGGGATCACCAGGATGCACTTGCTCTCATTATGCTTAAAATACACCAGGCCAGTGTTATAACTTTCTCCTTGTGGAAATGGCATCTCAGTTCCAAAACATTTCTTAACGAGCAAGTCCAATGTGGCTCTCTGAATAAGAAAGCAAAGATTAAATTGCTTTCAAACATCAAGCAGAGTTAAAACAGAATAAAATGAGGCAGAGTAATGATATTGATATCACTGTGCAGAGGAGAGCATGTCAGCTGCTGTAATACGTGTTTCCCACTAGAGGGAACACATTCCTGTCTCTGAGCGAGACACTTTTTATGAGAAGAAAAACAGGGAAATTAACAGCCTTATTTGATGAGGAGCATGTCTTGTTTGTTTTTTTTCATGGTGAAGGAACGCACATTGATAGCTGGGTTGTTTTCTAAGGCTCTGGCTGTCTTGCACAGGGAATAATGTGCCCTTGTCAGAAGAATGCACCTGTCTGAAGCTCAGAGAGCGGGAAGCTATCGGCTGAGACTCTCAGTTAGTTGTTTCACAGCAGTGCTTTCCTCCTCCACATCTCTCTGGCAGGTCCACGCATGCACAGTTTTCACTGCCTACTCATGAGGAAGTGTTTCTCTGTGTCTGTTATCCTGTACAGCAATATATACTCTGCCTCAGGGGAGACCAGCTTGAGAAGCAGGAAATTTGGCCTGATGCTAGAATTAAAGTGGAGCATTATTGGTGTGAAGAATAAGTGTTCAGATTCTGATTAGGTAAGAGTAATCATATTGATTATATTTATATGTTATAATAATTTTATTTCATTGATTATATTATTATTCTTATCACATTGCTATTGTTGTTTTCACATCTTTTTAACAAACAAAAATGAAGAAATCATTGATTTTATTATGACAAACCAGATATTTCTTCATATTATAATGTTTAAAGAAGATATAATTTAATGACTGTTAGAGCAATCCATCATAAAACAAAAATGCACTGTGATCAAAATATATTATATTAATTATTTTAGGTGATGGGAATCTGTAATATTATAGTCTTTGTACAAACAGGCAAACTTAATTTCCTTTTTGTGGAACATGTTTATGCAAGTTTTATTGATCCAATAATATCATTGATCTTCTTTTTTTCATTTCGTCAAGCAAAACTGGTTTGTCTAATAATATCATTGATCTACAATAATAATTTGCACCAACAAACGTTTTGTTAATTTCGTAAACTAATTAACAAACGCATATTTGACCTGCTCATAAATCGCCATTCAGGCCAAGAATCTTCTGAAATCCATTTCCAGGCTTTCTCGCGCACTGTGGGTCATTACTTTGATTGACATCTCTGGCATCCAATAGTTTGGCGCAAAGCGTCAACTTTGGGTTCTGATCGTTAAGGCGTCCAATCAGATGCGCCCGACTGCAAGAAGCCTCGTCATCAAAGTAGAATTTGAATGTAGGTTATGATGAAGTATCCGAAATTCCCCTCCCCTCTGCGTTCGCCGGCGAGGTTATGGCTTCTGCTTTGTTTAAACGCTACTCTCATCCCAAATAAAAAAGCACAAGACGTGTGTTGTTAATGATTCTAAAATACATTTTAACAGTGTTATTTACAGAGCCCAACTTGCAGAAGACGCGTTTCCATTGGTCGCAGCTTCTTACGTCGTGTGGTTAGTTTTTTTTCTCGGAAATAAAAATCAGACTATGACCTAAACATGGGTTTTTTGTTTCTCCAAAGGGGTTCTGCAACAAAAACGATATGCCTTCTGACGATTCAGCTTGACTGTGCGCATTTTTATCAGATGAAAGAAGGCAGCGGTGAAAAGAGCTGTTTTTGCGTTTACTCACAGCTAAGTTTAGCGCGATATGGACGGAAAGGGGAGGGGCTGCATCTGGCATGAAAACAGCGTTTCCCAAGTGCCACCCCTATCACCCTACGTGCTCAAATAACAACATTTCCTTAGTGTTCTTCGGCATATTATGCTACAATAGTGTTTGGGGGTGATTTAGGGGTCAATAAGTCTAGGAGCTAATGTACAGACGACTTTCTTTTAACTATTTAATTACATGAACTTTAAAAGAGAGGCACGACTTAAGTGAGAGTTAGTATGCCGTATCAACGGATTTGTTGAGTAAATGTGGAATTGCGTTGCACAGCTCTGTCTGTAGCGAGAAAATCGGAGGTAGGAGGTGTGTCTTCACTGTTGAAATACCGGCTGGGGGTGTGTCCTATTACGTTTGGAAATACTTTCCATTGTTCCACTCTATTGCCTTGAAAACACACCCCCTCGGAGTCCACTAACCAATCAAATACAGCAGACCGCCTCTCGCGCCCCGCCCACAAATCTATATTAAAGCCTCCTTCATCACATGCCGTCGGCATAAGAAAGCTTCATTACAATAGCGATTATTGGAGGATAGAGGAGGATTATTCTCGCATTTTCCTGCGTTCAGCATTTTATTGATACACAATATTAATTATGGCCGATACGAAGGTTGACTCCGCGAAAGAAATCTCCGCAAAGGTAAGAATTGATGCATGTGGAAAAACATTTCTAATAAAAAAGAAAAATTCTTTAATTTGCCTCCTAGTTCAGATTGAACGCGAACGCGTAGGCTATTTTGGGCTGTAGCCGGAAAGAACCGTTGATTAATTAAAGCAAAAGTACTCGAGCTCTGTAAGTGGTTTTAAATTGATACATTCATTGTGATGAGAACTTTAAATGGGATACATTGTAACGAGTTCAATAGCGCGTGCGGAATGAGGGCACATTCAAACGTAATTTCTCATTGTCCGGAATGTAACAGTCTGCGCGCGCGGGTTCTTTGTTTATACAAGCGTGTCGGTTCCCCTTTGAACGGCGTTGATGCGCGCTAGAGACGTCAACTGTTTAAACGCGATAAATCCATAAACCTTTTATTCTTTCTACTTCGTTTCCCAGATCTTTAATCACGCATAAATAGCCTAATATGTTACACAATTTGCTTGCTTAGCTTGTCCTATGGTTTTATGGATTATGTAGCCTACATTTCCGTAAAACAATGTTTTGAGGACTCATTTATTCCTAAATCCGTTCATTCATTGCCGGTGAGTTTGTGACATTACGGCGGGTTTGAGAGCGATTTAATCGGTCGATAGCTTCTAGGCTGAAAGTTTGCCGGTTCGTCTAGGCGGTTTGAAGCCTAAACCGATAGGAAATCTCACATGATGAAGAGAATTAGAAATGGTTGCTCATTTTACAGGATTAAAGCAAGTTATTTCGAATTACAGCTGTTCGTGTTTATCATCATGTCCGATAGCGATTGATTGTGATGCAGCCGATAGGCTACGCGGAACTCGGATTAACGCTGCAGTGCATCGGTTTTCAAAGACAAATAACACATTTTGGAAGTCTAGGCTGTGTATAAAAAACAAGTGAATAAATTGTAATGTTACCCGAACTGTTTGTTCAATTGTTGCAAATTGTGTTGCCGTTGTCTCGAAAGCCCTTTACACTCACAGAGACAGCTGATATATGCAAGCCCAGAGATCGAGTACGCTGTTTAATGAATTTCCAACGAGTTTCTATTTTTCCATGTAGTGCGACGGCAACGTGGGCTTGTTGGTTTACTAGTTTGAAGCCAGAGACGTCGGTGAATTTAAGGGGGCGGTCCAAGTTGATGTGGTTGATAAACGGCTTAAGGGCTAAAGATTATATAAACGAATTAATGCAAATATTTGCATGGGTAAGGCTCATTTAACTGTATTGACAGGGCTTTAATTGAAAACGAGACCCGACAAAGCAAATTCAAGGAGCGCACGATATTCTGACATTTATGACGGGTTGTGTTTTTTGCCGATCGTTTCTTGTCAATTCTGCGACTGCGCGAACTAAATCCAGGTTAACATGATTGTGGTGGTGTTTGCGTGCGTGTCGAACTCTGTCGTGTTCGGGACGGATAAGACTGTGAAAGCCATGCGTGCGCTTCTTTGTCTTTCATTAGAGTTCGGCATCAGCTCGCGGAGCCACAATTCCGTGGTTCTGAATTATCCCGCTTGTTTGGCGTTTTAAGCTTTTGTTTTCTGGAACTGCAATGCAAGCAAGAGCGTACACGCCAAAATATGGTTGCTTAATGCATTTACATTTTACAATAACCACAGCCGCCGAGCCTCACTAAAGTGTCATATTACAAACGAGCTCTCTCGATAGGAGGCGGGAGCACGAGTCGGATGATGGACAGCACACGTCTCTGCGGCAGCCAATCAGGCGTCAATGTCAGAGGGGCGTCATTAGAGATGCAATTTAAATTTGTGCGCATAGGGGGCGTTTTGCTCACGTCAGTCGTAATCTGCATTGACTCTGCCTATTGAGCACAGATGTCTCCAATCTGACAAGTTTAATGTTTTAAAATATTAGTCAAGAGAAATGCATAATATATATATTTTTATGTAGGACTTGAAAGAGAAGAAGCTCCTTGAAGAGAAGGAAAATGGAAAAGATGCCACTAATGGAAAGGTAATTAAATGTGGTCATCTACTTTAATAGCCTATTCAATGGAGAACATGAACTCATTTTTTTTCTTTTAAATGTGTGAACAGGAGAATGAGGAGAATGGAGAGCCTGAAATTGATGATGAGGAAGACGATGAGGTAGATGAAGAAGACGAAGAGGAAGGAGAGGGTTGGTGCAACATTAATGTTCAATATTTACTGCAAAGACGACAAACTTATTCGAAGAAGTTTTAATTGTGGCTAATGATCATTTTCTGCAGGTGATGAGGATGAGGACGAGGATGAAGATGACGACGAGCTAGGTGGGGGAACGAAACGGGCTGCTGAGGATGACGATGAAGATGATGAGGTACAATCATGAATGTCTATGCCAAAAGAATACTGTGGTTTACACTTTGTCACAGTTCGAGTAATTAATTTTCGAATCCCCATTGTCTTTCAGGATGATGTCGACCCCAAGAAGCAGAAGAAAGATGATGATGATTAAAGGATTTTCATATTGCTGAGCAGATGTAGACGCCTCTGCTTTAACCCAACCGTTGGAGCCAGTGGCATAAAGGACTCAAATACATAAAACATGGTCATTTTCAAGTTCGTCACCCATGTCAACCAACTGACCCCCAATTCAAAATTTTCTAGAGGACCGACCACAACGCAGATTTCCAGCATTCGCAATGAAATAAGCAAGACAAGGATTTGTTTGTATTTTTATTTACATTTTATATTTTTGTACATATTGTGAAGAGGTCAGCCACTTTATCGTGATCTCCTGTGACCAAAACGGTGCTTCTTTATGAAATTTTACTTGTTTGACCATGTCTCAATATTTCAACATAAAGACAACATGTATAAAATCAACAGCCATTGAACTCAGAGCATTCCAGTAAATTTTATGTATGAACTTTAGTTGTACCATAACTAGTTGTACCATAAACTAGTTTTTGTATGGGAGGGCTAGGCCAAAGAAAAAAGGAGTTTTGGTTTCTTTTGACTTTGTTTTGTCTGCATTATTTGTTTTACCTTGGCCTGTTTGTTGTATGTGTGGAGTTTGTTGTTCAACAATAAACTTAACTTTTATTTTGTGACTTATACCAATTTCTTTTGTTTCACAATCACATTTGCCGCTTGACCCGATCATTCATTCGGTCACGAGACCTTGGTGCAGCTTGTAAAATTAAGGAAACATTAAAAATTCATTGAATCAAATTAACATCTGATACACTTCACCTATTAATTCAGTTCATCAACTACTCATCTTTGACACATTTAAGATTGAGCATTATATTTTCCCAAAACCACTTTCTATATAATGTAAAAAAAAAAGAATAGATGTTATGTGGTTCAGTAAGACCACTCAAACTACGTAAGATAAAGTGATATATTTAGTTATTATACAAAAGTACATCAGATGTCATAACTGGCATGATTGCATAAAAGGTTTGCTGCACTCTGGATTTGGATTTCTAGTTCTCAAACAAATAAAATTATTTTCCTAAAAGCTATCCCAATCCTTCCACATATTTAACAACCTAACCTGACCTTAACGTGCAGGTGTGCTGTCATAAAGATTGATTGTAGGCTACACATTTATTTCTATAGAAGGGATCCTGCTGGAAGTATGCTTTTAAAGGGAAGGGATAGTTCACCTTAAATGAACAACCTGTCATTACTATCCCTCATGTTGTTCCAAACCTGAGATTTCTGTTCATCCTCGTAACACATACGATCTCATTGATAAAATCCGAGAGTTCCCTTTATTTTCAGCTTGATATACAAGAGCCAATAAGGTTTATTCTTGTGTTACACAGCACTTTTGAGCTTCAACAAGAGCCAATGAGATTTGTCTGAGCTTCTGTTAATGTTTTCTGATTAATGTTTCAGTGTCAATAAAAGCTTAAATTAAATTGTTCATCATAAAGCACTCAAGTCTCTTCAGAGAATTGGGACTAAACTGCTAAATTCATATGAATTATTTTTAAGATTACTTTATGAGGTTTTGCATCATCAAATTGGTAGGCCCTAGTTGCGTAGCCATCAACAGAGGGACAAAAACCTCTCACATTTCTTCAAAAATATCTTCATGAGTCTTCTGAAGAGGAACAAAAGTCTTACAGGTTTGAAACGACATGACGGCGAGTAATTAATGACAAAATTTTCATTTTTGGGTGAACTATCCCATTCACACACGCATTCACGCACATCTGCCTTGCCGCCTTCGCACAGCTGCAGGAGATTTCCCCACAAGGCCTATAAACGCAGGTCATTTTTGGCTCAGTAGAAGTGAACTGAATGTGTTTGTGTGTGTTTGGCTAAAACACCGGCTGATGTCATGTCTAAAAAGAGATCTATTTCAGGCTTATATGTCAGGGTCACGTTTGAGGAGACTGAACGCTTAGTGGTCTGGACGTGACTGAGTGTGGATATGTTTGAGACTAAGTCACATTATAACTTTTTTTTCTACACAGAAATTTTGTGTAATGGGACAGAAAACATAATAGAAAACAGAAACTTTGCATAAAATACGACATAATGTTGAATTTAACTTTTTACCTCACATTTTGGCATCCCTTTAAATCACATTTCCCAGCGTTCATTGCAAGCATGTGCTTTGATCTTGATAAGAGTGGAGCTGCTCAGTCTAGACCGGATGGCAGCTGTCGACCAGCCACAACCGATCTCAATATACCAGCCTTCACTGAAGTGCATCTCAATATGCAAGCAGCAGCTTGAGTGTTTGAGGCTTCAGCACCACTGCCGGTATGTGACAACAGCAGGACGCCGATCTATCAAATATTACATGTAAATGCACGTCAAAATGTTGGCTCCTGAAATTCAGCGACACATCACGTAGTCTAGTTTGACAAGTAACACAAAGGCTACATATCAGATAAAGTTTGTGATAATGCTTATACTTGGATAGACACCTCGGGATAGAGTGGGAATGCGGAAGTGAGTTTTTAAAAACATGCACTAATTGAAACATAGCAGCAGTTGGTTAACAAATTGTGAAAGAAGTGAAACTGCAACCGCTTCCAGACTGTTAAAGGATTCAAATTAAAGTCGTCTCTTTATATTTCCCAAGATTTGTTAAACAATTTTATTATCTTACCAGAGGCGCAGACGACGTAATAAAACAGCCAGAATCGATGGATATCCCGTTTAAAATCTCTCCATAATCAATACTTTTTTTCATTTGGACTGACAAATTGGGAAACTAAAACGCTTTGCAGCTATTTAAAATTGACGAAGCACTGGTAAAACAATGTCCACGTCATGCTGGGGTTCATGTAAAATGGTACATGTCCTCTTTGACATTTCCAACAGCGCGGTGCACGAGTTCTCAGTGGATGGATGTGACAAACTGAAGCGCGCGCGGCACATCTCATACAAATAAATCGTCCACCGTTTGGCTAAAATTCACCGTCCTCTTCTGTCTCCTACTGGCACCCAAAGGTATCGCACACCAGTGATGTCACAGACGAAGACACGACGAATGGAGGGAAAGGGCCCGTTCTTTATGTTCTTTAGGTTACAAATTTAAAACGAGAGGCGTAACTTCTTTTAACAGGCTAAGTCTCATAACCATAACACACAGTAGACTAGGCCTATATCTTTTTTAACGGAACACAATGCCAAAGTGATCATGTTTTATCTTTTTTTTAAATATGGGTTAAACCAGATGCCCTAGCTTTAATGAGATTTTTTAAAATGATTTTAAGTTTTATTTTTAAATGATGTTGTTGATATTGTTGAATAACCTTTCTGTGACTACATTAGGGCCTATATATTATGGTAGGCTACACAAAAAGTGACATATTCAAGGTTCACGGTATGATTCTTCAAGAATGTTGTAAAAAAAAACAACTTTTTTTATTAGTTCCCCCTCTCCTTCCAATCTACATTGAGCAATTGTTAGTCAAACTTTACATTCTAGCCACGGTAAGTTCCAAAGTCTTTGTCTCCAAATCCTATACAAATGCAGGTGGCAGTTGCTTCTTTAAAACAGAGACATGGCCAGCTGTACCCCTTGATGCATTCAATTGGGGATTTGTGGGGGTGTGTATTTGGGGTAGAGAACCCCCCCACCCCCACCATCATCACCACCACCATCACCACTACTATCATCACTTTCCTCCCCCACCATCTCTGTTTCCTCCACCCCCATCACACATGCACACCAGCTCGCCTTTTGTTACCCCACCTTTTTTGAACCAAAGCAGCCTTTGCTTAGTAACGTATAGTCAAGGGACATCTTGTGTTGGATACGGCAAGTGCCACTGAAAGAACATGGCAAGGGGCGCTGTTAATTGTCCCTAAAGGCAAAGCTGTGGCTGCTTGTACAGCCCGATGAGATTAAGTGTAACGAGTGCCTTGTGAAACACGATAGCTTTGAGAGAAAGGTGAGATGCAAGTGGTCCTCCCGTATTTGTGTTCAGGTGAAATAATTAGGATTAATGAACACAGCAACCATCTAATTTCATGGGCTGAAACGGTCTCCCTGATCCGTCTTATGTAGAGGAGTTTATAAAATAAAATAAAAAAATGCTTTTTGAGCTAAATTTACATGCATGTACTTACAGTATATGATTTATTTCAGTCATGTAGGAAAGTCAGAGACGCTCTCCTGCTCATTCTGAAGGTTGTGTGTCCTGTAGACATACCTTTCTCTGCCCACTAGGTGGCGCACTTGCACGGCTCTCACAGCATCATCATGCGTCAGGCAATAGTGGCCACTTTGTTAGGTACATCTTGCTAGTACCGGTTTGCGCACTTTCCCTTCCTTCCTTCAGATCTGCCTTAATTCTGAATAGCATGGAACAAGGTGCTGTAAACATTCCTCAGAGATTATTTTATCCATATTTTCATGAAAGCATCACACAGTCAACAGCCATACATCCATGATGTGAATCTCCTGCTCATTCACATCCCAAATCTACTCTATTGGATTGAGATCTGGAGACTGTGGAGGTCATTTGAGATTAGTGAACTCATTGTCTTGCTCAAGAAACCAGTTTGAGATTATTTGAGCTTTATGACATGGTGTGTTCGTCATGTTGGAGGTAAGATGGTCAGCAACAATACTCGGGTCGGCTGTGGTGTTTAAAAGATTGATCAATTGGCACAAAGTGTGCCAAGAAAATACAACATTACACCAGCAGCCTGAACCACTGATACAAGAAAGGACAGATCCATGCTTTCATCTTGTTTACGCCAAATTCTGACTCTATCTGAATGAAGAAATCAAGACTCATAAGACCAGGCAACGTTTTTCCAATCTTCTATTGTCTAGTTTTGCTGAGCCTGTGTGAATTGCAGCCTCATGTTCATGTTCTCAGCTGACAGGAGTGACAGCGGTGTGTTTCTTCTGCTGCTGTTGCCCATCTGCCACGAGTTCAGAGCATGCAGAGATGCTCTTCTGCAGACCTCAGTTGTAACAAGTGGTTATTTGAGTTAGTTACCTTTCTATCAGCTCAAACCAGTCTAGCCATTCACCTCTGACCTCATCAAGGCATTTTCACCCACAGAACTGCCTCTCACTGGATATTTTATCCTTTTTTACCCATTCTCTGTTATCCCTACTGATGGTTGTGTGTGAAAATCCCAGTAGATCAGCAGTTTCTAAAATACTCAGACCAGCCCGTCTGGCACCAACTACCATGCCATGTTCAAAGTCACTTAAATCATATTTCTTCCCCATTCTGATGCTCGGTTTGAACTTCAGTAGATCATATTGACCATGCATGTCTAAATGCATTGAGGCTCTGTATGAGAACGCTCACGGGTAAAAATGTAAAAACATTTTATTGGATATGCCTTTCGTTAACGTGGTGACAGCGTTTTTGGAGCTTAAAAACGCAAAAAGGTGAAACCACCCTCCAAAGTGGAAATCTGCGTTTTCTCTTCATAATTACACGGAAACGATTCTGAAGAGAAAACGCAAAAGTGGCGTTGCATCATCACTTTTCATTCTGCGTTTAGACGAGTGTTTTGTGTGGGAAATCCGCGTGCAACCGGTGATGCAAAAGTGTGTGAAATTCAATGTAGTATGCACTTCAGGCGGCTTGGAGTGCATACTACAACAGCACCAAGTCCACGCGCCTGCGTAAAACCTTCACTGTCAAGCAGACTTTTGCGTTTTTACCTTTTACACGGGAACGCGGCGGTGGAGCTTTTTTAAGATTTCCACCTTGGAGGGTGGTTTCACTTTTTTGCGTTTTTAAGCTCCAAAAACGCTGTCACCACGTTAACGAAAGGCATATCCGATGAAATGTTTTTACATTTTTACATGTTATCATTTTTACACGGCCCTGTTTACACGAGAACACTCGCGGGTGAAAACGTAAAAATATTTTATCGGATGTGCCTTTCGTTTACACGGCAACGGCGTTTTTGGGGCTTAAAAACGCTAAAAAGTGAAACCACCCTCCAGAGTGGAAATCTTAAAAACGCTCCACCGTCGCGTTCCCGTGTAAACAGTAAAAACACAAAAGTCTGCTTGACTGTGAAGTTTGTACGCAG
>JAOTRC010000039.1:4167364-4177708 GCA_027497675.1 Cyprinella lutrensis
CTACCCCTGTTCCATGTACTTACCTTATATTAGCCAGTACTTTCTAGGTAAGTACACTGTAAGTACCCTGTAAGTACCGTACTGTAAAAGGAAGCGTTACCGAAATATTTTATGTATAGTTTACTTCTATGTTCCAAACTTGGTAATATGATAAAAGGTAAAGGGTCCATAATGGAAGAATTTTTTAGACAGTAATGTATTTATATTCTGAGAGGCTAAGAGGTTTGTGTCATTACTTTATAACAAGGCTAATTGTGGGCAGTCTTGAGGTGAAGCGCATGACGCAAGTACGCAAGTTACGAATCAGCTTAGTTTTTTCAAGAAACTAGTAAAATAACGCATTGCTTTTACAATTAAAACAAAATATCTGTTACTTTTTCAAACAAGTAATGCAAATTACTTTGTTTTCACATTTATTGACTGACAGCTCTAGTGTCCCCATGTTGAGAGAAATCGGAAGTGATCTGACGATGCACAAGTTAAAGAACCCAGACACAGCTGGATGATTTCCATAATGTCTCTCAATCTACCAAGAGCAGCATAAAATAGCGTCTGGTTTAAGACATGCTTTTTTGGGCATTAAATAATGGCACAAATTCCAGTCAATTGACTAGCACAAACCTTAGTAAATCACCTTGCATTATTATTCATTTTAGATAATGCTTTCCTATAAATTGTGCATCACAAAGGGAAACTCCTACAAATGCATATGCTAAAAGGTAAGCCACAAAAATAACCCTCTGCTTGCCTTTTCAGTCCTAATCTTTCACTGTGTAAATCCTGTCAGAAGTTCTTTAACACCAAAAAAGGTTTTGTGGCTCAAGCTGTAATTAAATCTTGCTCTTAGTGTGAAAGGACCTTTACATTTGCCAGAGATAGAACTTTTGTTACTTAACAGATTACTTTCCATAAAAAGTAACTAAGTAACGCAATTAGTTACTTTTTTACGGAGTAAGGCAATATTGTAAAGCATGACTTTTAAAGGAAACTTTCCTCAACATAGGTTGTTTCCACCGACGGGGTGCTGGTGCTTGATCTGGAGCTGCTCCACACCCTGACAGCCTGCTGGACTATCATACACCCGGTGCAATGCAGCGCCAGAAGCGACACAAAAAAATATGTGTATTTTGCTAGTTTCAGCCTGACGCAGTTATCATTTTCATGTCCTGTGCCACATTGCTTAAATAGCAAATGCGTTTGTGGTCGCATTGTTGGCGCGTTGCTATTTTGAGACAAATGAAATAGACTGCGTCATTGACCAACAAAAACTTGGGGCTGGTTTCACAAAGCTAATTTATACCATCTATAGTGTTAGATAAGTCTATAATTTGCTCATAGACTAGTCTAATGCAAGTTAGACTGTTTCACAAAAATAAAGACTGACTTAATTTAGATTTAAAAAAATAAAAAATAAATAAGCCTTACCTTTAGCAACACCTTACCCCCAGGCTAACTTACACCTGGCTCACACTACAGGAGTTTTAAAATCCTAACTGATTTTGAAATAAGGATGCAGCTCACACTTAAGGAGAATCTTTGCAGATTTTCTTCCCTCAAATCTTAAACATACTCACACTACAAGATTTGAAAATCATGGCACATCACACACTACACAATGTTATTAAGATTATCCAGAGGAAGAACCTCATGTGCCAGAAGAAGAAGTGGCTTAACAATGTAACTGGAATGAGCGACAGCTTGTCTAACACGCAGAGACGAGCAATACCGCGTGGTGAAGTATCAGAGTAAAGTGAGATTCACTTTTTTAGTTTCGGTTTCATTACTGAACACATACTCGTCTTCGTGCCTGCTGACCACAGCTCAATGCTTTTTTATTTAGCAATAAATAAATAAATGAAGATAATACTGCATATCGCGCTGTTGAGTCACTCAAAATTACAACAATGGAAATTCCTTCATCACGACAGCCCTACTTGTTTCTTATTGGTAAGACAGTACTGACTAATCTGTGCCAAACATCGGAACTGATCGAGGTAATCAACGCGATTTTTTTCTCCGATTCTCATGAGGGGAAAATCGGGAATAAATCGGTTATAAATCGGCCTAAAACTTCTGCAGTGAAGTTTTTTTTTTCCCTGCGATTCTCGTGAGGGGAAAATCGGGAATAAATCGGCCTAAAACTTCTGCAGTGTTAGCCAGGCACTAGGTCTAAGACACTGTTACCTTGGCAACCAGCATTAAAAACAGCCAAAATAAAAGTGGAAAATGACCCTTAGTACCATATACTGTATACTGAATACTGTACATTCATTACCATTTCATTGGTGTTTTTAAGTTTGTCTTGATCCTCCTCCCATTTTTGGATATTTCCTCTTAAATATTTATTTTTTGGCATCTTGTTCCATGTTTTTGTATGTTTTCTGTACGTCTTGAATGGTCCGCTCAACGGTTGCATTAACAGTTGTTAAGTGTCATAGCAGTCTTTTTCCAAATGAAAAGTTCTTACTACATTCTCTGCTAAACTTCCCAAGTAAAATGATCTTGTAACAGTTATATTCCTCCAACAAACACATTTTCTGCTGAGGTAAACTGCACTGAGCGGTTAAATGCGTTTACTCTATCTGCCATGTTTTTTGTTTTGAAAAGTGTCTTATTTTACCCAGAATGCATTGTAGTGTAGTCCTTCTTTATAAATAAATAAATAAAGATATGCTCCTTAACTTTGCGCATGAGCAGATCCGTTTCATCGCTAGAAAGCGTTCAGTTTTTCCTGTTGCAAAGTCCGTCATGTAAATAGCGAGCAGTTGTCCGAGCGCACTGCTTTTAAAGAGAATAGGAGATGAGGCTCTGATTGGTTTATTGCACGTTACGCCCAAAACACACCCGTTACTCTTTAAGAGAATGGAGACAACCCTTTTAGACCTTGCGCCGCGCACGCCAACCATTATTCCCGCCGTTAAAAAGTGGATTCGGACACGCCCTAAGTGCACTTGCGCCGTGTATAAAAAGCAGCTCATAATGGCATTGAGACACTGAATTAATGTCTTAGATGTTTAAAAATATTTTGCGATGAATGTGTATTTGTGAATCAACGTTCATTTCAAAAGTCAGAGTAAATGAGGGCCGTATTTAAGTGCTTTCCACCGGCCAAGTTCCGACTTCATAGCACTATTTTTTGGAAACTAGGTTACCCAGGGTTCTTTGTTTTCTCTGGTCCAGAAAGCTTTATGCAACAGCAGTGTGCGCTAGTAGAGGCTGCCTCTGAAGGGAAGGGCTAATCACTGTGCACATCAAATATTTATTCTTACACTGCATTTCAAGGCAATGTGCTATAAAAGGCTGCTTTTACACCGTCAGCTCAGTGTTAAAATGTGTGTGAGGTGACTGATGGTTGGGCTGCTTCTGCTGGGAACATGCTTGAGTTCTGCCAAACACTTTCTCTGTGTGGTGCCTGGATTTCTATCTCCTGGATCAGTTAGCCTATCTCTTTTAAATCATGCTCTTGTGTCAGTCTTTACAGGATGTGGCACATTCAGTTGTGAATATACTGAAGTGTAATTTCAGAAAAAATTTATGGCAGGAATTGATAAGGTTCAGGTAAATTACTGACGTTTTGGTTATCCTGAAGAGTCTGTTAAGCAATGCCATTCATCAAACAATTGTAAGAGATACAGTATATGATTTTTTTTTTTTCACTCTGAAATGAGGTCTTTTGAGATCATGTACCATGCAGCTCCAATCTTTTTATTTTTTTAGTCTTTTACAATGCTCATGGGTCACAATTCTTTGGACATTCAAATATGTCGCGAGGACTTTTTTGGTGTAATCTGATGCTGATTGACATATTGATGTCTGGGACATCTGGGCTGCATATTCTTTTCTCAACATTAGACAATGCAAAACAAGTATTCTGGCATGACGTAAAAAGCGTTAAAGACAATAATGCTTTCGCAATACACAAGTTCTCCAGTCGAAGTTTTTTTTTCGTTTTTTTTTTTTCGCAGAATCCAAGAATGCGGGCACACACTTCTAGATAGACAGGCGTTGTCTGCAGCGGTTTTTAAATATTGGTTTATAGTCGCAGTGAAGTTATTCACTCTGCAGAGTTGTATTAGTGAGATGCTGGATGAAGCAGCAAACGCGCTCTCGCTGATGCTCCTTCTGGTTCACTTGGAGACGTGCGCGCATCTCTCTCTCTCTCTCTCTCGCTCTCTCTCTCGAACTTCATCGGCATGGCTAACATGGAGAGCAAATGGAGAGCAAACACGTGGATGGCTGTTATCTTTCTCTCGTTCATTGAGGAGTAGCGGTGAGCTCCGCATTTATGAACGGATTCAGCGTGATTCTCGTTAAAGAAGAGTTGCAAAATGAGATGCTGAGAGGCGTGAGGTCTCTGTCCGATAGGAGAGAATGGACTGCATTTGTATTGTTACTACCAAGGTAAGCGCACAGATTAACAATGATTTACTGCAACCCTCTGACTGATTGCATGCACTGCATTATAGTTCTGTTTTTTTCTGTGTACATAGCAGTATTGCTAATTACATTATGGCAGCATTATCATCTTGTCCTGGGGAGTCAATTTAATTACTTTAATATTATTAATAATATTTTAATATTGTTTTTATTGTTGTTGTTATTGTCTACTAAATAATAATTATAATAATACGATTTATTTTATGTTTCTTTGCACAATATATTTGTTTAACTAACTATATAACCAAATATTCGAGATTGAGGGACCAAATGTCAATGTGCCTTTTGAAAACTCTTATTGATTGAGCACTGTTCAGTGTCTCTGTCATTTCCCTGTATTTAACCCATGCAGGTCTTGCCCTGATCAATTTGCTGCCCCATAGGCAAGATTTAACATGCTATCCCTTGCATCACAGTCAATTCTACTGATCATTGTGTCATACTCACACTAGAGCTGCATGAATTTGGATCTTTTATTTATTTATTTATTTATTTATTTTGCGTCACGATTCTGAAAAGACAATTAAACAAAATAGCTTGTAATTTTCTAGCGGTTATAACAAAATGGCTATTTTGTCTATCAGTCTATTTAAAAAATAATTACTTTATTTTTTTGTTTTGTTTTGAATGATTGAATCAATGACTAACTCATAAAGATTTCCCTTTTTTATTATTAGATGGATCAGTGGTTTTGAACGAATCTATTAAATGCTTGAGTGCTCTCGCAATGCATTTTTTAACACATTTGTTGCCAAAGATTGCAGTCTTTTAACTGTTAACTGTACAGTTCTTATACAAATAATAGTACAGCTATTATTTCAAATAGCATTGTCTAACTACTATGCAGTTAGTTAACTGTTTATTCATTACATATTCCCTTTTTTCCCCCTTCTCTTCTTCATTTTCAATGTTGGGCACCAGAGGACTTTTTGACATTTAGGCTATCTGGCTATAATGCTAATTTAGTGATGCGAAATCAGTCATGTGTCAAGTCTGTGAGTCACTTTTGTTGTTATATTTCAAATTAAAAGTATTAAAATAGTATTTGTTAAATAAATAAAATAAACTTTGATGGACAGCGCTCCTAACATTTGCCTATGCCGCAGACCTGCCCTGATTTAACCGATTCTCAGCAGCACCTGTTTAGTTATCTGGCTTTCTTAGCATCTTGAAGCTTTCGGTTTTAGGTCATCTACTCAGGTTTAAGACAATGTGCTGTTTTTGTTGAGCTCATTCCATCCAGATATTATGATTTATATCACCCCCATATTTTGAGCCTCAGTGCTCTCCTTTCTGCCAAGCAGAGCTACTGAGCCCATGTGATCCAGAAACAGCCTGCCTCCGAGCCATGAGGCTCACTATCAGAGACATCACATGTCCTCTTTCCTATTATCCTTATGTACCAACAATACCAAAAGCTTAAGGGACGTGCTGTCAAAAATTGCTGATTATATTACCACTGGTGTGATGTCGTGAAACTTCTGCACTTTCTTCCTCCTGTAGTTTCTCCCTGAGTTGTAGTTCAGTTCCTTCATTACAGTACTTAATGCCATTACATCTGTTCATAGATGACTGAGCACGCAATGCTGACTTGTTATTTTTTTGCTGATTTGTTTGAAGAAAGAAAAATGGCAGCTGGACGCCTTGACAATTTCTGGTGTTTTGTATGCGAGTCCTTCCCATCCTGCTTTGATGCCGTTTATCTCAAGGGTCTTACTGTCATTTATCTTGACCTTCATGAGGCTGACGTCCTGTCTTTGATCTCTAGTACTGTCTCATAACTGTGGGCTGAAATGATGCCTATTCAATTCATATTGGACTGTTTATGAATCAACAATATATGAATACTATAGCCAGCAGTATTGAATTTTCTGTTAATTTGTGAAACTTTTTGTAATAATGAAACGTTTTTAATGTTTTAAACTGATTTGAGCTGAAACTGAAGTATTATATTTGAAAGTGCTGCTAGGCTGTATTGTGTGTCACAAAGTGTCTTGGTTCGGGAAACTGGACAGTATGAGGCGACCATTGTGACTTTTTCCGTTATATGATCATCCATGGTGTGAGAAGAATAATTTTCCTTTTTTTTATCATTAATGTGTGGTCAAATTGGCACAATTTTGGAAAAATTGTAGTCTAGTGATGTATGAAGCATGACGGTCTTGACTATAAGGCTTAAGCTTGACCTTTGACTATGTAAAGTTGTATTGCACTGGAGTGCAAACTGAATTTTGGCTCAGCATGGAGTAACGTTTTGCACTGAACTGCTATACGTTTACTTTTTTGTAAAATTCAGCTACAGCATACACTTTTTCACAAATTTATCATCTCTAAATATAGACTACACAAATGACATTTCTAAGTAAACTGATGAATAACCTATGATCTTCTGTTGTCAGAAATGTTGCAGATGAGGCTATTTCTGCTCAAGAGAGCAGCGTTGGTGTCCCTTTGTGGGAATTCTCTCGTTCTGTCTCTTCCTCTTGTTTGAAGCGACCGTGAGGCTTCACGGAGGACGGGCTCCAGTTGTGTGGAGTGACTGCATGTTTTCTGCATGCATGACTGCTGATTCTCATGTCTCCTCTGGTTGGTGCCAGCCTCAGGGCATGTCAGACTTACAGTTAAGAGCACATAGATTTCCATGTGGGCTTTGCATTGACTTCACCCAAGTACCAGAAGGAAGATTCAGAAAAAACAAAAATGTTCAATACATATTTGGCTTTCTCGCTGTCCTTTTATTTACACTTTATACATTTATCTGAATTTAGTATAATGTGAATCGGAGGTTGTTCCTCTTAAACATTTTCTTTGTTTTCTGATGAAGTTACTTACACTATGATATTTGCTTGTCAACATTATGCACTCTGAAACGTTTTAATCTGGGTCAGAGTTTACAGTGCAGTTTTTATTAAGTCTACAGGCCTATTAAGCTTAGCAGTGGACATGAGCTCTGTAATAAAAAAAACTAGCCATGGACTGGCCTGAAGAATTAAACAGACACAAGTAATTCAGCTCATTTATGCGCGTGTGTGTATGTGTGTGTGTGCACCGCTTAAATATGGTGTAATATGGCTGTGTTGGGGGTCGTTGTAGCGTAGCCTGCATCAAATGTCATGCTACACATTATCTCAATCCATGCACATGAATGACTCATTGGTTCAGAAATGGACCATTCTCCTCTGGGCATTCTAGTCTGCGCTAATCACTTCTTTAAAATATTCATCATCTTGTCTGTCTCAGCAAAGATTCAAATGAACGTAGGAGGCACCATTGTCATCTAAACGTGGATTGCTATACCACATAGCTGATGTCTCTCAGGTCCCTGTTGCTCTTGCCATTTTAATGCATAGTGGTGAGGATGCCAAGCTTTCTCAATCCCCGTGTGCTTCTATGCTAAATTATGTATTTAGTGGCTCTGAAATATCAAGCAGGAACACAGTATTTCTTCATTTAAAAATACTTGGCTGTTTGAAGCTGCTGGTCAGCATTGATGGAGTAAAGGCTCGTTCACACCAAGGAGAATAACTATAAAAATAATGTTAAAGATATAGTTATACTAATTCTGGGGGTCAGGTGAAATCGCGTTCTGTGGTTCTGAACAACAAGTTGGCGTAAAACAACTACAGGCGATGAAAAGCTGACTGTTGTCTGACTGTAGTGGTCGACCAATATTGGTTTATAGACCGATGGCCTATATAAAGCCATAAGTGTGTGTGTGTGTGTGTGTGTGTGTGTACACTGCAGTTCAAAAGTTTAGGATCGGTAAGATTTTTTATGTTTATAAAAGAAGTATCTTATGCTCACCAAGGCTGCATTAATTTGATTAAAAATGCAAAAAAAGAGAAAAAGAAATCGATACCTTTATTTAGCAAGGATGCATTAAATTGATCAAAAGTTACATTTATAATGTTACAAAAGATTAAATTTCAAATAACTGAAATAGAACTTTCTAATCATCAAAGAATCCTGAAAGAAATTGCCCACAACTGTTTTCAGCATTTATAATAACTATGAATACATTTAAATAATATTTAATAAATTAAAAATAAATAATTTGAAAACAAATAAAAAACATAAATCTTTAAATTTGACTTAATTTAGATGGCAACTTCTGATTCTGTAATCAAATTACAGTATTTTTCTCAAATAAAGTAATTGTTTAAAAAAAAAAAATAGGAATAAAAATCTTGCCAAAACACTCAGTAATCTGGTAGCCTAAATTTGTGATTATGTTTGCACTGGGAATCATATTTTTTCAAATAAAGAAAAGGTAACATTAATTTTACATATAGCACACAGTGAAAAATACATGAACATGTTTCAGTGGAACTGCGAACTGAATTAAATGTAGCATAGTTTGAAATAAAGGGTTCAATGATCACAATTCACACAGACTGACCGTCACGCATATCGTAACACGTTTAATCAGGCTACAAATGTGCACTTCAGAATATCTAACTAAGACTGCAAGTTGTGTGAAATTGAAATGTTTATTAGATATTCAAATATTTGTTTAAATCATAAAAACACACATTTGCTGATTGCTGAGGGTAAATACGATAAATGAGAATGTATTATAGTGTTTGCCTTTCTGTCACTATTAATATAAAAGCTATTAGGGCTGGGGGACATGTACAATATATTTTAGAGAATCGCCTTAAACAATATCGTGATATCCGATTATATCGTCTACCCAAGCCCCGGCCCCAACACGCCCCGCCGGAGACCTCACTGACGACATCCACCGTAAACAAAACATGTTGAGTTTGGCTGCACTTTCTCTAATGATAGTTAGGAATTCAGCTAGTTTAATTTAATGATTGAAACGTTAAAGTTTTTACTTTGGTTAGTTTGGCTTGAATGAACATAAAACATTAGCTTCACTGTTTTTGATGAGTTATTTTTCACTTCTCTTGTGCTCGAATGTTTAAATTGACAAGAATTGGGAAAATGATAAATTTTTGTAATGCCACAGTACTGGTATATTTGACGCTATCCCCAGGCCATTGTCCTGGCGGACATACCTTTCATAAGTATTTATTTTTAAAATGTTCATCTCTATACATGGATTGCTAAGATCTCTTTTTGCATATTTTTGTTTTTGACAAGATTTTGCTCCAAGTTTTTGTCCTTATCTATGAATAGAATACAGTGGTGCATACAGTAATTCTACAAATGCTGTGTCCAGCTAAATAAGAAGTGAGTCATAGTCATATGTTCAGAGTCTTTAAGACACTATGAAATCAAATGTGAACTTGTTTGGATTTTAGGCCATGCCTGTTTTCTTTGAAAACATTTATATGAGTACACAACTCAAATTTGACTAAACTTTTAGCAGACTTATATTTAATAATATAATATAAATAATTATCATTTCAAAAAAAAAATCTCTGTCTATATTTAACTATATATTTAAAGCTGCAGTCTGTAGCTTTTTTGGGGGGTTAAAAATGATCCAAAATACTTATTTGACAAAATACATAACCTGCCGGTGTTCTAAACTCTCTGCTTGCCTTAGCTCAATTCAAAGTAATGTTTTAAATCCAGTGGTTCTGGTGGATTTCCGTGGGAGATTCGAGCATATCTTTGCGTCATTACGTCACATCTGTACATACAGAAGGATGAATGAAACCTTTATTGCCCCAAGGGGGGAATTTGTTTTACACTCAGGGGAACCACAATAAACAAAACCGCAACAAACATAGAATAAACATAGAATAAAAGTGCAAAATGTGACATAGAATTATCAATTCGACAACTTAAGGAATCAATAAATATATATTCAATAATACGCTTCTAAAATGTTCAACAGCTTAAAGGAATCAATAAATAGATATGAAGAGTTCAGATGCAAAAGCCTCTAAATGCCATTTGAAATTTTCTTCTAAAATGACCATTTTTATCAAA
>JAOTRC010000039.1:4200020-4219012 GCA_027497675.1 Cyprinella lutrensis
AAATCGGCTGAATGGATTCGAAAACGGTAAAACTCAACTGTTTAACTCTGGGGGAGTTCTAAAATGAGCCTATTTCCAAAAAAAGTGGAGGATTCCTTTAATGTTTATATGTTGTAGCCCAGCCAAAGCATCTTTTTTTGTGAAAGAACCCCTTCAAGCTTAAAGTAAAAAAAGTAACTTGATAAAAGATCTAACAAGAAGAATAGACTAAGAGATTTTGTTTGTTTTTTTAGAGTTGTAATTGCTGCCATAGGTAGCCCTACTAGATCTTAATCCAGAGAAGTAAATCCTCATGCACTTTGGTTTGAAATATGGGCAGTAATTGTCATATTAATAACATATTTAATAAATGACCAAAGAAAAGTGGGTTGTCTCTTCCTTTTTCCTCTGTAGGCTTACAGGAAGAGAAATCATTTCAAAATAGCCAGATGTTTCAATTATAAATAAACTTCTATTTCCCCTATATTTCATCCCCTTTAAATTACAGGATTCTCAAATAAATGAGCTCAAGGACCAAGTGACACTGCTGACGTCCCAGAATGAAAAGATGCAGAGCACCATGACACAGCAGCTGTCTCAGATCCAGCAGCACAAAGACCAGTACAACATCCTCAAACTTAAACTAGGTACTGAGCAAATGCTGCCTTCACGCCATGTCAAAATGATCTGATGTCATACACCTCTTCAAGTCGAACACACCTTAAATCTGCAGTGCTCGTGTGGTACAAGTCGTAGCTCTCAGAAAATTCTCTCAGGGAGTTTATAAGTTCTACAAGCACATGAAGGCTTTTTACGGTTCAGAATCGTTACAGCATTTACGACATGGTGTGAGCGCACCTAGATATCAGTTGTTTGAGATGTATTTGCAGTATTTTAGTAGAAATCCATAGTAAATGACTTTTCTGTAGGTAAAGACAATCAGCAGACAGGAAATCAGGCAGAGGCGGCCCATGTGAACGGACTCCAGCCAGAGGAGCTGAGCCAGCTCAGAGAACAGCTTGAGGAACTGCAAAAACAAAACCAGCTGCTGCAGACACAACTGGGTGAAAAGGACTCTCTAATAACCAGTTTGGTATGTGTGTGTGTGTGTGTTCAGTTCTTCCAAATGCCCAAAATGCCATTTATATTAGTATTAGGGCAGAGTTGACGATAATGATTTCTCGATTTTAGTTGATTCTGGTCGAACGATATCGATTCTTAAATCCGAAGAATCGGTCTTTCAGTCTATGATGATGTTTAATAATTTGAATACAGACTTTTCTGGTATATTCTGGTAGAACTGTACTGGTATATTCGGAAATATTTGGTATGTGTCCAACAGAAAGCTGAGGGTGTCCCATCAGCAGAGGGCTCAACTTCAGAGGTCACAGTGTTGCAAAGGGTAAAGTTCCACTGTTTCTCTTCATTATATTCATTAAAGATTTCCTCACATAACATTCTGCACCTGCTAAACCAAACACTTTGAACACTATCTTTGGCTGCAGGAGGTGGAGTTGCTGAAAGCTCAGCTGCAGAGACAGACTGCAGAGATAACACAATTACAGAGTGAAAGACAGGAGCTTCTCAGAGGATCTGATACTACAGTAAGTGTGTTCCACTCATTGATCATTGTACAGACACTACAGTCTTGTGTGCTATTGTCTCAGTCTTAGATGGCATCCGCACAAACCGTCTTTGAACCGTCTGTTGCATAATTTTAATTTTTTATTTATTCGTTGATTTGTCAGGGACAATGCAGCGCACATTATTACATACATAATTGCATAAATGAGTTGCATAAAAGGTTTCTAGCCAATAGGCTAATTTGCAACCCCAGTCCCTGGTCTAAAAAAGAAAACACATTCCTAAAACATAGCTTACATTACACAGTCATGTATCAAATACATCATGAAAACTAACACTGACCTTTTACACAATCCTTACCACAATAACCTTGGTGACAATCTTAATTCAATCTTAAATTCAATCCTAAAATCGCAAGATCCACAGTGAGTCACCCAGGGCGTTTTTTTATTATTATTATTTGTCAATCCAACAGGGAAGTGAGTAAAATACATAATTCTATCTTCTAAATATCCTCAAATTGCAAAAATCAATTTTCTAAATGTTAGGTGATAACGTAATGTTACCAGAATTAAAAAGGCGGAGGTCAAAAGCGAGATAAGTCCAGAGCCCACACAGTTTAGAAAGCGCACACTTCATAAAGGTTATTATTTACAATAATATCATAAATATTGTTTTAACAATGTGTGTCTCACTTCGCAGAAACAAACAAACAAAAAAACTACTTGAGAGTGTATGGTGTCTCTGCATGATGTAAATTAAACTTGAAATGCCATGAAACGGTTCCAGTTCCAAACAAAGCCAAACCAGAACCGTTGCACATTTCCAAACAACACGTAATTACTAAATGAGTCTGCATTTTTTTTTAAATCGCTTAAATCTGCAGCCCATAACTTTTTTTGTGTACAAAGTTTACTAAAATTAAATAATAAACAAGTACATTATCCTGAATCACTACAGTACACCTATAATAAGTGTTTATATTCTGACTATTTTAGGCTGGTTTGGGTCGTACCACTGCGGAATAGCCCTGTGCCTGCGTGATTCGTCAGTAGTCACATTAAAAACAGTAATGTGTGAAATGATAATACTATTTAAAATAACTGTTTTCTATATTAATATATTTTTAGCATGTTTATTCCTGTGAATTGTCAGCATCAGTACTCCAGTCTTCAGTGTCCCATGATCCTTCAGAAATCATTTTAATATGCTGATTTGGTTTTCAAGAAACATGTATTATTGTTATCTGTGTTGAAAACACTGCCTGATGTTTTTGTGGATACTTTTTTTTCGGGATTCTTTGATAACGTATTTTTCAAAAGATTTTTGCAGCATTTATTTAAAATAGTAATATATTTATTATGAAATTAGAAGTCTTTACTGTTGATCTACTTTTGATGTTGTAAATAGTATTAATTTATCTCAAATATATATCTTTCAAAAGTTTGTGAATGGGCTTTTTTGGTCTTTCTTTCAGGCTGCAGTTCCAGGAGAAAATAGTCTCTACACAGAGAAAATTGCAGAGTTAGAGAGCAGGCTTTCTGCTCAGACAGCAGAGAATCAAAAGCTTAAGGTGACTTACTATAGATGAACATCATTTACTCGTTTACTGATTTGCATTATGTATCATTTGCGGTTTAACCTAATTCTTGCTCCTTTTTTATGTCCCTATCACTCTTTCAGGTGGAAGTCAAAACTCTTCAGGAGAGTCAAGAATCGATGGAGAAAGACCTCGCTTCAGCCACAAGCACAGCCGCCATCATGCAGGCAGAGAAGAGCAAGTTGCAGCAGGAGGTTCAGGAGTCCAAGAAGGAGCAGGACGATCTTCTCATGCTACTCGCCGACCAGGACCAGAAGATACTCAGCCTGAAAAAGAGACTCAAGGACTTGGGAGAAACGGTACATTCCTCACGGCTCTCCAGAACATAGTTTCACTAGCTTTGTATTCATCAAATGTGGTTTTGTGGTGTACTTGGGCCGGTTCCCACAGAACACATTTTTGCTATTAAAATACGGAAGTCGCAAGAGACGCAAGTCAGTGAAGTGGGGAAAAAAGCTCAAGGTCTAGAGAAGTGTTTTTTAAAGTTATATTAAGTGGCTTTAAGTACTATGTACTTACATTGAAATGAATAATTTGATACAATGGACTTGTTGTGTACATACATGTAGAGCTGTCAACTTCAGTCGTTTAGTCGACTAATCGGTCGATGCCATCTTGGTCGACTGTTTGGTCATTCTTATTGGTCGACCAGGTGCATTTTTTTTTTTTTTTTTTTTTTTAACCAATAAGAATTTTTCAATGATTTACTTCTTAATATTTATTCCTTTATAAGCAGTTATACGCTGCTTTTTTGGCTTTAGTCAACAAAATGTCCAGGAAATCTAAATCTTTTTTCTGGCTGCATTGTAAAACAAAGACGACAAGACTGTGGAGGGAGGCGACCGCGTTGCTCCATTATGAGCGCGCAAGTCGCGCGCCTACATTTGAAATCGAACTTGAGCGCGCAAAAGACGTGAGCAGCCTTTTAACAGCTATATCATGTCTCAATAGATTGTGATTGTGATAGATTGTGTTTTCTTAATATGTTTTCGTCTTTATTTGAACACTTGAAGCATTTGAAAATAGCCTAAATAATGCAGCAAAATGAAAATAAACCTATATGCGGTCCTACAGCCTATTATTAGGATGATTTTTTAGGCTATTTGTTTTTTTGTGTGTTATTTTAAACCGCCTTGATCGTCAGGACGAAAGTTAATCCATAGCTTTGAAATTAAAGAAGAATATAAAGCCTGTATAAACGAGAGCTTTTGTTAGGATTTTTCATTATGTGGCAGATAACAGTTTTATTTTTTGCAGCGTGTGGTGTGGTCAGGTGCGCGATTGTGACTGTCACTATAGACCTAGGACAGAACTCCTCACTTTTTGCAGTTAAAAAAAATCACTTAATTTTCAAAGAATTGTATTATAGTTTTATTTATTTGTGATGTTTTTTTGTTTTTGTTTTATACATGCTCAATGACAATTGTTTGAAAAATGTTCAATCAAAACATCATTTTTTTTTTTTTAGTTGACTAATCGTTGCGCAGGACAAGACTTTGGTCGAGTAAGGATTTCTTTGGTTGACTACAGCCCTAATTTAAAGACTTATTTATTTTCTTTAATACTCCTTGATTTAGGTATGATTATTATTTATCAATTGTTTTGTGTTTCTTTATTGTTTTTTATTGTTTTTTTTCTGTTCTATACAGCACTTTGGTCAGCCTTGGTTGTTTTTAAATGTGCTTTATAAAAAAAATATTATATTTTATTGTATGAGGGAATACAAATCATTTACTCAATCATTTAGCATTAAAACTGTATGCTTTTGATGGTTGCTCTACTGTCCAGTTAAGACACTTAACTGCATCTCTACTTTCAGTCAAGGATTTCCGTACATTTCAGGATTTAACTATCTGCAGCCAAATTCTCTTTTCATTCCTTTTGCACCAAATACATGATTGCTAAAATCACCTTCAGCTACAGTCTTTTTTCATCATCCTCCTAATTTCACATTTTTGATTGTCTGGATATTTTAGCTCTTTTACAAAACCAGACAGATGTCTTGCTGTCTACTTCCTATAGACAGTCGTGTTCTAAGGCTCTTCCGAACAATAATAGAACCTCGGATTTTTAATGCTGAAGCAAAAACTTCACACACAAATCTCTTAAAAAAAGAGACTTCTTTCAATAGTTTGGCGTCGGCATGTTGCTAAGCTAAGATAATATACTCTAAGCAAAAAATTACATGAAGTACACAGGCATTGGGTAAAATAACCATTTAGATTAAACTCAACTGCTTTTATATTATATTATATTTACATCTCGTTATTGAAATAAATAAGCTAATACAGCATTTTGGATTACATTTTGGGATTGGCTTCTCTGACAAGACCTAAATAGTCTTCAGAGGTTCTAAATAATTAAAAAAAAGTATTTTTTTTAAAGCAAACTTTTTTCAGAATCGTCCTTACGATGGCTTAAAATTCTGTCTCTATAGGAAGTTTTTACGTTGTCAATTCAAACCAAGCAGTTTTCAAAGGGAAAATAAGTTCTCAAATGTCTTCTCAGGCATTCCTCCTTTCTGACTGGTCACTGTTGTTCTTTACAGAAGTACAGACAACATGATGAAGACACAGGATCTGCACAGGAGCAAAGCTCGCCCCAGTTCACTGATGAGGCTCCTGGGCCAGAGCTGGTCCAAGTGGCCGAGAAGAACCTTTCCCAGATTGAGAACGTCCATGGCTATGTGGCACATGCACATATCTCCCCAATGAAGGTACACCTGGAATCTACCCTTCTTAATCAGTTCACCTTGTTTTAAAATGTGCCATGTTGTCTATCACCTCATTGTCCAAATTCTGCCATGCAGTTATATCTGTGTGTGCCTCACTTTTTACATACACAAAACACAAACACAAGTTTTAGGTTTTAGAATGGCTTCCCCTTCTTGGATTATTACAAGAAAAAGCCAGACAACCATAGTACTGTTACTGCTTTTGTACATTCAGCTTTTTTGCCACAATTGATCATAATGAATAACATGACTAAAGCATACAATGAGGTCAGAATGAGAAAATGTTGGGCAAATAGAATAATTTTGCTAGATTGGCTCTTAATCCACCAATGCACTTGGTTCAATGGGATTCTCATTATTAGTGTGAAAAGTGCTTTATAACAGAGGCGTTTGCAGAGTCCACAGGCTAATTGGACATTGATCTAAACCACACCGCTAAAGCATATGAAAGACTGGCACAATGGACACAAAGAAATATACCTGATTTAAACTTAAGGAGCAAAATGCATGATTCAACCATATTTATTTTGCATTATTAAAGTTCACAGATTTGCCATTTTGTATGTGTTTAAAATGTTCTAAAAATATCTTGGTATAATAGTTTAGTGTGTTTTCATTCGTGGTTTCTAAAGGAAAGCTGTCAGGTTCCCATTTGTACAAGTTTCTATTTTTCGGCTAAACTTTTGGTGCATTACTAAAATAAATCTGTAGCTGTTTTGTATGTTTAAAATGAGCATAAAAATGAAAATGATAAAATATTTGATTGTAAAAATTCTGACAATTTACACACCCTAATCTTGTTCCGAACCTTCATGAATTACTCAAAACTTAATTCTCAGTTATGAACAAAATTCTGGTCACTCTTTTGTAAAATAATGATTCGAGCTGTTCAACTCCAAAAAACAAAAAAAAACAAAACAAAAAACATGACAAAAGTGGTCTATATTACATACTGAAATTTAAATTTTTTGAGCAATAAGGTTGGGTGAATTTAATAGTGTAAAACAGTATTCATTGAGTTTTTCAGCCATTTTGACAGCCCTACTTCTATAGTGTGTTCCGTCAAACCCATATTACTGAATATTAAGTGTCCTTAAGTGTCAACTTAGCAAGCCAAAGGTGACATTGGAAAGATCCAAAATCCACCTGACAGAAAATAGAAGAAAACCTTTGGAGAAATCAGGCTCAGACAGTGGAGCCAAATTATTATGTGGCTCCATAAGATTGTGGAAAGATATCATTGAAAATATTTCATGTAACTCTTTCTGCTTGAAGATCGGCATACAGAATTTGGTTGGGAGGGAAAAGTAACTTTTATATTTGATTTTATTTTGATTTAAAGCCACGGTGCATTTATTGTTGGCTTCTTTGAATATGTTTGTGAAATTGCTTAGCCCTGTATTTTCTCAGGGTGAAGCACTTTCTCTCTTTGCTAAGTGGAAGGTGGTAGAGTGACTGTGTCCAGAGAAGGTGAATATACTGTGAGGCAGGAAGTGATATGTACTGTATGTGTGAACATTTACTAGGACTCGTCCTGCTCCGGTTGTGCTCCAGCGCTCCCTTCTGCCTTGAGATTTATGACCCCATGGCAGGCTCCTCCTCAGTCCTGATCAGACCCTAAGCCAAAAGCATGCACATGAGAAATCACACCTGCCATTTTTCATAACCTTCACTGCTCTCACTTAAACCGGCACCTTTTCATTCCCCCAGCCCGCCTCGCAATGTGCTATCCATCTCAGACACACCCTCACAATACAGTTATGGCCTCAGCATCTCCTCAAAGACTCTCTAAACATCGTTTTTGACATTTTTTAAGACCCCCTATGACTCAACACAATATTTGAAGGACCCTCCATATACACTAAGAGATTTCCTGTATTTCTGCTTTAATTATGAAAAAGTAATGCTTGTTTTAAAACTTTTTAGTGATATATTGAATTCAAGTGGCTAATTAATTTATTATATTAAATTGACGGCAATTCATTTTGTGATTCATACAGTAATATTCTGCATTCCAGAAATCTGAAATTCTTTAAAGGGACACTTCACCCATTTGCATTAAGCTTTGTATCTTTAGAAACCCAGTCATATTTTTGAATGGCCATGGTTTATTCCCTTATTTTCC
Source organism: Cyprinella lutrensis (assembly GCA_027497675.1). Classification (NCBI taxonomy): domain Eukaryota; kingdom Metazoa; phylum Chordata; class Actinopteri; order Cypriniformes; family Leuciscidae; genus Cyprinella; species Cyprinella lutrensis. The sequence continues at coordinate 4,208,043 of JAOTRC010000039.1, forward strand.
CCTGAGATGGGAGAAATAAGGATTTAAGTGTTTTACTTCCTGCTTATTATGATGTAAAAATAGTCATTTTGCGTCATAATAAGCAGGAAGTCACATTTCATTATTTCAGTTCAAATAGAGTCCATCAGCTGCAGAGAATTTGAACGATGGCAATTTCTTATGAACAAAATCTCTGAATATGCTGTTTGCACTTTTCCGGATTAGTGGGTGTGGCTTGCGAAGCTGTGCAATGCGGTGCATTGTGGAAATTGTTGTCTTGCATACAAATGCGCTCATCAGTTATTTTCTGTCTTTTCTCGGTCAAGAGGACACCAAATTCAAAAATTATTTTACATTTCAACTACATATACGATCCACTTTCAATAAAGATTAATGTTGAAATAGGTGAAATGCTCCTTTAATAAAAACAATAGGGAAAATCTATTCTTCCATCCATTCTCCAATCGGCTTTATTGCTGGATGCTGGAGCATATACAGGTACAGGAATATGCAGAAAGCTTAAAGTCCCCCTGTAGTCAATAATTGAATCTCTTAACTCATCTTTGATCACCAAAATGACATGTTTAAATGTTTCTTTCCTGCCTTAAAATAGCTTGAACATAACTACAACCTCGCTTCATGGTTTGTCTCAAAGACACAACATAGACATATAAACAACAGTAAAAAAATAAATGAAAAAAATGATTTCACCACAGAATATATATATATATATATATACACAAAAATATAGTTTTAACTTTACTAATGCACACCAACATGTATTCTTAATGGTTACACCACACAACATTTTAGAAGACATTAAATGTAAATTTTCTTCATGATTGTATCTAAGTAAAAATAAACAAAAACAATTTGAATTCAAGGAGTGCATTTCTAGGAATATGGTTTTGAATATATATATGTTTTGAACTTCTTTTTGTAAAATCTGTTTCTCTATTCTGGACACTTTTAAGTGTTATTGACCCACTAATGTATCATATAACAATTTGACAAGGATACTTTGTGAGGGGAACTTTTGGAGATTAGTTATTCAATCCATCGCAGTGCTGGGTTCTATTGCCACCTTGTGTTACATAGAAGCCTTTGCAGTTGCACATGCGTGCCTCAGACTGCTGATTCTGGCCATTATATGTACCAGTAAGATACGTTTCTTACTGAATGTTTTCATGTGACATGGTTGAGACTGACATTCTATCCCAAGAGTCTTTTCATATATTTGTTTTACATTGAGTTCTAGAGTATACATTTGTATCTTTGTGTATTAAAACATGATCTGCATGATCCTCATAGTTGCCATTAATGTTTCCATCCTGGTGTTCCATCAACATAAGGGTCCTTGTGATGCCACTCTCCGTTTGCTGACTCTTAGGCTTTGTCTCAAAACCTAGCCTAGGGATTGCATTTTTGGCTAACATAAGACAATCAAACATGTATGTGATGCCCCAGACTGATGACTAGATCACTAGGGATTGTGGGACTGCATCTTTGGGTAACATAGGACGTTCAAACATGCATATGATGTCCCAGACTGATGACTAGATCACTAAGGATTTAGAGCTAGTTAGCAGCTCACTCGCTCTAAATCCTTCCTCCTCATTTTGTCCTATTGTCTGTCCTCTCTTAAACCTCTTCTCACGATGAAGCAATTGTAGGCAATTTGAAGTCAAGCTTATATTGTAATACTTTGAGTTCAATGCCCCTCTGTAGGTTGAATCATTGGAATGCATCTTCGATGGGCCGTCCGCTGTAGGGAACGAGGAGAGTCCTCCGTCTCCTACTACTCCCCTCTCCAACCCGTACCCTCAAAGTCCTGTGACCGTCCAGGTAACAGTCACCCCTCCGACTTGGCAAGCATCTTTATGTGCTTCTGATGTTAGTATCTGTGGCTTGCCAATTCTGTGTCTGTCTGGTGTGGTCTGGTGTCGGTCATCATGTGATGAGAGTGACTGGTCGATGCAGCTTTCCATCGTTTCATGAGGAGTCACGTACGTTTTATCAGACAGGCTTGATGCTGACACTAGAGGGTACATTACAGTACCTCTCGTTGGTCCTTCCTGTCTGTATAAGCAATATTTCATTTCGATTAGTGCATGAGCCTGCTATAATCTACATATGTGGGTTCTAGTTCAAATGTCAACTTGTTGCAACTTGTTTTAAACGCAACAGTTGTTTGTCTACGAATGTGAAAGCGATAGCTTTGCTGTTGCATTCTTCATCTGTTGGTGCATGCTGTCGTGCATGGAAGCACCTTTGCTTCCAAAGCGCATGGCCAGTGTTTTTCTGTGCTGTGTAGGTACCAGTCAAAGCCTGGTCACTGCATGAAATGGTCATTTTTTAATAGGCTATAAAGGCAAATTCCTAGTTTCTGACTGCACATAAACTAGGTCTTAGGATATGTGAGGCGAAAATGATCATTCAGGTCTAGAAACGTTTGGTATTTTCTTCACCACATGCTTCTAAGAATGGGTTTGAGGTGAGGCTGTGTCCTTCAGTCACTTTTCTCATACAAATCATGAGCCTTGAGCTGCCTCCCGTTTCTCGTCAGTGACGTCAGTCGGGATAAATCTTCCCATGAGGCAAAGTTGAATGGCTTTATCGCACGTTCAAGAATGCATTAGACGAGCACGACAAATGCGAAGAGGTCAAGGTTCCAGAGTGCCATCCCCTACAACCCGGGATTATCCATAGGCGCAGGATAGGATATTGCCCTGCCTCATCTCCAAAGCAATTTGAGGAAGAAGGGAAAAACATCGTCCTCTCGTTCATCACAACGCAGCATAGAGACACTGCAGCCGTTTATCAGAGAGTACTGTCTGCATCGCAAACCCCTGGACTAATTTCTTTCAGGCAGTTAGAGAGGAGCGCAGTCAGTGCTAGCCAAGTCAAGCACCCAGTCTCACTCTCTCAGCTTCCTGCTGACTCATTTTGAGCTGGAAGAGACGAACGCAGGCACCTGCATCTGCTCGCATCCCACCACTGCACAGCCGCGATCGCATCAGCGTGCCAGGAACTGCATCAGCCACAGCAGCGAGCGAGCGAGAGAGAGAAAGAGAGAAGGTGAAACGAGTAGCTTTACTGGGGGCTGCACTGATTGTAAAGTGCTTTATTTCTGCTGCAGTTTACGTGCGTCAGGGAGCCTGTGTTCTTCTCTTTCCCTGCATGCGGCTCTTCGTAGGTACCTGCACCGTATGTTTTCGACGCCGACACGCGCTATGTGCGGAAACTGTCTTTAAGATGCCTGCGTAAGAAGAGGTGGAGGGGGCAGGTCAGAGTCGGGAAACCAGTTCTATTTACCGGAGCGTGAACCCCACACACGCACGCTCCAGCCTCAGCCCACAATGCTCAACTCAGTGTGGTATGCTAAAAAGATGGGTCGCCGGATCATGGGTACCCTCAGGAGAACCAAGAGGCGGCGTCTGCACTTGTTGGTAGGTCTGGAACTCTGCAACAAGAAAAAGCTGCGTTTCAGTCACGGCAGTGAATTCTTTTGGTAAAGCAGATGATAAATGCTTAAACTTAGTTTTGGATTTTGACAGAAGTTACTTGATTTTCCTTTATTGTACATCATTTGCAACTGTATTAATCTGATTCACAGGAACTTACAGTAGTAATATGTGTTTTCACCCAAAAGACCGAATGGGCCATATAATCACGCCTTAGATTGTGGGAAAGCAGAGTAGCGTCATTTTGTTTTTTTGTCAGCACGTCATGGAGTCTGAAAGGCACTGATTGACAGACTGTCTTGTAAGGCCACAGTAAAGTCCTTTGTTTTGTTGTGTGAAATATGAGCATTGATCTGCGTTTACATTGTGGAAGTCACCTGTGAGTGTATGGTGTCAAACACACATCATTGTGTTTCGATGAGAAAATGTTAAAGCACATATCTCTTCCCTCTGCTGCCTGGCAACCTGCGTGCCTCTGTCATGCAGCAGTGCTCGCTGTGTCCTACACACACACACACACACGGTGTGCACTGCACAAAGCGTGCATGTTACAGATGTGAATGGTAGCGGTGCTTGGCCACTGATCCAATCATGATTGTTGAGACACTGGACAGATTAAGCTCATTTAACTAGTCAGATTTACTGTTATGGTCCCTAGTCGCTAAACGATGCATGTGATTTGTTATCAAATGCATGTTACATGTTTAAATACCCATGGTAGCTTTGGTTGTGCCTATTTATGGGTTTGCTTGTTTGTGTGTATTTACTTTCAGTCCCTATCAAGACGCAATTGCTTTCCTGTTGGCTTCTACATTTGAATCATGTAAATAATGTGACCTGCAACAGATAACCAGCCATTTTTCAGGTCAAAGAAGTGAGTGTATATACAACACAAATGGCATTCCAAATAAAGTAGATATAAAATGTTTAATTTAGAAAAATGGTACAAAACAATCCAAGTGTTTGGATGTTTAGCAATATTCAATTAACTGTATTGAATATATGTGGAGTCTGCACACAGAACTGAAACTCGATTTCCCGATTCGATTCTGTAGCAGACTGTTTTCATTAACCGTTAACTTTATTTACAAAATAGTAATTTTTTAAGTTATTTTTTTTATGTTGCCTTATTGGCAGTGTTCCGACATACAGTTTAAGACGCATCATTGTTAAAAGATCAGTCTTGGCAGAGGCATCAGAGTCAGTTAAATGCGCTGACATTCTCAACAACACTGACTATGGCAGAAACATTGTGCCACAATAATATAGTTTCTTTCAATCCTCTATCATCAACATTTACCATGGATTTATTGTCATACTAACTGTAAGCTTGGTATTATGGCGGAAATGTGTGGCGGAAATATATTAATTAATATTGAATTTGATATATTATTAAGGTAGACATGTATTGCATGTTTTAAAGGAATAATGCAATATAATTCTTGTATTTTTGGTTGTTAAGCTATAGTAGTTTTTGTGCATTTTATACCAAATGGCATTAGCCTACTGTGTTTTTCATAAAAAATACACAAAAATAATACTTTACCTTAACGTAATGGTAATGAGGTGCTAAATGTGGTTTTAACTGTGGTTATTGTGATCTTCAAATCTATGATACTATGGAAAACTAGTAGTTAATTGTAATGAGTAGAATCCTAGCTTACACAGTCAGAAAATGTAAATTTTACTTAAAATAAAATTAGGTTGTTACAGTTTTTCAAGATGTTACTGTTTTTGTTATTAAAAATGAATGTATATCCACATCCATACTCTCAAACTACTGTACAAATGTATGTTTGTAAGAGACAAAGCATGTACCTTAAATCTATCAAATCATCAAATCTGTGCTATCAAATCAGGTGCTGGTCTGCAGAACTCTCAAATGTTACTCTAGAGCCTTGTAAAAAATTTTACTTTTTCCCCATTTTCTATTACTTGCAAATATTTCAACCTACATTAGACCAAACACTAACATATATTTGAGATGGCTACCTGTAAATCATGTTTGTGCTTTAATAGTTAATCTGGTGCATCTGCGTGCATTAATGTATTGAGGATCTCTCTTTTGATAAAAATAAATTCATGGGTTATAGTTTTGGGCAGGATCATCATCAGCAGCAGTTCTTTCATGTTCCCTGAACAGGACAGGCTTTTATCAGAGACTGAATACAGAGAAAAGGTGATGACAGGACTAGCCAATACATCATTTGTGGATTCTGACACTGCTATCATCCTCTATTGAGAACCTGACCAGCCGTCTGACCCTGTCAATAGCTGGCCTAATTTGTCAGCCATTGTGTGGCCTATGGAAGATTTGAAAACGGATATCCAGCGTTAGATGCCCATTCTAGCTATAGAGAGATTCAGACGTTACCTTCATGCAGTAGCTGTTTTAGTTGCACTAACACATGCTTTTTTCATCTCATTCTTTTACTCTTAAGGTGTTAAGACGGTCAGATCCATGAGTTACTATTATTGGTGTGGATTTCCCGTGCTGCTCAGTGCTGCAGCATGATGGTTTAATTGTCAATTAGCAAGGTGACAGGATGGCTCAGTTCTGAGAGGCGACTATAAATGGGGTTTGCTGGCATCTAATTAGATATGCTCACAGTGTTTTCAGGGATAATGTGGAATTTATTATTGATGTCCTGCCATATCTATTGGCGATCTTTTCAGTAGGAGGTGGTGGTTTAGCATTGTTGTCTGCGATGCCATCTTACCCTCCGAATCAATAGTTAAAGCTAAACCCTGACAAGCCAATTCTTCAGTATAATTCAGTGGCGTTTATGTGCAGAAGGCTTTATCTGACTACATGAGGGGATGCAACACTATCACAGCGCTTGAGCCAGCATGGTGTTGACACGCGAATGATAATGTTTTCGTACCATCCAGTCCCTGCTGTAGGCTCTAGTGCACTAATGAATATGTCAACAGATGAAGCCGAAGAGCATGTTTACTGTGGCTTCTGGTGCGAGACAGGGGACCGGAGCCTGCACGGGAAATCCTGCTGGCTCTTTTAGATGTGCGAGCAGTTGCCATGGCTTTATGCTCCTAAGGGAGTGGAGGCTGAGCCTGGGTGACAAAATCAGCCAACTCATCCGGCACCTGTGGCACATCTACGGAAATGTTGAACGGAAGAGGATCCCTCTGTGTACCGGTGTTAAAGATCGGGTATGATATCCACAGCGAATGGTAATGCAACTGATCCAGACCTGGAGAATACCTCATACCTTTTTGTGCTTTTTTTCCCCAAGAAGAAAAATCCATTTTTGGTATAATTACTGCCCACTGCTACACTTTTGAAGGAATGGGAAAGCCTTCTCGGAGGAATGGAGATGAACTTATTTTGGAATGATGCATGTTTGGGTCCAGTTTTTCTGAAGGGTCAGTTTTTAACGCTTGGAAGTATTGTTGGCTGGGCTGAGTGACATTCCCAATTGGACTTGGATAGGCAGCTGTTAATCATTCAATGGCCTTTAAATTTGGTATCTTGGATGCACATCGAATTGCACAGATGGTTTCATTGGAACAAAGTAGTGCCAACTCGTAATTTGTCCAGCTACTGATCACCGTCTTTGAGTTTGCTTCTTGTGGCTGATAAAAAGGCAGCTAGCTTTGAGAAGAATACTTAATTTCTTCTTTTCATCTGAAGTTCATCTGAAGTTGGATGGTTGCTGTTTCACTGGCCAAGTCTTGAACGGAATGGAGGATCACGAGGCTTTGTCCTGATGAAAACTCCTGATATGGCCCAGCACAGGAAGCCACACTCATAATTAAGGAAGTTGTTTGGAAATGCTCTTCGACTTTGACTAGATTTGTTTTCCTGTCTTTGTCATCGACACACTCCCGAGAAGTGACTGGCGTGCATCCATAGTACATTTGCAGTGATGAACTACATTTTCGGTGGAAACACCCTGTACCCCAGGGGAAGTCGGGGCGGCAGCACCAGTTCGGCCCACGGTGGTTCATCTGGACCCAAGCTCAGACAGTGGTCCATACGTAGTAACTCTAAGGAGACTCCAAAACAGACCCCGTCGCGCTGGCGCAGAGTCCTCGCCACCCTCACCCACCTCAATACCTTCTCTGACTGCATCATATCAAGCACGAGTCGGGTAAGTTCCGCAAGCTCATGCAGAGGTGCCACAGGACACAGACATCAAGAGATAATGTAGCTTTCAATCCTCATGCGTCAATGACAAGTTATCTCTTTCAAATAAACATGCTACGTATGTGTTTCAGTGTTTACTTCCACTCGGCTGTGTTTTTTTTTTTTTTTTTTTTTTTTTTTAAATACATACAGGTGAGCTAACAGTGTTGTTTAGTATCCTTTTTTTAAATTTTATTTTTACGCAGATTTTTCATGATTTTTTTTTTTTTGGGGGGGGGGCTGTTTGTCTCAAGACCTTTGATTGCAATGACAGATTATATTATATAATATTGTTGTTTGCGATGCTGTAGCCGGCCATGTAATTAGTTATCCTATTAATTCTTTAATCATTGAGCTTTGCATTGTGTGATCGGCGCCTATACCAATATTTCTCAAATAATGTCTCTACATGTGTTAGCAGACTTTCTTGCCCAATCTCTTGTTCCTTTGTAATTGTAGTCAGCTGAAAATTATTTGACCTATTTCAACAGTTCATCTGAAGGTTAGAGAGATACATTTTAATCCCCTCATCCAGTGATACAGATATGGAAGTATTATGCAAAAACACTGTATACTTTGTTATAAATTTCTATTCATATATCCTTTCACAAATAATGAATACTAAATTGTATATTCCATTCACAATTTACAGTTGGTATTATGTGTTAGTTAGTAGAGAACATGCAGGCAAAATTGTCCAGGAACCTTGTGTTGGTTGTGTGGCCATTAGGTGGCGCTAGAATTGCATTGTTTTCTGAGGTAAAGTGGCTTGCTTGTAAACTTGATCTGAATTCTGACCACATCCTTAATTTTGGATTTAAATCTCTCGCTTGCAACTGAAATGAGCAAAGTTTAAGAACTGTAGTCTACAGGGGGCACACTATTATTATTAATAATACCATTATACTGTTAATACAATTATTGTTATCATGTTTTTTTGAAGCATTCAAAGAGTTAACTTTTCAGCACTTCTTTTAAATTGCAAATAGACTGATTCTCACTCGAAAAACTAATGCTGTGCTTGACACTGTAACATGGATTTATTAAATTGCACTTTAACCTGCTCATTGTGTTCGAGTTTATCCCAACTGACATGCGTACTATAAATGCTGAAGCAGTGGTTGCTAACAGCTTGGCACACTCAGACTCATCAGTTCAAATCCACTTATAAAATCAGCCTCCAATCCAATGGCCTGAGTTGTCATGTCAACTCAGCTATTCTAGGCCATTTATCTATTCATAATATTCCCAAAGGAAAGATCCTTTGCATCTATACACTTATGGTAAGCCATCTGTCACAAAAAGGGGTCATATGTAATATGCATTATTTTGTATGTATGTACTGTTGTATATGCATTATTTTATTATTGAGTGCCATTGATGGAATGAAACTGAAATTCAGACCACAAACAAGGATTTGTGCATTTCGGGCGGGTTAAAATCAAATGGACAGTCGACTTAAAGAGAATTTTATATATAATATCGGCAACACTGTACAATCAGGTCTCATTTGTTGCTAACATGAAACAACAATGAGCAATACATTAGTTAATAAAAATACAGCTGTTTGTTTGTTTATATTCGCTCACAATACATTAATGTTAACAACTTTTGATTTTAATAATGTATTAGTAAACAATGAAATTAAAATCAACAAAGATGAATAAATGCAGTTCATGTTAAATAATGTAGGAACTAATGGAACCTTATTTTAAAGTGTTACCATATTATCTCATCCTGACATCAGAGAAAACATCAGAACATCAGTGAAAAGCTTCCCACAAACGCCACGCTGACTCAAGGAACGCAAGGAGGTCAGATATTCTTAATTGTGTGGGCGAGGAGCTGTTTGCTAGATGGATCCCCCTCATGCGAGGTTACAGTCGCTCTATGTGTGTTGGCGCTGTTTCAGCAGGCTGGCTTTGTATGTGAATCGGAGCTCAGCATTGATTATTCATGCCAGGAAAAAGCCCCTCCACGCCTGATGCCTTTGCCCATTGGAGCTCTCTAATTGGCATGAGAATCCAAAGAGATGAGAGGAAGGGTGAATGAGAGAGATAGTGAGCGCACGAGAGGATCGTTGCGCACACTGATGCGTGAGAGACTGGGGCTGAATCTCCCTCCAATTGCTGTTGCCAAGGCACTGCACCAAAACACAGCAGCTTTTTCAACGTCAATCTCGTTCTCCTAAAATTTGACGCCGTCTCCTAACGTCCACGTGCCGACCATGACGACCTTCTACTCTGGCCATGAGTACGGCATTCGGAGAGCAGACAGCTGTGAGAAGAGGAACGACCCTCATGCTCGCGTCAACCTCAGGCAGAACCCGCCATCCACCTCCATCCTCAAGCAACCGCATCTCCAGCAGATGGTGAGCCAGGAGGGCTGCTACAACTCTTGCACCCTGCCCTTAAATATAGGGAAGACCAGGACCAAGTTCCTCAATCTGCGTGACAGTGTGAAGAAAAGCCCCACCAAGAGCACGGCCAAAGTGAGTGGACCGGGGGATAGGTTTTCCTTTTGGGCCTCTGTGTCATTCGATAAGGTGAGTTAGAGGATAGGGATGAGCAGCTCCTCGGTTTGGACCTTAATAGACTTTTCTACTTCTTGGTGTTATTAAATTAGGTTCCTCCATTTACACACCTGGCTGGTGTGCTCTCACTTTTGTTGATCTTGAAATATCACATTCACTATCGTGTCTCTTTAATCTACAACGCTTGACGCAGTATTTGTCAGCTCCTTAGTCTTTTCGGTAACACTTTATTTGAAGGGGTGTGCATAAGATTGACATGACATGAATGTTTATGACTGTTGTCATTAAGTGTCATTCGGTAAATTATGACCCCTTTAATGCAAAGTTGACATATTTTAAAATGTCTTTGTCATGACAACTTGACATTAACCGAGAAATCATGTCAACCTGTCACAAATATGTCATAAACAGGTCTAATTCTCAAACTTGAAGAAGTTATTTAGCTTTGTGTTAACATTACATTACCCTGCCTGTCATATGTTATGGTTGGTTTTAAATTTGGTTTTCATGACACCATTATAACTGTGACATAAATATTTTACTTGACCTCAAGTAAAGTGGAACACGTTGTTTGGTTATAAAGATGTCATTAAGGATTATTACACTTTCAAATGCTTTAACAACAGTGTCATTAATATTTCCCCTTACCTCAAGTAAAGTGGAACACTTAAGTGGAAGTAAAGTGGTCTAGTTATGATTTCTTGGTTAATGTCAGGTTGTCATAACAAAGACATTTCTGTCTTTGTTAATGTCAAGTTGTCATAATCAATACATTTTTGTCTTGGTTAATGTCAAGTTGTCATAACAAAGACATTTTAAACAATGTCAACTTTGCATTAAAAGTGTC